>SJYX01017190.1:130489-181846 GCA_006410675.1 Oreotragus oreotragus
TTCTCCACTCTCTAAATTGAGCATAAGAAGGTATTTGCTTTTTTTTTTTTTTTTTTTTTTAAGTTCACGAGCTTTAGCAACATTATGGGCGTGGGTGGTTTAAGACCACTCACTACCTCAGGTACTTCCACATTTTAACTTTGTGATTATGACTCATGAAGAGAAAACACTTCACCTTCTTTCAAAAGCCAAAAACAATAGCTATGTCTAAGCCTTGGAGGGCATGAATGGCAACCATTACTCAATCTACAGATGCCACTTATTTACAATCAAGCAATAAGAATAAATAAACAGACACTAAAATGTTTTTAATCACTGCAATTGCATATTCCACTCTTTGTAAGAGGAAACACTTCACCTTCTTTCAAAAGCCAAAAACAATAGCTATGTCTAAGCCTTGGAGGGCATGAATGGCAACCATTACTCAATCTACAGATGCCACTTATTTACAATCAAGCAATAAGAATAAATAAACAGACACTAAAATGTTTTTAATCACTGCAATTGCATATTCCACTCTTTGTAAGAGGAAAGAAAATGCTAATACCAAATGATCATCAAGTTACACTTGCTTATATCTTTTAGGCCATTAAAAAAAATAAACAATAAGCAAAATAAAATGATACATGTGACCAAGGTGAAAACTTATTTCATATTTATTTTTTGATTTCTTAAAACCATTTTGAAGAAAAAAAAGCAGAATGCTATCTATGCTGTTTATAATATATAAACAACTTTGTTATTGTACAGAGAATAAATGTTCTTAAATAAATAATATATGTGTGACAAGAATACACAGAAATACTATACAAGAAGGTCTTAATGACCCAGATAACCACAATGGTGTGATCACTCACCTACAGCCAGAAATCCTGGAGGGTGAAGTCAAGTGAGCCTTAGGAAGCATGGCCACAAACAAAGCTAGTGTGGGTGGTGGAATCCCAGATGAGCTATTTCAAATCCTAAAAAGTGATGCTGCTAAAGTGCTGTACTCAATGTGCCAGCAAATTTGGAAACTCAGCACTGACTATAGCACTGGAAAAGGTCGGTTTTCATTCCAATCCCAAGAAGGGCAAGGCCAAAGAATGTTCAATCTGCCGTACAGTAGAGGTCATTTCACATGTTAGCAAGGTAATGCTCAAAGTCCTTCAAGCTAGGCTTCAACAGGACGTGAACCAAGAACTTCCAGATGTACAAGCTTGATTTAGAAAAGACAGAGGAACCAGAGATCAAATTGCCAACATCCATTGGATCACAGAAGAAGTAAGGGAATTTTAGAAAAACATCTACTTCTGCTTCACTGACTACAATAAAGCTTTTAATTGTGTGGATTACAATAATCTATGGAAAATTCTTAAAGAGATAGGTATAACAGACCACATTACCTGTCTCCTGAGAAATCTGTATATAGATCAAGAGGCAATAGTTAGAACCAGACATGGAACAAAAGACTGGTTCAAAATTGGGAAAGGAGTACGTCAAGGCTATATATTGTCACCTGCTTATTTAATTTATATGCAGAGTACATCAAGCAAAATTCTGGGCTGGGTGAAGCACAAGCTGGAGTCAAGATTGTATGACAAAGGTCCATATAGTCAAAGCTATGGTTTTTCCATTGGTCACGTATGGAGGTAAGAGTTAGATCATAGAGAAGACTGAGCACCGAAGAACTGATGCTTTTGAACTGTGGTGGTGGAAAGGACTCTTGAGAGTCCCTTGGACAGCAAGGAGATCAAACCAGTCCATCCTAAAGGATATTACTGGATATTCATTGGAAGGACTGATGCTGAAGCTGAAGTTCCAGTACCTTAGCCACCTGATGCGAAGAGCCAACTCACTGGAAAAGACCCTGATGCTGGTAAAGACTGAAGGCAGGAGGAGAAGGAGGTGACAGAGGATGAGATGACAGGGAAGCCCAGAGTACCTCCTGGACAGGGAAGCCCTAATTACATGGGGTGGCAAAGACTTGGCTATTTGACTAAATGACTAAACAACAACAGCAACCGGTTTACCATTTCATTATACAGAATTTTTTTACTTTTTTTTTTTTTTTTAACTTTTTCATTCCAAAATCTTACCTTGTCATAGCATGGCAATATCTATTCAAGAATATAATATGCAACTGTGTATTCTGTTGTATTACATTCAAATAAAAATATTTAAACAAATTTCTAAATTAAGAGTAAAGGGACATATTGAAATAAAAAGAAATCCAGAAGATAATACATAATGCATAAAAAATCCAAATAAAATTACAGTAAGGCCTTGAAGTCACTCTTTTTAAAAAAATGAAAGTTTCCTTGAGCATATAAAAGTTACACTGATCCAGGCAATAATTACCAATGTCACTTCAACTCCCGTACTTTTCTGTAACTCATCACCTTTGACCAGATTAAGAAGTACAGAAATAAATTTAGATTTCATGAAGGTGCCCAATTCTTAAGGAAAACTAATTAAAGCAAAATGGAAATACAAAACAACACAGAATCAAAGGATTTCAGGGTCAGAAGAAGCCTTAGATAGTCGTCTCTAATCGAACCTTCTCATTACATTGCTTTTAAATCTTCCTCTAATTAAGATTTTAGATTTCAAGTATGTGAGTTACTTTGCCTACCCTGCCTTGCCCTGCAAGAATTATATAAGGTAATTCAAAAAGCTCCCTAGTAAGACATAGCACAAAAGACACTGGAAGTTTTCACTGACATTGAAAAACAATAGCACCAGCTTAAAGCTACCATGGACAGAAGATTAACAACTCGTGATTTGTCAAAGTCATAAACCTGAGTATGACACAACTTTCCATGATATAAATTACCAATCTTCCCACGCAATTTCCACTCCCATTCACACCACTAAAACAACACCTCACATTCCCCCTACCTCAAAAGAAACATCCAAATTTCCTGAAGAGAAACAACCACCAAAGAGCTCTACTATCCCTAAAGTTTAACCTCTTAACCTGCTTTTATTTTGTTTAGAATTCAATAATATAAATCCTTTATAAGATAACATAGAAAATCCTTCTGTGGTTATTAGCATACCACCTCTTAATACTCTACAGAGTATTAAGCACATGAATTATTACTGTTTAGGATAAAAGCATTCAGGTTATCAGTTCAATCCATACATTTAACTAACATCCTCCTTCATAATTAGAAGTGAAGCTCTAACACAGAGTTCAGGTATTTCACAGAAATACTCAGAATTAAAAATAATTTTTCAAAGCAGGAATAAAAAAAAATGGTGGGGGGAAAACCTTGAAAGAAAGCAATACATATTCAGCATTTTTACAGTGTGAATATTGTATTATATTTTTAATTAGCAGTAACTTAGTAATTATAAAATGGAAACTGATGAACAGATTAGACATAAACTCTAGTAATTTAGGTCAAAAGTAACTAGATACAAATTAAGACTCAAAATAACTAGAAACACATTCCAGAATCAGAGTGTTGACATTCAACACCTAAAAACAGAATTTGGTAATGTTTAGAATATGCTCTAAAGTGCTACTATAATGAAGAAGTACAAACTGCTCCAAAATGAATCACATAGTCACAAAAGAGCTGGAAACAAAGCAGAGCTGAAAATAAAACATTCTAATAAAGCTGGATTATAAGCTTAACATTTATTACATAAATGTAACATTTATTACATAAATGCATGTACAGCTCTCATACAGGTCTATTTATCTGAGCAGTACTGAAAGAAGACAAACAGGCACAGAGCAATATTTAATTAGAACTATGAGAGCTATAACCTTATGTCACAAAAGACAGATAGTTGGTAATTTCTTAACTGTTTCATTTCGTTTCACTTGAATTTGGGCATAGAGCCAGGATTCTAGAATCCAAGTTAGGATGTAACTCAAAATTTGTAAGTCTTCTCTTTCTTTACTACATACAGTTAAGGCTGCAATATAGCCTTTTGTTACTCATTTTAATTGATATAAGTGGATAAAGTAAAGAAAAAAATAAGCAAAAGCAGATACACTGAGTACTAAACCAAGACTTCTGGAAATGATGAGAATGCTGAAGGCCACAGATAAAGGCTCTATAGGTTCAGAAATGATCCAACAGTACACCAGGTATTAGGAGTATTATAGAGAAAGGAGACAAAGTTCTGGCCTTCAGTTACTGAAAAGCTAGCAGGGCACCACTCCTTAGAACTGGTAAATATAAAGACAGCTGGTCTGTGACCACCAATTCCAGCACATCTGCAACTACCAAGCCCAACTACCTGTTAATGTATGACTTCAGTTAGCTAGTTAATTCATTTATTTATAGCCTGGATTTGCTGAAATAAACCTTATGATGCCTTTACTTTGAAAATATAAATAATTGATACTTACTTATATGATATAGTTACTATTATAGTTTCTTTTTCTCTTGCTTCATTGAAATATAACTGACTTATTGTATAAGTTTAAGTTGTACAATGTGATAACATGATATATCTCTATATTGAGAAATCATCACCATAATAAGGTTAGTTAATACATCCATCACCTCACATTAAATACCTTTTGTGTGTGTGTGTGTGTGTGGTGAGAACATTTAAGATCTACTTTCTTGGCCATTTTCAACTATCTAATAAAGCACTGTTAACTACAGTCATCATGCTGTACACTAAACCCTCAGAATGTACTTGTAATTGAAGTATATACTCTTTGACACCTTGACTCATTTCCCTCATACCGCCAGCCCATGGTAATTACCAATCTATGCTCTGTATCTATGAGTTCAGGTTTGTATTTCTGTTGTTACTTTGCTTTTTTTTTTTTTATTCCACATGTAAATGAAAGCATTCATTATTTGTCTTTTTCTGACTTATTCCATTTAACATAACACCCTCCAGTTTCACCCAAGTTGTAACAAAACAAGAGAACTTCCTTCTTTTTTTTATGGCTGAATAATAATCACTGTACATATGTGTGCATGTGTGAATGTGTTTGTGTGTGTGTGTATAGAGACTTTTTTTTAATCCATTTGTCCATTCACAGGTGCTCTTTTTAATCTTTTTTATTTTTTGACCTTTAAAAAATAGAACTACCGCATACGATTCTCATACACACCTTATGAAAAGAAATATAAGGTGTTTCAGGTACACTCTTCTTACCTGTAAGATTTTCAAAGCAATAATCATTAAAGGAAATATAATTAACTGAAACAATCACATTTGTTGTATAAACATATATCTCAAGCAAAGTACGCTACTGGAGTCTTTTGTATTCACGATGAATAAGCCTTACTTTCATAAACTATGTTTAAAACAGAAAATCCCAGGAAATATTTAGTAATCAGAGTTAGTGAACTAAAAGCCAGCACTGAAATATCATTTGACTTCAGCCACACTGTTAGGTTTCCATTAGGTTCTTTTAGAGCTTCCATCCAAAAGGAGATCCAGCGCTCCTTTGGAACCTAAAACTGACAGTATGAGATTGATTCCTAAGAAGACAAGTCTAAGTGTACTTCCCAAATGCAACCATTCCAGCCACAAAATCCAAAGAATCATACTTAAGTGCTTAGTAAAATATAAATACTGCAGCACTCAATGCTATACTAAATAAGGGTGTTAAAGCCAAACTATTATCAATTACTTCTCTGCAATGCTTAAAATGAAATTCAATTATTTCTCAAGAGAAAAATTTAGAAATAGAGCTTCATGGACAAAGTTCACTCAGAATAGATAAACTGAAGAAAAAAAAAAAAAATTGGCCCACTGTGAATTTAGATCATTTCCAATTAGAGCTAAGAAATTATGTAGGTCTGAAAAAAATCAATGCAAAGTTGTATTCAAGACCTCCTGTCTTTATCACATACTAAGAGAGATTTACATGGTGTCAATATTAAAATACAAAAGGCACACTGTATTTTCTCACGGTGCAGAGAGGTTAAGATTAATAGAAATATGCTTTAAATCAGAGGTTACGATTAATAGAAATATGCTTTAAATCAGAGGTTAAGATTAATAGAAATATGCTTTAAATCAGTTGCATAGAGTGATTAAAACCTAAGTAATTCCTTCTGAAGACATGCTAAAGGAAAACAACATAATTGCTAAGAAGCAGCCTTGGAATCAGGGTGGCTGACTGAGGCCTAGCCCTGGCTGCTGCTGCTGCTAAGTCACTTCAGTCGTGTCCGACTCTGTGCGACCCCATAGATGGCAGCCCACCAGGCTCTCCTGTCCCTGGGATTCTCCAGGCAAGAACACCGGAGTGGGTTGCCATTTCCTTCTCCAATGCATGAGAGTGAAAAGTGAAAGTGAAGTTGCTCAGTCGTGTCCGACTTCGCGATCCCATGGACTGCAGCCCACCAGGCTCCTCCATCCATGGGATTTTCCAGGCAAGAGTACTGGAGTGGGGTGCCATTGTCTTATCCGCCTAGCCCTGGCAATGCCATGCAAAGGACAGTAGTACCTTGGTGTAACAGGACTGCTTGGTGTGTGAGCATGGGAGCCAAGCAGCAACTGCAGATGGAACAGAATTCTTCATGCCTTGGTGCACTGAATTAGAGTAGCTCTAAATTCTAAATCTACACTTCAGGGTGAAGAGGAGAAATCATCAATAAAACTGACTCTACAAGACTTTGCTTTGGCTTATATAATAGGAATAGAACCAGCATGGTAAACAAGAGCTGAATATATATATTACAGCAGGACTTCCTGGCTGTTTTAAAGATGCTGTGCAGTTACACAGTTTTTGTTAATGTGATGCTCAACCAAATGAAGTATCAAAATGTTATCTGGGCCCACTAATGGAAAGAATTCTTAAGTTGGAGATATTACCTCTAATATTACATAGATCAGATTATTTGGACTCTAAAGATGGTCCATATTTTCCCCTGCTTTCCCCTCACTATCCAAAGTGAATGCCAGCAATAAGATCATACAGAAAGTCCTTCTTACAGATGCCTTTAATTTATAGTTACCATATGTCTATTTCCACACTGAGAGCTAAACATATATAATCATGACATAAATTTTCATCATGCAGAGCATGGTCCTTACATTGCACCTCAGGGTTTTAACTTTGGCTACAAGAAAATCTAACCCATTGTCATTAGAGATCATTAAGGAATAAAGCAAAGGCTACTATTATAATCAAAATGAAGCTGAGCATCTGTTCTGAGATCAAGAATGAGGGATACAGTCTTGAGATCTGACTGGTCTCCACTTACAACAACATTCTGATAGCTCTTGAAAGAGAATTTTTAGGAAAAATTAAGGCAACACATAATCAAACTGTAAAATGAGTAAACTGGTAGATTAATGGAATGGAGTGCAACACTTGGGTGTAAACTAAAGCTTCTATAGTATCTTCAGGGAAAACAGTTTAGGTGAAGAGAAGTCTCTGTTTCCCAAACGGGGAATAATTTGTTGTAGTTTCTATCTCAAGTTCACAGCAATGCTTAGTACAGAACACTTTAAAATTTGCTAAAGTATGAATGTATAAATGAATAAACAGGGAAGAGCTCATGCTAGTGGAATAGTTGTGAATGAGCATGGTTTCCTCAAAGGTCCCTAGAGATTCCCATCTTCACTGTCACTCAGAATACTTATTTTCTAGAACTGAAAAACCGAGCTGGGAAAGAATGTGAAGCAGTATTTTGGACATGCTCTAAAAAGCTGCTAGTCTCTGTAGGTTCCTGAGCAGAGGGTGATGCCTAGAAATGTATTTAACATTTTCACAATACAGAGATACTCAGTAGGACGATTTGGAAAGAGAAGACTAGAAAAACAGGGAAGGGCGAAACTGCACACAAAAGTACATGTATCACTAGATTTAAATGGACCCACAATGGTTGGAATGAATAAGCCACTTACTGCTGTCCATGCATTTCTTTTGCACCGGGCACATAGCCATCCATCACAGATCTCATGAGAAGGGATTCCATAACAACCTACAAAATAATAGTATGCATTCATTAATTAAGCCTTTTGTATTTTGAGAATATGACACATTTTAGCCACTGAATAAATAAAATCAGAGCAACAACCTACCATACCATTTTTGATTCTCACTGCTTATAACAAAACATAAACAAGGCTGGCTCAGAGACACTTTTGGTTCTCACATCTTATACCTAACAGGATATCACCGCCAGGAAGCATGAGAGTGGGCATCTTAACAGTTACCAGTGCTCACACTAGTTATCATAAAGAATATTAATGATAATACTTGAATGGGCAATAATAAAATCTCTAAACTTTCAGGTCTAGTCCTTTACTCACATAAAACATATTTCAAAATAAGCTGCAATTCATGAAGCAAAGTTTGGAGAAGTTTTAAAATGGTACCGTAAATAAACTTTAACAAAGTATTTCTGAACATAAAATTATATCCATAAAATTAATGTAATTTAAAACTACACTTCAAAAATTACATTTAATTAGCTTTAATTGCAGTGATACAGACAAACGATATACAATTCGTGGTTGGTGATGAAGAGATATGTTCAATTTTACTTGTCTATTCAGTACATGCCTGACTCAATAATTTAAAGAGATGGCTGATGATGTAAATACATGATATATGTAGCAATTATATGGCTCCAACAAATATGTTACTCTGCTTCCTGAAAAAAGAGTGCTTTGAAAGATTTAAATGAGTAGAATTTAAAGAAGTAATTTTTAATATCAAATTTCTATAAAATTTGTCTTGGGAAGGGAAAATAACAGAAATGTAATTACCCAAAGAAAACCCTATAATAGTTAACCAAGATCATAAAATCCTTAGTTCAAGCACATGTTCATAAAATATTATGGCTAAGTTGCACAGTTAGTACATTCTGTAGTCAAGATTAAATCCTAACTTGTTTGTAAAATGATGCTGTGCCTCTCATATACATATAACCGTGTAGAGTGAATATATGTGTGTGTGTGTGTGTGTTTACTGAGTGTATTACAGATTGATGAAGTAAATAAGAAGTTTTACATAATTATAGTTCAAACACATGTTCAAATCCCTTGGGGAAGCTGAAAGTATCTAATAAATAAATGCTCGATAGCCAGGCAATTTTAACCTTAATATAAGACTGGTATTACTGTGGGGTAAGTACAGAATGTAATACATATGTTATAAATCATTCATACCACATTGACAGACTCACATCATACCTAAGAATGTTAATAAAACGTGTGACTTGGTAAGAGCTTGAATATTAAAATACTTTAAAATACAACTGCAATGTATTACTGATACATTTTATACATTTTAGAGGGTTTATACGACAGATTAATCTATAAAAATGTATTTGCCATTAACACAATTATGTAAAAATAGCAAATTGAGACGGGTATAGAGCCTAACCATCTCAGTCCTGGGGGAAAACAACTCGAAGGACTGTTTTCCCCAAAAGGCAATGAAGATCTCCCTACTGTTACAAAGAATAAAATTTTAACTCAGGAATTAAATTTAACAATTCCCCAAATCACCAAAATAATACTCATTCTTTTTAAAACATACAAAGGAAAATAGTGATGAATCAGCATAAGAGACTAAAATTGAGGTTTTATAAACTATATCTTAAGTAAAATTCAAGCATGTGAAAGGAGTCCCATGATGACTCCACATGGGGACCCCAAAGAAACAAACCATCAGACCTGTTCTCCACTGATACCACATAAAATACAAGAAAGGATGATTATACCTTTCATACTTTCATTAGAAGAAACATGAGAAAGAATGATTTAATCATTAATTATGCCAACAGTTCACTGTGATAGACTTGACAGGCTGCAGAGGGGTGAGAAATAAAGACTATGTGAAGCACTAAAAGGCCAGTGATGAATGACTGATAGACTCATTTACTTGCATGAACCCGTACGCGGCACTTTGCACAGGATATCAGAAGGCTTGTTCCATCCTCTTCCAGGAAGGCGTTAGGAGGAGAATAGTCTATATTTTCTTCACTATAAATAAAACACATCTCTGGAATGAGGGGCTTAGTCTTTCCTCCTGAAGTCACCACTTCATCTAATTTTGTCTCCCATCTAGAATCATTTTCTTCATTGCTGCTATCTGGCTGAAAAACACAATATTTGCAAATGAGCAAAAAATACGGAAAAGAGCTAGAATCACTTGCTTTGGACAGATCCATGAACAGCTATTTATTTACTAATTTTCCACTTCTGTATTGTTTCTTCTTGTCCTTGTCCTCCAACTATCAGCTCTGCTCCCCAGGTTCCCATCCAGAAGTTAAGCTGAAGGAACAAGAGGAGATTCTATACGCCCACTATTACAGAAAGGGATGAGCTACTAAAATTATGTTCTTATAGACAAAGTTCACAAGAAGCAATGATCCTTCCGATGAACTTTTTTGGCTTCTTTATTTGCACTAGGTTAACAGATCTGATTTCATTTACTGAAGAATCTTACCTGATTACACCTGAAGGAGAATCTTCAAAGACCTCAGTTTTAATTTGTATGACAGTATTTAGAGAGTTTTTGAAGGTTTCTGTCTCATCAGAAAGTTTTAAAACAGCAAGACAGAAAGATCTAGCAAATGACATTAGATAATAAGGCATAATATGCAAATGAAATTGTCATCTTTCATCAAGATATAAGATATTCATTGTTTATTTGAATATAATTAATGAACTATCTTATCCCCAGAAACCTTATGTTAATAAATTTCCCCAAATCTTGTAATTTTAGTTGGGATTTTTTAATCATTAGGGAAATCTGCTGGCAGATTATGATACAGAAATAAGAATTAAAACAAAGGTAAATTTTTCAAGAAAACATAGAAATTTAATGATAAATGGTAAATAAAAATAAAGTTAATCACTCCCTAAAGTCACATTCAGATGAATGAATGAACTACTTCCTCTATTTACAAAGTTCTGAGAATGTGGCACATCATGCATTTTTATGCTCTGAAATGTCTGAACAGAATTACTTCATGTGGAACTTTAAGAACAATGTGATCTTGAATACAATATTTGATTATATTAGTGAAAATATAACCCAGAACACAATGTTCACATCAATGCACTTTATAATACTGTATCTTAAAACAGTCCTAGTAGTTCTACCTTTACCAGATTCCTAAAGATCATTTTGTTTGTGTTAGTGCTGAACAGTGTGGCCCTCTGTGATCTAAGATGCTTTTGGCATAAAATATATGACATGACATCTGAAAATAATTCCATGAATAGCTGGCTGATGGGATAAACTGGAAAATTTGGTTTGCATTGAGTCCTGCTGTCTTTTGCATGTTCTACATGGAAAGAAGAGAGATATTTCAAATGCGAGCCCAGAGCTGACATTTATATGATTGAGAGTAATATTTTCAAACATAAAGCAGAGACTAGGTCTATGTTCTCTCTCTGCAAGCTTCTACTATTTTGAAGCTTTAAGATCTGTGTTTCTTGGTGAAGTGGGTAGAAAGGAAGGTTGGAATTAACCGTTGACTGAAATAGATTAAGATATTTAAAAATGATAAAGCACTGTTAAAGAAAAGTCTCTCCCGTGGCATGCAGGAATTCTGTTTGCTGCTCTATGATGGTCATTAGCTACAGAAGAACTAATGTTTTCTTCACCACGTGCATACTAACGGTACAGTGATTCACCTGTGTTCTTAGAGCCACACAGAAAGTGCTACAGTGAAAGGAAACGTGGGCAGGGGCCCCTCCCGCCAGCTACCTTGTAGTAGGGCATGAGCAGAGCACAGATGGCACAGTATGGCTCCATTCTGCCCATGGCTGTGTTATACTCTTGCTCGGCCACAAAGTTTGGGGACTTCGTCTGCCAAAGGTGAACCAGAGGCTTTGCCCAAGACTCGGTTTCTTCCACTTCTTCCTCAATCGATGGAATCTCAGGCAACTCTGAAGAGAAAGGGCATGAAAACACAGTGAGCAGGGTCAGTTTAGTTCAGTTCAGTCGCTCAGTCGTGTCTGACTCTTTTGCGACCCCATGAACCACAGCACAACAGGCCTCCCTGTCCATCACCAACTGCCGGAGTCTACCCAAACCCATGTCCATTGAGTCGGTGATGCCATCTAATCATCTCATTCTCTGTTGTCCCCTTCTCCTCCTGCCCTCAATCTTTTCCAGCATCAGGGTCTTTTCCAATGAGTCAGCTCTTCACATCAGGTGGCCAAAGTACTGGCATTTTAGCTTCAACATCAGTCCTTCCAATGAACACCCAGGATGGATCTCTTTTAGGATGGACTGGTTGGATCTCCTTGCAGTCCAAGGGACTCTCAAGAGTCTTCTCCAACACCACAGTTCAAATGCATCAATTCTTTGGTGCTCAGCTTTCCTTATAGTCCAACTCTCACATGCATACATGACTACTGGAAAAACCATAGCCTTGACTAGACAGACTTTGTTGACAAAGTAATGTCTCTGCTTTTTAATGTGCTGTCTAGGTTGGTCATAACTTTCTTTCCAAGGAGTAAGCGTCTTTTAACTTCATGGCTGCAATCACCATCTGCAGTGATTCTGGAGCCCCCCAAAATAAAGTCTGCCACTGTTTCCACTGTTTCCCCATCTATTTCCCATGAAGTGATGGGACCGGATGCCATGATCTTCGTTTTCTGAATATTGAGCTTTAAGCCAACTTTTTCGCTCTCCTCCTTCACTTTCATCAAGAGGCTTTTTAGCTCCTCCTCACTTTCTGCCATAAGGGTGGTGTCATCAGCATATCTGAGGTTGTTGATATTTCTCCCGGCAATCTTGATTCCAGCTTGAGTTTCTTCCAGTCCAGCGTTTCTCATGATGTACTCTGAATAGAAGTTAAGTAAGCAGGGTGACAATATACAGCCTCGACGTACACCTTTTCCTATTTGGAACCAGTCTGTTGTTCCATGCCTAGTTCTAACTGTTGCTTCCTGACCTGCATAAAGGTTTCTCAAGAGGCAGGTCAGGTAGTCTGGTATTCCCATCTTCTTCATAATTTTCCACAGTTTATTGTGATCCTCACAGTCAAAGGCTTTGGCATAGTCAATAAAGCAGAAATAGATCTTTTTCTGGGACTCTCTTGCTTTTTCAGTGACCCAGCGGATGTTGGCAATTTGACTTGTGAAGTCAAGTGTGCCTCAGGAAGCATCATTACGAACAAAGCTAGTGGAGGTGATGGAATTCCAGTTGAGCTATTTCAAATCCTAAAAGATGATGCTGTGAAAGTGCTACATTCAATATGTCAGCAAATGTGGAAAACTCAGCAGTGGCCACAGGACTGGAAAAGGTCAGTTTTCATTCCAGTCCCAAAGAAAAGCAATGCCAAAGAATGCTCACACTACCGCACAATTGGACTCATCACACACGCTAGTAAAGTAATGCTCAAAATTCTCCAAGCCAGGCTTCAGAAATACATGAACTGTGAGCAGGGTACTCAGGGAAAAACAATTACCTTGATCATAAAAGATGTACACATTCCAAAGTACCTGTGATATTAATGTCGGAGTGGAAACCAGAAACGAAATTGGCATCCTCCTCATCATCGAGCACTCCCTTGATGTGAGAGCCAGACAAATCAACCCACTTTCCACACCTTCCCTATCCTCACCCCTCCTCTCAACTCCACGACTTCTTGTTTCTCGTGCTACCCCGATACCTCCCAGGGTAGGAGTTTCAGTATGTGCAAGATTATCTTTCAGCTAGCACAGGAATTCACTAGCCACTATCTGCCTTACCAGTATTTTTAGTTCCTTGGCTTAATACAGCAGATGATTTAATTTAAAATTATTAATTTTATTTCATTTAATTAACTTTTATTCAAAATTCATGACAAATACCATTTATAGACTGGCTATTATGTGCCAAGCAATATAGTACCATTACATGGATATAAAAGACAATACCTAAGCCAAATCTCATTTGTTCAATATGATTCCCCAGAGGGTCAAATCTCTTTAAGTATGTGTATCTCTTAACACGAAAAGGGCAGTTTACAAAAATGTCGGTTTATAAAATTTTATAGAAGGCCAGAAAAATACAAAAAGATATAATAGTTTATGAGAAAAAAATTCCTCATGCTTACAGCAGAGGACAGTTTATCAAAACAATGGCAGCAACCACAGCTACATCTAGTGCTTGATGTTCACAGCTGTGACACACTCTAAACTTCCTCTCCAGTAGCTGTCTCAGTGCTACTAATAAATACTGTAAAGCAATGTCTTCAAGTCCCAGAAGGGGTATCCCCATGATCTAAAGAGCTCCTGCCCTTGCCCTGGTGACTTGTGTTAAAAAAAAAAAAAAAAAGTCAAAGTGGATTTGCTGAAGTGGAAAAATAGGAAGGGTTAAATGAGACTAAAAATAACTAAAAATATCAAATGCCAATTGAAACAAAAGGGAACAATCCTGTTTCTGTTTCTGTGGTGGTGGTGGTGGTGATGATGGTATTATCCTTATTATTACTATTATATACAATAGAAATGTTTAACGTTCAGTCAGGGACAATGTTTGAAACAAAACAAAAAGCTAAGAACCTTTGCCTACATTTGAAATAAAAGTAATCGGATGCTAAGTGTTTCCACCTCTGTTTCCTTATAATATATAACGGCAGACTTACTGTGAAGAGTAAACTTTGACAAATCAAAGATGTGAGTAAAAGTTAACTAGGAACCTGAAATAACATTGCATTTAATGACTAATACACACTAAACATGAGAGCTAAACAAACAAGCAAAATCCCTGGGCTTGAATACCTTGGATTCTACTTATTGGTTCACAATAAATTTATCACATCACTTGTTTCATTATAAAAGACCCAAACTAACAAGATGAATGATGCTCTTATTCATTCAGTTGGACTTGGTTGATGTGATGAGTTCTAAAAATAGTTTTAGGGATGAAGAAAATACTATTTAATTCCTAAAAGCCTTGGGAAAATGAACAAGAAGTAGGAGAAAAGAACAATTCTCAACAATGTTGAGCCAGAGAACAGGAGTGTGTGCCACGGTCTCTGGCAAGACTTGATCTAGGACAGCCTGACATGCCTTGAGCTTGTCCTCAAACCTCAAACTGACCCAGTGGAAGACCCTGCTCCACAGCTGTCCATCTCCCAAATGAGGTCATACTCTGGCCCAGACAGCATCTGTCTTCTGTTTGGATGCTCTCTGGGCCAGAATATGCAGGGAACACGGTAACTATGGAATCCTGCCAATTAAAAACTGCCTGGCAATGACAGTATGCAGCCCCCAATACAGGAACTATCAGTTCAGAGACTTCGTTTTGGTTTGTTTGTTTAAGGGCACTCCATGAGGCTTGCAGGATCTTAGTTCACTGACGAGGGATTGGACCCAAGGACCAAGGAATCCAGCAGTGAAAGCGCCAAGTCCTAACCACCAGACCACCAGGGAGCTCCTCAGACACCTAACTTGAAACTGAAACCCTGATTCATAAGGGCTGTGGCTTTCTGTAAAGTAGATTCTCGTGGTGATCACGGCTTTCTTGCCCACTTCAGGTTTTTATTTTTTCTTTTTAATACTGAAATGAAATAAAGAAGGTAAAATTTCTTTTTAAGCTCCAAAAGTATTAAAATTCTTTATAAACTCTACAATGATATATAACACATATATTATATATAATCCATCCAATTATCTTATTTTTCATATGATCTGTTTGTCAACTCTATCCTGCAATATTTTATGAGAGGGGTAAAAAAAGAGACTACACTTAATCATAAGTACATGATGATGACTATACAAATTTTAACTTAGTTTTAAAAGTCAAACACATTGGCATATTCTTGAAGGTAAGTATTTTATCTTCCTGAAATTACCTCATCAAATTATTCATCCCTCTTCCATCTCCAAGAATTCTCGCCTACCTTTGAACCAAGGCATTGTTCAAGCATAGACTTAACCTTGATTCCTGCCTTTCCCAGACTCATGATATTCATAAATATTCTGGGGAGGAAAGTCTTAAATATTCTGGGGGTAAAAGTACCTTCAGGATATTTAAATACTCTCATCATCACACAATTCCAAATGAAACTCTTCCCTTTCCATCTCTAAACACTGTTCCTATTTCTGGTCTCTTTTCAGTGCACCTTCATCCACTTGCTTTTTAAAAAAGATACTTCTTATCTTTCAATATACAGAAGTGGGAGAATGTTTTTTCCATTGTAGTTTTTAAATATTCTGATCATTTGGCACGATACGCCTAGGAATTTCCTTTCCTCCTCCTCATTTTCAACTATAATTGACTAATGAACCTCTAAAGTTACACTGTGATCTCACTTGTATATATTAATATTTATCTCACTATATGAGGCACTATGTCAGGCAATGAAAATAGACTGTACGGTTTCACAGATTTTTAGATTTTTAAAATATCAAATTACTTCGCACAACAGGGCAGATATTACACATACAAGGACATGGACACTATACACATTTAATGAATCCAGTGTTTTTTATTGTCATAATTACCTCTTTTTTAACATATGCATATATACCAGCATAGCAACATTCTGAAGCTCTGAGTCTCATGTTGAAAGCCACAGTTTGCTGTAGAAACAAAAAGAGTGGGGCAAAGGAAAGATCCCTTGGTGCAAATGCATCAAAGGTTGCGAAATCTGTGAAAATGTTATCAGCATAAGACTCCTTTCTTTCCCAACTGTATTCTCAACAAGAACAAAAGAATATATAACAGAGTAACAGCAGCTCTCACAGCGAGGTCTAGCAGATACACGGCACAATTTCATGTGGTCTGTACAGTCAAAAATATTTGCACAGTAACAGAACATGTGACACAGGAGCAATGAAGGGTAAAACTGTTGGTGCCTTAGCCTGAGTTAAGGCAGGGGCTCCAATGCAGTCATGATATACTCGATTATCTCAAATTTGCAGTTGAGGGTGAGGGAGTTCTCATAACAATGTCTTGATGAAGAAAAAAATATATCTATCAATTTTATTAAATTTGTGATAAAATGGGATGTATACATAAAGTACTTCTGCTATATACTGTAGTTCAATGGTTATCATGGGAAAAGGAAATGGACAAATAATTGAATCACACACTGAATGACCTGCCTTTTTCATGGAATACCATTTTTACTTGAACAAATGATTAACAAACTATGGTAATTCAGATTTGGGTATCTGGAAGGAATTTTCATGAAAGTGAACAAAAAAAGCTGTCATTTTAATTAAAAACAAAAAAAAACTACTGATAACATTTTTTGACAATGTGAAATTAAAGCTTCTAAGTCAAAATTATAACTTCCAAAAATGTATATCCACTTAAGTGAGCTAGACAACTTCCCAATAATTAAAGCTATTTCTTATGGAATTGACGGTGATAGTAACAAATATACTTTTTTTATAGTATAAAAATACCTATATGACACATATCTTTGTTTACCAATATATGACATTACAAAATCACACACATGTAGAAGAGCCAAAGTGCAAGAGAGATCAATAAATTTTCAGTTTAAAAGAGAACAAAAGGATCACTGACGGGATTCAGATTGCATGTTGCAAGTAGTCTTTAAAAAACAACCTTGTGTCAAATTTTGTGTAGTGTCAAAGAAAATTATACATATTAAAATGGTGGGCATATTTAAATGGATGGCAGGGGAATAGGAGAGGGAGACCACTTTCTCCCCCACAAATTCATTGAAAGACCACTTGAACGCTGAGCAAATACCACAAAACAACTTCTGAATGCTGGCTGAGGACACCAGGCACCCAGAAAGGCAGCCCATTGTCTTCGAAAGAAGGTAGGACAAAACATAAAAGATAAAAGGAGAGACAAAAGAGCTGGGGATGGAGACCCTTCCTGGGGAGGGAGTCCTAAAAGAGAAGTTTCCAAACACCAGGAAACCCTCTCACCGGCAGGTCTGTGGGGAGTTTTGGAATCTCAGAGGACAACATAACTGGGAGGAAAAAATAAATAAAACCCACAGATTACACACTTAACTGCAACTCCCAGCAGAGAAGTAGCCCAGACACTCACATCCACCGCCAGCAAGCAGGGACTGAACAGGAAGGCGCAGGCTCCATTGCTTAGGGTAACGACCGGGCTGAATGCCCTGAGGGCAATCTGAGGGAGCTACCCTGAGATAGCAATCCAAACCCTGGGGCTGCCAGAGAGAGAAAGAAAAAAAAGAGGAAAGAGAGAGAACTTTCCCATGAAAAACTCTAACCTAAGGCACTGCCAGGCCCGTTCAAAGAACAAAGGACTGTGCAAATACCAGAGGAGAGCCGCCGCTGCTGCTGCTGCTGCTAAGGTCACTATAGTCGTGTCCGACTCTGTGCGACCCCGTAGGGGAGAGCTAGCCGCCAGCAGACTGGCTCATCTCCCGCCAGAGGCAGGGAGGCAGGCAGGTGACAGGCAGAGCCGGAAGGCAAGGGGCATCCTCTGCCAAACTGCAAGCAAGCTCCCAGTTGCTAACCAAGTCTTCCTGGGATCCTGGATGGTTGACATCCACCAGGAGGGTCACATCCAGAGATTAGCTTCCCAGAGGAGCACACCGCACACCTGAGACGGCACTCCTGCTGCGCACCAAGGAAACCGAGCGGCTGGGACAGGGGAGGTGATAAGATGCACTGCCCTACCTGGGGAGAGTGCGCTCCCCAAGCACCTGATCACCTGAGGTGGTTGGACCTGGGAAGGACACAAAACACAGGCCCAACCGAGTCTGTACCTTTGTGGAGTACCCGAGAACCTGAACCTGAGCGGCTTAGAAAGGGGAAATGCACGCAACCCAGGGCCCACCTTAGACAGTTCCCCTGCAGAGCAACCTGGAGCTTGAGCAGTGTTGACCAAGAAAGCACACACGCCGTGAGCGCGGGCAAACCCAGTGTGGCCTAGACACTGCGAGCACTCCCTACACATGCCAGTGATATTTGTTTGCAGTGTTCCTCCCTCCCTGCAGCACCATCGAACAAGTGAGCCTAAATAAATGACCACCTTCACCCCCATATGGAGAAATATACCATGTTCATGGATCGAATGAGTATACTACCCAAAGCAATCTATAGATTCAATGCAATCCCTAACAAGCTACCAACGGTATTTTTCAGAGACCTAGAACATATAATTTCACAATTTGTACGGAAATACAAAAAACCTCAAATAGCCAAAGCAATCTTGAGAAAGAAGAATGGAACTGGAGGAATCAACCTGCCTGACTTTAGGCTATACTACAAAGCAACAATCATCAAGACAGTATGGTACTGGCACAAAGACAGAAATATAGATCAACAGAACAAAACAGAAAGTCCAGAGATAAATCCATGCACCTATGGACACCTTATCTTTGACAAAGGAGGCGAGAATAAAAAAATTTTTTTAATGGTACTAAAATACTGCACTCCTTCCAACCATGAATCTCTGGGAAATTGGACTTTTTTCAATATACTTCAACCAGAACAACGAGGCCAAATAGACTGAATACAAAAGTAGACATGAGAATCCAACTTTCATTAAACTCAATGTTAAAGAGCTCTGCAAAAAATGTAAAACAATAACCTTTTTTTTCATTATTTTTACAGTTTGGGAAAAGTGTTATTTTTTATGAAAACAAATACTTACGCACTTATTATTGCTACTTTAAATTTTCCTCTGCTTTAACTTTCAGCAAATAAGTACCATTAAGACAAACTTATAGGGAGGGAAAGGGGCTGGGGTTGGGAGAGAAGGGAAGGGGAAGGGAGGGGAGGACGTTACAGAAAGGAAAGGAGCTGAAACCTTTTTGGGGTCCTCAAAATGTTTGTAAGCATAAGTTGTCCTGAGAAAAAGACTGAAAATCACTGAAGAATATATGTGCATTTTCACCCAAAAGTACTAGTATCACAGTCATTGTTGAGCAATACAGCACTAATAAAGCTGGTATAGACTGTGTTCTCACAGGCAAGCAAGAATGTCATAAACTACTTTCCTCAACTAACGAGTAACACTAAAGCAAAAACAAAACAACCAATACGGCAAGGCCTTTTCTCCCTTTTCTTTCATTAAGGTCTGCAAGGTTTGCCAGCTACAGCAGGGAAAAAAATTCTATGCCAACAATGCTTGGTTATCTTTTTCTTGATGAGCCTCTTACCTAACAGCAGAAATCTAGATTCCTAGACTACTTTGTTTACAGAAGCACACGCATTACTCTGTAGCAAGTACAAGTAGAATTAAGAAAATCATGCCCCTAAACACAGAGTAGCTCCTTAAATCTATATGAGCTCTTCTAAATTCACAGAGGCAGGTTACAATACAGCTCCAGACACCATGTTGTCAGGAATGTTCTGAATATAGAAACATTAGCTGAAAACACTGCTATCAGACAAGCTGCACCTTCAATAGTTGCTTTGAAAGTTTTCAATCACTATATCGCCAAAAAAACAATCAGTTGTTTTATTCTATAGAACTTGCCTGCCTACAGACCAAGCACCAAACTCCTGGAACATACATACAATATCCCAAACCTGTTGTTTTTCAGTATTAAAAATATGCTTATACCTAGGAAACCAAGCTTTGCCTCCAACTTTGAATATTTCTGAAGTAAAAAAGCTCTTGGAAAGGGCAGTGGGAATAGATATGCATATAGAACCCAACAAGAGAGCTCAAGAAGAAATAAAAGTTAAACCACGGTATCTGATCTATACACGTGACAGCTGGGTACTGAGAGGTCAACCACAACTTGGGCCTCTATAGTTACTTGCAGATAAATCACAGTAAAGAGCCCTCTACTATCTCTGAGCACCAAAGAAATGATGCTTTTGAACTGTGGTGTTGAAGAAGACTCTTGAGAGTCCCTTGGACTGCAAGGAGATCCAACCAGTCCATTCTGAAGATCAGCCCTGGGACTTCTTTGGAAGGAATGATGCTAAAGCTGAAACTCCAGTACTTTGGCCACCTCATGAGAAGAGTTGACTCATTGGAAGAGACTCTGATGCTGGGAGGGATTGGGGGCAGGAGGAGAAGGGGATGACCGAGGATGAGATGGCTGGATAGCATCACTGACTCGATGGACATGAGTCTGAGTGAACTCCGAGAGATGGTAATGAACAGGGAGACCGGCGTGCTGCGATTCATGGGGTCGCAAAGAGTCAGACACGACTGAGCGACTGAACTGAACTGAAATGAACTGAACTGAAGGAGCCCCTCACAGGTAGCCTGCTTACAGCTTCCCTCAATCTTCCAATATGTTTTAAATAATTCTCCAAAATGATCCTCTCCCTGCTTATTATTTAGATCATACTCATTGTGATAATGTGATATAAAAAGAAACATATATTCAGTCTTTGTCCTGGTTCCTGGCATACAGCTTCCAAAACCCTTGGAATATTCTGAATGATATGGGTAAGAGGAACATCACTGGTTAAAATACCTGGTCTTAGTCCCTAGTTCCTGACACAAGAGCATCTAAGACCTTTGGAAACTAAGAACTGAAAAGTGTCTTCTATCTGCTAATGAGATAACAGGAGGCACCTAGATAGTTTCAGGATGAAGGCTCGTCACCAGAAAGACCAATGCATGACTACAGAGTCAATTCATGACTACAGCATTAGCGCTTTAGCCCCACATCAAGGGAGGGGCTGGAGACTCAGTCAATCACCAATAGACCCTGATGGAATCAATCATGTAAACATTATGAGGCATCCACAAAAACCGCAAAAGAGGATTTAGACAGAGTCCAGGGTCAATGTACCTGTAGAGGGAACACAAGTTCTGCAGACATCTACCCACTTTCTACCTTGCCCTGTTCACCCCTTCTTTTTGGCTGTTTTTCTGACTTCTATGAGCCACTCTAGAAAATTAACAAACCTGAGGAGGGAGTTGTAGGAAGCCCCCAGACTTTATAGCCTATTGGTCAGGTGTAAGGACTTGCAACTGGCATCTGAAGTGGGAACAACCCATGAGACTGGACTGAATCCTTAATCTGTGAGGTAACTCTGAATCTGCTAACTCTGAGTCGTTAGTGTCAGAAAGAAATTAAATTAAATTGTAGGTCATCCACCTGATAGCTAGTGAATTGCTTGGTTTGGGAAAAGTAAGCCACATCTTTGCTGTCAGAAGTATTCTCACTTGCAGGATCCCTCTCCTCAAGACCATGAAAATTATATTTTTCTAAAGATCAATCAGTCTCAAGGGATAAGTAAAAACGTCTTGCCCATATGTAACGAAATCTGAAAGTCATTAGTACATCCCATGCTGACCCAGAGACTCCACAGCAGTAACAAAGGTGCATATGTGCTAAGCTGCTTCAGTTTTGTCTGACTCTGAGTGACCTGATGGATTGTAGCCCACCAGGCTCCTTTGTGCATGGGATTCTCCACGCAAGAATACTAGAGTGGGCTGCCATGCTCTTCTTCTAGGGATCTTCCCGACTCAGGGATTGAACCCGCATCTCTTATCTCCTGCATTGGCAGGTGAGTTCTTTACCACTAGTACCACCTGGGAAGCCCAACAAAGGTACTACAGGGGAAATATTGAATTCTGCAGAGCATATGAAGAGGAGGAGGAAGTTCCCAGAAAGTTGGGAGCTCAGGGAATTTCCGAAAACTTTCTGGTGGGACTTTCCTGGTGGTCCAGTGGTTTAAAATCCACCTTCCCATGCAGAGGACATGAGTTTGATCTTTGGTTGGGGAACTAAGATCCCACAGGCCACTAGGCAAGGAAGCCCATGCTCCACAACTACTGAGCCTGTACACTCTAGAGCCTGTGTTCCACCACATTCTCAGCAACTAGAGGAAACCTGCACACCACAACGAAGCCCCAGTGCAGCCAAGAAAAAAAAAACAAAAACCTGATTCTGAAAAGAAAGTCAGGCTTGCTGCAATGTACCTGAGGACCTTAAAATGTTCAGAGGATCTTCTTAAGATTGCTACTTATACTAATCTGAAGGCATATCCCATTGTTTGGACAGAAACTTTCTCCTTCAATTAATAAAACTGCCCAAAGGGCAGTGAGGCCCCGACTAAGAAGTGACTTCAGGGATTATTATAGATGTACACTTTAAAGTTTAATGATTAAGTGTTTATTTCTTTTACTTTCTATATAAAGCACTTTATACTGCTTATCATGTAAAAGCATCATATGTAAGTTTTTAAAAGCTTATATAAGATTGAAAATATAAAATATTTTAAGATATTAGTTTAAGTGATCACAAAATTAAATCTATTGCAAATATCATACAGTTAAACAAAGTAATAAATTAAAAAAGAAATGTAATAATGGCTCTGACTTTGTGGCCTACAACAGCTGATATTCAACTATTCTCAGTTAAGCCTGGCTACAAGAGTAGCTGTCTGATCCAAAAAATTAAAGTAAATTAACACAGTGTTTCACTCATGTAATATATGCGATCTTAATGTTTGGTTATAAGTCTAAACCTCAATTTTTTCATCTGCAATATATGAGCTACCAGTAGTACAGCAGCTGCTCATCAGTAAGAGAGACATAGGGCTTCCATAGATTATAGTTCCTTTCCTTCTAGGTCTCCAGAAAACTTCTGCAAAGATCATCCAGTAAATTACTTAAAATGTATGCCTAAAAACTTAACTTTTAACATGACAAGACAGGTTAGAACAGAAAGAGCCAATCTAGACACACACCCAGTTATCTTTTATATAAAAACATTTCAAGTTTTATCCTTTCAGGAAAAAAAATAAAGGCTTTATTCTCCTATTCTGTCAAAAACATCACTGAGTATATTTATGATAATAAAAAAGATTAATGCCTTTTACAAAAGTATTCAAAAGAAAGCACTCATTTAAAAATATGTAAATAAAATTATGGCATGACCATATTATGCCAGCATTGAAAAGGTGCTTTTGAAGAATATTAATGGATATGATATAATGTGAATATATATACTATAACATATAATATTAAGCAATATAAATATTACATTAATAGATGAAAACTCAGCACACAAAACTGAATATTGGGGATGATGTCAGTTCTGTAACAAATATGTTTAAAAATCTGGAATAAAGGAAAAGGAAGAAAAGTTTTTACAGTTATAAAAATATGCAGTTTTTAAAGCTGAAAAAATACTGCAGTCAAAAAATATTAGGTAGGTCCTACGAACCCAGAGAAACCTTAGTTTAAAAGCAGACGTATGTTGGATTTACTCTCTCCACAGTACAGTCTTTCTGAACAACTTTTGCTTAGTATGTGTAAGTGGAGTTCTCAGCAGAAAAACATTTGGGCCACTGTGGAAAGGCCAGGACTTGCTGACAGGACCCAGCAGATGGGAAAAGCCATTGACACTGCTCCAGCAAATTTCCCTCTATGAGTCCCCACAATGATTCTGCTGCTGGAGTTTTGCTCCAATGATGTGTTTTGGCTCATATAGCACTATTCTCTGCTATGAAGAGCACAACAGCATCTGTTATCTTTCAGGTACTTGAGCAAAATCTCAGTCCTGGGAGGCATTTATACAGTTTCAGATGTCCTGGAGGAAATTGAGGGAGAAAAGGGTGAGAGGAGAGGAACCAGGCATGAAAGAGCCAAGAAATTCAAAGTTGGAAACTATTGCTCCCATACAAACTATTGTAAAATTTGAGCGCAAACCATATTCAATGATTTTATGAATTGCTAAACTTCAAAGGTTTCTAAAGTTGTGTTCAAAAGTACAAAATAGAAAAAAAGATGACAAGTCTTTTAGGTCTAATTTTACCAGGAAGATATGGGAAATTTAATTCTGTATTACAGTACCCGAAAAATGCTAATGTAATACTGGATAACAGAGAATTCCACTGTTTAAGGCCTAAAGCACTTAAATGAGGAGACATAGTTTTACTCTTTGTGCATACCGTTACAATAACTAAGATGTCAAAATCATTTCAAAGGATACATCCCAACCCATTCAATATATTACTTTAAACAGCCATAATATTCCAAAGCACACTCCTTCAAAACTCCTAATACACAAAAGTACTCTGATACTTACAGCACACTTTTCAATCTTGAAAATACTTGTCAATGAGACTTAGTGTACCTCTGGGGAGAACTTTTTCAAGGAGAACTTTGGCATTACCACTGTTAATTAAATTCTGAAAGAACACTAGTTCATATTTCATATATGCATATATTCTCACAACACAGGTGGATAACAAGGAGCACTGTGAATGATCTACTCCATCAATAAAGAAGGCTGGTTCTCTGTTCATTTCAACTTCTTTTATGAGTACTGGGGCTATTATTGGAGGGTTGCTAGTGTGATAATGTAGAAAGAAGGCAAATTTGGGAATCAAGCAGAATTTAAAGGCTGTTTTCTACCAGTTGCCAGCCTTGTGACCTTATGAAATGAATTAGTGTCCCTGAGCTTCAGTTTCCTCATCAGAAACTACCTATCTTAAAGAATTATAAATAATAATTGCTAATAATGTACATAATAGAAAGCAGCATACTCAACTGTCATATCATGATGAGGATGTTGTTGTTCAGTCGCTCAGTCGTGTCCAACTCTATGCAATTCCACGGACTGCAGCATCCCAGGCTTCCCTGTCCTTCACCATCTCCCAGAGCTTGCTCATGTCCAGAGTCAGTGATGCCATCCAACCATCTCATCCTATGTTGTCCCCTTTTCCTCCTGCCTTCAATCTTTCCCAACATCAGGGTCTTTTCTAATGAGTTGGCTCTTCACATCAGGTGACCAAAGTATTAGTTTCAGCTTCAGCTTGAGTCCTTCCAATGAATATTCAGGACTGATTTCCTTTAGGATAGACTGGTTTGATCTCCTTGCAGTCCAAGGGACTCTCAAGAGTCTTCTCCAACACCACAGTTCAAAAGCATCAATTCTTCGGTGCTCAGCCTTCTTTATGGCCCAACTCTCACATCCATACATGACTACTGGAAAAACCATAGCTTTGACTATATGGACCTTTGTTGACAAAATAATGTCTCTGCTTTTTAACATGCTGTCCAGGTGTGTTATAGCTTTTCTTCCAAGGAGCAAGCATCTTTTAATTTCATGGCTGCAGTCACCATCTGCAGTGATTTTGGAGCCCAAGAAAATAAAGTCTCTCATTGTTTCCTGTCTCCTCATCTATGTGCCATGAGGTGATGGGACTGGATGCCATGATCTTAGTTTTTTGAATGCTGAGTTTTAAGCCAGCTTTTTCAACTCTCCTCTTTCACCTTCATCAAGAGGCTCTTTAGTTCCTCTTTGCTTTCTACCATAAGGGTGGTGTCATCTGCATATCTGAGGTTACTGATATTTTGAAAACTTCTTTAAAGAAAGCTCGCATATCTTTGTAAAACTAGCAGCCAACATAGCACCAAATGGAATTTATCCCAAGCAGCAAAGAAAAGATAGGTGAAAGAGAGCATGTGAAACTCACTGTATACTGGGCAATACAACAGATGCTAGAGATAAGAAACAAAAATAAACAGTCCTTTGCCTTCAAGGAGTTCAAAACTTTGCACGGGTAAAAGCTCCGGTTTCCTAAACTATTTCATTAACAACGCCTGTATTAGAAACTAAAAATGGCCAAAACAAAATCACTAAGCAAAGAGCAACTAGCATATGTTGCAGTTTACCTGCCAATGCATAAAGAAAATTTAGAAATTAGAAAGTTTCCCTTAGCTAAAAGCCAACATCGGTCATCTATATTAAGCACAGCAGAATCCTTGGACATTTTAACCCAAGAACTAACAGGGTATCACCTGGCAGGTCACACAAAACAGTCGCTAAGGGGACAGAGAGCTTTGTGCAGAGCAGCCACAATGCCAGAAACTAGAGAAACAGGCGTGGGCCACACAAGAGGATGTCTGGAAACAAGAAGAGGACAAGGCCGCGAGCGTTCACTCTGCAGTTCAATGTCCAGAGCCACCAGCTTTTGGTTCTTCCTGCTGCTCCTCAAATATGCCACACTAACTGCCTTCCTCGGGGCCTTTGTACTCACTGTTCTCTCCTAAGAAGATTCTCACCCCAGATCTTTGGTTAACTCACTTAAAGGCATTATAGAGTATCTTTCCTCAAGAAAAGACCTTAAGAACTATAGAAACAGTTGAGTAATACTCAAAATGTTCATATATCATCACAAACCTTTTTGCTTTGGTTTCTAATTTTCTATCAGCAAAACAAAAACCCTACACTTTTCAATCTTGAGAATGTTTACCCATAACAAAACCAAACCAAACATCAACAGTAAAACAATGCAACATCAGTGTAGATTTAAGAGACCCATATGATATATACTTAGAAAAAAGCCACCTCATCATTTCCCTAAAGCTGGAAACACAGAACCAGAAAAAAGAAAATGAATAAAACAATGCCATATAGAAGTTAAATGATGATAAAGTGAGCCACTTTCTAACATCTCACTGGGAGCCTTACACATATTACTTAACAACCCTCTCAGCAGTGAAAACTCTTTTTTCTAAACTCCATGACAATGGTCCCCAAATGTCAGCCTGCAGAACTGACAGCCCAGAACTAAGTTGTTAATAGAGACAAAACAAAGCAAATGAAAATCATAATTACAAAATTAAAATTTTAAAGCTACATTAATTTTGTAAACATGCTTATTGTCAATATTCATAGTTTCATAACCAAACTAAAGATGAAACTAAAAATGCAGAAAATGTAGAACAAAATACAGGGTAATTCAATGGCCTGTATCATTAAGACATCATTGTCTCCAAGGAAAGGGGGTTGTGTACAAGTTTAAGGAAACATAAAGTTATATATGAAGATACATGAAAATCAAATATCAGCAATTTCATACATTTCAACCTAATACAAAAACTCATTTTTCTAAAGAAGGGAATGAACCATACTATCAAAGGCTGTTCCTCAGATATTTTCTACAAGACTTTAAGAGTAACAAGGCACACATGAATTTAAATAAATTAGCATTGACTATCATTTTTCAATACTAATGCTGTCAGCACTTACGGACACCTGATCATAAGACTTCAATAACAACCATTAGTTTCAAGACTGACTCAGAGAAGTACAGAAAGCAACCATGTAACATAAGTCAAAAAGCCAGCATGGTTTTGTCTAATTCAGTCAAACCCTTACCAAGCCACTAGCATAATAAGGGCAAGGTGTTTTTTATTTTTATTTCCTATAGTGCAGAAAAAGTCAGGGCCCTTCGGACTCCAATGGAATTCACTGACAGAGAAATCAAGTAATACAGAGAATGCCCATATATTATACAGCTAAGTGCTAGATAAAATATCCATTAAATCTGAGTGCCAACAATATCTACTGTTTTATGTCCCCATAATGCAGAAAACACTGGCTGTGACTAAGCAACAAACATCCCAAGACAACCTGCTTAAAAATCTGCTGAAGTTGCTGTTTTATTGCTTAAACAGACAGAAATATAACTATGCTTATTATGAAAGTATAGCATTACCTCAAGCTAATAACAACTGATGGAACAAAGAAGAGATCCTTATGTACAAATTAATAACATTTGGAGCATGACATGCAACCATCATACAGCAGCATTTGTTTTTCAAAACTGGCAGAAAAAAAAGATTTCTTTTTACAGAGCAGAAACACTGTTGGTAAGGAATACTCTTATACTGCACTATTTTGCTTTTCCATGAAAGCACAGCATGAAAAAGGGGACTACACAGTAACTTCCCCATAGTATATATAATATATATATATGTTAGAATGCTGGACCTTATAGATGACTTAAAATAGTATGTTGGTTTCTTCCTATTATATTTTGATAGAATTAAAGAACTTTACAGTTTGAATGAAACTCTGGGATCACTAATTCAACTATTTCATCATATATATATAAGAGTAAACATATGATGAGCCTTAGATTACATGACTTAGTTCTCCATGGTCATACAGTCATTAACAGCCAGAAAGACTAAAAAGCAGAGCTCAGATTGCTAACCATAAACAAAGTCAGGTATTATCTGCCAAAGCAAACAAATTAACATTTTTGGTATTAAAAATAATTTTAATTTAATCTGATACTTTAAATAACATTTTTAAAATGTGAATCAATAAAAAACATCATTATATTTGGTCAATATATCCACTTAAATCTTTGAAATAAATTTTTTTTTAACAAAATGAAGATTGGCAAACTTGTACTGGGGGTTTCCCTGTGGCACAGTCAGTAAAGAATCTGCCTGCAATGCACGATACTGCCAGCAAGGCAAGAGATGTGGGTTCAATCCCTGGGTCAGCAAGATTCTCTGGATGAGGAAATGGCAACCACTCCAGTATTCTTGCCTAGGAAATCCCACAAACAAAGGAGCCTGGGGGGCTACAGTCCATGGCATCCCAAGAGCCAGACATAACTTAGTGACTACACCACCACCACACCTACACTAATGCTCTTGGAAAGCAGGGAGCTACAGCGCACCAAGAGCAGAAGGGCACAGTCTCCTTCTAAAAATATCTGTCTGCCAAAGACAAAGCATAACAGCCAATTCTAAATAATGGTCCTTATTTGACAGATAATTGCAAAGCACCCAAAAGCTAGCTTTTGCACCAACAGTACTAACAGTTACTGTGTGACACAGTGTGAAGTTCCTAAAATAGCCAGGAAATATCAGGATACCCCAGAAAAAGATAAAAATCTCTAATAAAGTGAAAACATGTTCTTGGGAAAACATGTTGAGGACCAATTTATCATTCAATTGCATTATAAACACAAGTGTTTTCACAGAATGAGTGTGAAACCAAAAAACATTTGAGGAAGTAATCAGATTTTGTCAGATGCAAGTTCCTGAGATTTTTCTTACTTAAATGTACTTAAATGTACACACTTTATTCTTCACAATAACTGAAAATCTAGCTTAAATGTGTTACTTTATGGTCAAATATCAAGAATAATCTCTAATTAATGCAGCAGTTTCCACCTCTTCCAACTCTGTATTTAAATATTTAATCCATTACTAAATGAATTATAATATTAACATAGATAGATTGTCCAAAAAAATAAATTGCTGTAACACTGCCTGAAATACACTTTTAATCTAACCCTCAAGGCATGCAGACAATACAGAGATAGGGATCAGGGTCTAAGCTGTCTTTAATTTCAAAAAGATCCTTAACAGCTCCTTACAGTACTGCACTTGCTGAACTGATGATTTAGGAAGAGTCATTCAGACAGTTCAGATTAGAGAAATTCAGAGCCACAACCAGGGTTTTAATCTGAATCTTGTCAGTATTCAAATATGTAGGTGGGGTCACCTCTGCAATGGGTAAACACAGTATAGATGAGTATCTACATCTTTCAATCTTTCTGTATAAAATTACAATTGAAGAGTTACAAGTAAAAATTTGATCCAAGGGTGATGAGCTCAACATATCACCATGTTACTTCAGGATATTTGAAATGTCAAAAATCCATTCATGTACCTGTAGGTTAAAAGCCCTAATTACTCAAAGCCAAGGCTCATATTTCACACAAAAGGAAACTGAGGCCAGAGAGAAGCCTTGACAGAAGGTAAACACTTCTAAGGGACAAAGCCAGGGCTCCAGTCAGCATCTACTGTCCTTTAGCCAGCTAAACTCCTTCTCAGAGTGGGCTCAAGAGATTTTGTAATTGTTTCTGCTTTTGATGCTCTAGAGGCATAGACGAAGAAGTGAAGTCGCTTAGTCATGTCCAACTCTTTGCGACCCCATGGACTGTAGCCTACAAGGCTCCTCTGTCCATGGAATTTTCCAGGCAAGACTACTGGAGTGGGCTGCCATTCTGGTTGGCATAAGAGGCATAAATATGACAAAAGTCCTATGTTAAGAAGTGTTAGGGAACCTTTCTCTTCTCCTATCCTCTTTCCCCACCCAGGCCAAGACCCAGGCAGCAGGATCTCTTGTCCTCTGCTTGGGGCCATGGTGAGTTTTGGTTTTTAGTTTTTCCCTAGCATACCCTTCACTAAGGGTTTAGGCTGTTAAGAGTTCAGTTTTATGTGTCGGGGGGATCCTATGAGGTCTTAGCTCTGACTTCCCAGCCTCCACTCTAGTCCTGGCATACTGCCCCCAGAGTGCAACATTCACTCTCTCCTACCCACCAGAATGGCCTTTAACCCTGAATCCCCTCCGGATTTCTCTCTTTTCTTGAAAGCCCAGACATCACCCTCCTCCTTCTCCTCCTAATCATATTACAATGAGGACAAAAAACACCCATCATGTGCCAAACACATGAGTGCCTTACCCGAGCTTCCAACCCTCCCAAGAGCTCCATGTGGGAGATGCCACTATAATCCCCACTGTAAGCACAGGTCCCGAAGCATGGAGGGTCACACAGCTAACCCAACACTAGTCGGCTGACTATGATCACAGACATGGAGAAATACAACCCTTCATGGGGTTTTGCCTCTCCATCCCAGTACAGAGGTAGACGGCCTATTTTATCAATTATTTCTGAGTGTTATATAACTGGTGAATTATCTGGTAATCCAGTTCAGCATTTTCATATTCTGTCTCTTTAAAATATATTTTTGCCCAAATATAAATGTGCTTACTATAAAAACTTGAAAAGTTATCAGCATACAAAAGAGAACTAAAATCACTAATAACAATCTTGTATATTTTCTTATAAACTTTCAACTTAACTTTCTAAATATTCAGCAGAATCTCCATAGACAGCATGAGTATGTCAACTCAAATCACCACCAACAGACGTGGAGATTACTGCATCTGCCAAGGCCACATTCATAAGCTCTCCTGGTATTTGTGAGCTTTGTCCTTTACAGTTGCTTTAAAAACAACATTAGCCTTATCACTTCACCAAGGGGATTATGTGCACAGTAAGTACAAAAGCAGTGAATATACTCTAAGTCAAAAGTAGAGAAAGCTGGGAAATTTATGTTGCAAAGTAGTTAGAAAAAAATCTAAGTGGAAAATAAACACATACACGATACCTGAAAATTGAAAATCAACTATACTTCAGTTTCTTTTTTAATGCATACATGTGTGCAGGAAGGGAACTTCAAAGACCAAACAAGGAACCATGAAGGGTAAGGCAGGGGGATGGATATTAATAAAATGCATGGTCAGAATATGGACGTCAATGTACAATGTTTATTAGCCTAACATCAGTTTAGGAAAAGCCCTGAGTTTGTGTCAGCACAAAGGGTTACTGATGAAAACTCTAGTCAGAAAAAAGCATGCATTAGTGAAAAGGAATTGAATAAAAATGCCTTTAAACTGGAACGAAATACACGTAAGTGCGCACACATGCACACACGTGCACATCTACATACACACTGATTGAGATGCTAGCTAAGCAACTGTCCCAGTAGGGTACCGTTCCTCTGGGGGCCCTCGGGTCCCCAAAGCACTGACTACATCTATATGCCATGTCAGCTTCATATTAACTTTGAGGACCTGACTGAGTCAGGTGATGTTCCCAGCTAATTCAAACAGTATGTTTTTCTATCTACTTATGTAGAGAACATTTCCTGGACAAGAATTTCGGTTTTCCTTTTAACATGACAGCATATATTACATCACAGTATTTCACAATCTTTTATAATGGTTGATTTCAAGGTTACTAATCACCTGGGACTTCCTGCATCTGGACCCACAGGTGGGTTAAGCCACACACTCACCTTGGACCCAGAGTGCAGAGACAAGAGCAAAGGCGTGAGAGTGAGGAGACAGACACACAGACAAATTATGAAATACAATGTAAGGTGACAAGCCATATGCTCGAGCTAAGTAAGCGTAGATAGAATAGGACAGTAGAAGAGAAGTAAAAAATGAGGGAAAACTGCTAAGAAACACATGAAAATGGTGCCAAGATGGAAAATGGCATCACAGGTAAAGCAATAGTTCAAGGAAATGCATGGAAGCATAAAGCAGCACCAGATACTCAAGAGGGGGGAAAAAAAGTTATGTGAATGGATGGAAAAGAGGTTCCACATTGAATAGTTGAGGGAAACGAAAGCAGTAAGAAGTTGGTAGTGGATTATGAGCAGCCTTCAAGTCATTTATCCTGTATCGAAGCTGTAACATTAAGGGAAATGTATAAGATTTGAGTTGGCGTCTTTAGCAACCCAAGAAAAACATCACTGTGGCAGATTTCTAAGGTGCCCTCCCAGCCCCACCCCCAGGGTCCATTCTCACTCTCAGTGGCTTCTGAGGCCAGGGTGGAGCACTGTTCTCAGAGCTGCCTGACTCACCTATGCTGGAGACACACACCCCTCTTCCTACAGACATTCAACCACAAAGCTCTGAGATCAGACTACAGGAATATACCATTATCAGTACTGTTATATCACAAGGGGAGAATGGGTACATATCCAGAATGTTTTGAAACTAAATCCACCCAGCCAAGCACTTCTCTTTCAAGGCTGTTTCAAGTCAACATTGTATAATGAGCTTAAAAAGCAGGAAAACACAGAGACCATCAATTCATGTTTCAGGATCACTTTGTGCAGCTGCCTGACTTAAGGAAAATGGTAAAAGAAAAGCAGTTAAAACTAGAGACAGATTAGTAACTGCTTTTAAACTATAAATAATACATATGTGGTATACAATTAAGAAAATTTTTCATTACTCCCCTCAAAAAGAACAAAATTAAATACTAGTCCATGTAAAAATTTTACATTCTAAAACATCATTCCTTTCTTAGGTAACCCCCTCTGTTCAGGCCCTCGTGTTTTTCTGCTAAGTATGGAAAAGCTTCTTCTAGGAAAGAAGAGGATGAGAGTCGGGAAATCCTTGCTGATCCTGTAATTACTGGATCTGCCACCAATTAGGATGATTTCTTCAGTTCCAGGCCATTTGAGTATCAAAGAACCACTGCACTGTCTTTTGAAAGGTGCAGCTGAGGGGGGACTCATCTCTCAGCTGCCCATAAGCTGCCAGAGGTGCTGGGTCAGTATCCTTCCCCTCTGTTGCTTTTCTGGAGTCAAATGCCAGCCCCACAGAAGGGTTCACTCACCAACAAGGAACACTGCTGTTCGGAGATGCAATTTCTCAGATGCTCCAATCTAGATCTACTCATGCTCCTGCCTGGCATACATACCTACTTCTGTAAGAGGAGTGCAGAAAGAGTCCAGCAGTTAGGGTAGGAAATTTCCCAAAGAGGCTAGATTTACAGTTGTGTGCTCCCAATGAGCACTCATCCCCCTCTTCATCACTTTCTAATAATGACACTCCCAGTTGTACAAGACACAAAGGGAGATGGCTAAGGGAAAAACATTCAAGTTCCCAAAAAATAATTTGCCCCAGGACACAGAATACTCTCCATTCTCAATTTAGAAGCTTGTAAAAAATCTTTAGCCATCACTATAATTCTCTGATTTTTCCTTTCAATTCTCAGAAATCCCCAGAGGACCCCAGGAGTTCTTAACATATAAAAATAGAGGGTGAAACTGCTGCAAAAGCTGCAATCACCAGTGTATCAGCAAGATATTTAACCTCAGACCTTTGAGATCTCCCTGTTAAACCAATCCAGTTAGAAATTGTACAAGCTATAGTGATCAAAATCAGAACTACTTTCCAAGGAGAAACTCTGGACCAATTTATGATGATCCACACAGAAATAAACTTTCCAGGGTGATAAAGAAATAGGAGAAGGCAGTTTTCTTTATGTATCAGGACAGCACATTCCCTTCCAAGAAGCTCTGCTGTTGCTATAGGCTATAATGGGGAAGGGTCATGAAAATTCATGAGTAATGCACAGTGAATATTAATTACTTTATACAGAACAATTCTTTATTTTGACAAAAAGGAGAAAATGGTTTGTGTTGCATACAATAAAGTTGGAGAAATAAAAACTGAACATGATGACATATGGAAATAAAGGCAAATGTGTTTAATTACTTTTATTGTTCAAGGCAGAATTCCATCCTGAACTGGTGTGATAGACACTGCTACCATCATTATCTGATCCCTACACTGATTAACTTTTTTTTCCTAACTAAACATGAGGCATAAAAGAAGACAGTGAATAAATGGGGAAAAAAATCTGCTAAGGCTATGTACTCTGATAAACTGGATTTAAACTAGATGGAAGTCTGAACCCAAGATTTATGTTATTCCCTTGACAGCATCCCTACAGACAAGTACCTTAATTAACAGTTTCTACCAGTAAAGGATAACATCTCAAAGAAGGGCTTTTTATAGAACACCTGCTTCAACTGATCCTTTTAGAGATTAAGAAAAAAAAAAAAAAACACCTTATGAAGCTATGAGACGTTGGAAGGAATAAACAGTTGGTCAGTGGTCTGACTGAAGAAAAAGAAAAAAAAATTTTTGGAAAAAGTGAGAAAGAGAGTTAAAGAGGGCAACCAGGTAAACCAAACAGACAAATGTTACATCTAAGAACAGCAGCTGGTTGTAAATAAAACAACTTCATGCCAAGCCTCATTCATATAATCAAAGAGGAAGGGTGTTCCATGACACACCGAGAAGTCCTGCATGTAGTTTCTGACTCAGATGGTGTGGATAAATTTAAAGGAGTCAAGTTAAAATCAGAGGCAAAGCAAAGAAATACAAATCATGTTAATTCCAGGATATGATACTCTGAAAGAAAGGACGTCAACTTCTTCTGGAGGGTTTTAAGACAAATGTCAGAAACAACCAATTTACCCATCAAATAAAAAAGGAAGACTTAACACTGCTTGATTGTGTGAAACAAGTGTAGATCCCTAAAATCTAAGTTCTAAATAAACTGTGTGTCACTCAGGATCTCCTTAAGGTATATATTTGCCACTTGGTCAGATTTCTTCTCTACCAGACAGTTTTTTTTTAGAAAAGTTTGTTACAACAAACTGACAGAATAAATTCTGAATATTATACAGTTTACATGGAATAAATACTGAAAAACAAGCCAAGCTCACCTTCATCACTCGTTGCCTGCTGCTTCACCAGGGTCATTGGGGATCTCGCCGGAGGCTTACTGAGTGGGTGGCGCCAACTTTTAGCAGTTTTGGTTTCACCTTCTGTTCTCTGGTTACAGAACATGAACAGGGGAGAAATACTCACCATTAAAGACTTGTTTTAAAACAAAAAACTATCATTACAATGACTTACCACAAATAAATTATAAAGAACTCTTGTACTTGTTTTACCACCTGAGAAATTAAGTTTGTTAAAGAAATTTAAATGGCAAAATCAACAGAAATAGGAGCCATTCTGTTAGTAATTTTACTGGCAGAGGAATCACTGAACTATCCTTCCATTTCATATTAAAGCACCATCTGTAGTGCAGGGTGCCCTTTGCAAACCTATAATAAACGCAGATGTTAGAGAGTTTTCAAAAGTCCTTTAAAGATAATCTAAATTTAGGATTATATATTCATAACAATCCAGGACCATGGCATTTAGTCACATGTGACTGTACAGCAGGTTATTTTGCTTTCTGTCTTCAGGAGGCAATACAGCCAAAGTAAACCTGTACTCTTCCTTCCACTGGAAAAACGAATCCTCACTTCCCTGAGGAGCAAATAGGAAAGCAAACATTGCTGTTGTTTAATATGGCACATAACTGTCATCCTGAAGCCACTAACATTCTATGTAAAATCTTTAGTCATGAGCTGCCTGGACTACATTTTTCTTTCAAAGGTAGAGGAAAAAGTCATTTGCATCCTGACATCTTTCAGAGAGACTCTGTTTACAAGCTTTCTCATCCATACAATCCAAAAAAAAAAAAAAAGTAGCAGAGTTGCTAGTTAGAGAAAGAGTTCAAATCCAGTGTGTTTGCATCAGTGGTTCATGTAAAAGAAAGGAGTCTCATAAATTTCCCTAAAGCTGAAGCAGCAGCACCCGGAAGGAAAAAAACTATGCTAGCATCTGACAGGTAAACAGGCTTATGGGAAAATGTGTGACAACACACTAATCAAAGCAGGATTCACAAAGTAATGACAGAGGATGAGATTTGCCTGTGGTTTATAATAGCTAAAAATGAATGTGAGAAATTATAATTTAGTCAAAAATAAGAAATATTTATTAAGCCCTTACTTTGTGCTACACTGCTCTAAGAGTAAGCTAGAGCAGGAAAAACTTCTACCAGGTCCCTGCTTCCAGGGAGTGCAATATAGATGGGGTAGGCCAGAGGCAATAAACAAGTAAAAAGTAAATCCTGGGTTGTTGTTGTGTTTCAGTAGCTCAGTTGTGTCTGACCCCACGGACTGTAGCCCGCCAGGTTCCTCTATCCATGGGATTTCCCAGGCAAGAATACTGGAGTGGGTTGCCATTTCCTCTTCCAGAGGATCTTCCCGACCCAGGGATCAAACCAGCGTCTCCTGCTTGGCAGGCGGATTCTTTTACCACTGAGACACTGTGGAAGCCCATAAATATCAGGTACTATTAAGTAAATATGCAGTAATAATAATTTTTTAAAAAAGCATGACAAAGAATAGAAAGAGATGGGGAGGAGGTTATTTTATGTGGGATCATCAGAGAAGGCCTTTCTGATGTGAAGACATCGGAGTGGAGTCTCAAGAGCAATGACAAAGCAGCACGTTTAGCCCTCTGGGAGAGGAGCATTTTGGACAGCAGGAATAGCATGTAATGTGTGAACATGTTTGGCTCCCTTAACGTTTCCCAAGAAGGATGACTGAAGCTGACTGCTATCAGCAAACACACAGTATTACACTCAATACTAAGAAACACTGGTCACACTACACAAAAATGAACCAGGTCTGTGTGGCTTAGAAGGACTTAGAAGTCTGACAAAATGGGATGAGAAGAGAACACCACACAGCTGTTTCTGACAAGTGCAAACCAAGTCCTCAGCCCTCAACAACAGCACTTGCCTTCCTGGCCAGTCAGGCTTTGCTCAGTGAAATGATAAAGATGAAGATTAACAGAAAACTTATTTTCAGTTCCATTCTAGTTTAAAGAATCAGACCAAATAGAAACAGGCATTTGACTTATTTACCAGTCTAGAATCCCAGTATCTGTCCAGTTACAAATAACCCCTACATGAAACTAAGTTGTAAATTTTGTTTACTGCTATGTGAATACTATGTTCGAATTTCTTAGGCACCTTTTCAAGTAAATTAGATCATAACTTGGACAATCATGCATAAAAAAATGATTAAAAAGTTATTGGGGGAAATTAGGAAATTATCTTGGAGAAGGCAATGGCACCCGACTCCAGTACTCTTGCCTGAAAAATCCCATTGATGGAGGAGCCTGGAAGGCTACAGTCCATGGGGTCACTGAGGGTCGGACACGACTGAGCGACTTCACTGTCACTTTTCACTTTCCTGCATTGGAGAAGGACATGGCAACCCACTCCAGTGTTCTTGCCTGGAGAATCCCAGGGACAGGGGAGCCTGGTGGGCTGCCGTCTATGGCGTCGCACAGAGTTGGACATGACAAAGCAACTTAGCAGCAGCAGCAGCAGCAGGAAATTATCTACATTTTATTGGACATTTTAAAACTACTTATAAATAGGGCATTCCAAATTGATGTCTTTATTTACTCTCTCTTGCTACTCAAAGATACAAAAGGCTTCTTCTGAGCTAAAATGAGCAGGAGCAATCCAGAACTGGGTCTGTTCAGCAGCAGCCAGCACAATTTATCAGCTCAAACATTTGAGGCTTCCCCTATTCATCCACCCGAACTCCTTTACCAAGTTGTTCAGGTCAAAAGAGGTTACTAAATTATGACAATCACAACATGCAATTGTAGCTTGACTGATATACTCACAATCAATTTATGCTGAAAGCATATGGTATTAACATCATACAAGAACATTGGAGAAACAGGGAAGCCTTCTGCAAAGGGTTAGAATGAGGAAGTTGGAAATCAAAAGGGATCTTGAGTTTTCCAAGTGGCAGAAGCCATGGTTCCAGCATGGGTAGAGACAGAAGGTTCAGCCTGGTCCTAGATTCAGAGGCCATGAGGCAAGAGTCAGGGAAAAGCATAACCAGACGAGCCCTAATGTTAAAATAGAGGTTGAGAGAAGCCTAGGACCCAGAGGTATTAAGCACTGGCAGGAAGAGGTAAGAGTCTTGCAGGTGAATTATTTAGTCTGGCTAATATTGCAGGTGACAGAACCAATCTATGTCTTAACTATATCAATGTCAGTATCACTGTGCTATCCTATCCTAGTTTTCCAAGGAGGTTCTATTGGGGGAAAATGGGTATATTAGATCTTGCTACACTACTTCTTACCACTGCATATAAATCTACAAAGATCTCAAAACAGAGTTTAATGTTAGAAAAACTAAAAAAGAAAGAAAATTAAACTCTAACACGTGGCCAAAAGTTCCATGTTCTCTGAATTATCACCAGGTTAGCCAGAGCTCACAGAAAGCTTACCCCCCAGTCATTGAAGGAAATAGATTAAGACCTATAAATGTGAGATGCTATTTCTCCCCTACAGCAAGATTTCCATGCATAGCATGCTGTTTTCAGAAAGAGCCTTGACAACACAATAAATATGGTAAAAATTGACACTGTCACATACACTGGGGACTTTGAAGCCATTTCTCTGGCCACTGGGGACCGCTGGGACTTCCCCAGGTTCAAGGCCACTCCCACGGCTTTCCACATCACTCTCTTCTCCCTCAGTCAAAGCACTGCTACTTTCTGCCACAGAGGAGTATGACTCAGGTGACTTTGGCCATGGAAGCTTGCGTGGCTCTGATTCCTCGGCTGTCACTTGGCCACTAAATATGGACTCGTCAGCCTCACTGGGATTTGAAGGTGGAACTGCAGCACAAGTTTGGTCAGCCTCAGCTTTGATTTTCTCTGTTACAGATGTGTTTAGGCAGATGTTTCCTAAGGAGTAAAACAAGAGCCTGTTAATAAATGTTACAATATATTATTGCTAAGGATTGTTAAACTGTTCTCAACTAAACGTCTATCATCAAACATCCCCTCTAAATTTCCACTGAAGACCCAAGTGGAAAAGGTCACCAAAGCGCTATGCAGCCTTTGTAGTTGCTAAGGCAGCAAAATAATATAGTTACTGACAAAATGAGGGATTAAAAAGAGGTTACACTGCAAACCAGTGTCCAAAGCCATGGCAGTAACAATACTTACATAAGCAATAGCAATTTGAGATCTTTCTAAAAAATAAGAATTTGGTTCCAATATATGCTACTGATGAAACATTCCAACTCAAGAAGATGTAAAGCTGTACAAATCCATGTAAAACACATGTAAAACTGTGCAGGTCCAATAAAAATGATTTCGTAAACTAATCCTGCACAGTACAAGCACAGCACAGAAATGAAAGGAATATCACACATAGTTTACTTCTGTAGCTTGCTCCTTCTCTTATGCATACACAAATGTGCATCATTTTATTCACCTATCGCACATTAGCTCAAACACTGCACCATGCCAAATCTTCTATTAAATGCTCTGTCAGGTCTTAAACGGAGAAGGTGATGGCACCCCACTCCAGTACTCTTGCCTGGAAAATTCCATGGACTGAGGAGCCTGGTGGGCTGCACTCCATGGGGTCATGAAGAGTCAGACACAACTGAGCGACTTCCCCTTCACTTTTCACTTTCATGCTTTGGAGAAGGAAATGGCAACCCATTCCAGTGTTCTTGCCTAGAGAATCCCAGGGATGGGGGAGCCTGGTGGGCTGCCGTCTATGGGGTCACACAGAGTCGGACACGACTGAAGTGACTTAGCAGCAGCAGCAGCAGGTCTTAAAACCCAGAAGTCAAAATGCAAGAAACTAGGTAGCAAAGCTGTGTACGCTTGGCTTAAACCACTCAGTAGTTTGTAAAGTAATTAATTTAACCCAGGGTACTTAAAGAACAAAACCATGGTGAGGGACAACAAAAAAATGTCTGTATACGTTACATAACTAGGGATTTCTTGGTGGCACAGAAGTAAAGAATCTGCCTGCCAGTGCAGAAGATGAAGGTTCAACCACTGGGCTGGAAAAATTCCCTAGAGAAGGAAATGGCAACCTATTCTAGTATCCTTGCCTGAGAAATCCCTGGACAGAGGAGCCTGTGGGCTACAGTTTACAGGACTGCAAAAGAGTCGGATAGAACTTAGCAAATGAGCATGTGTATAGTGCATAACTGGTCTCTGCACTTGCCAACCTTCTTTACTTTCTATCTTCCACACATTGATTACAAATCAGTCCAGCTATCACCTACTCCCAGAAACCTTGCCAGTTCAGCCTCTTGTCTATTTTGGGTCTTTCCTTGGTATGCCATCTCTTAGTGGTACTTGGCACACTAGATAGGAATTACATATTTATTTGTCTAGATAAAATACAAACTCACTGGGGAAATGTCCATGATTTAAACTCTATTAACACAGACATTTCAAGTGCAAAAGGAAATAAGAATGGAGAAGAAGCCAAGGACTGATTAATTAGAACAATGATCAGGACTTTTACTCTAAGTGGAATAAGAACAAGAAAATGGCAGGGCCAAGACCTAAGCTGAGTCTTTTAAAAGAATCACTACAACTGCCAAATGGAGATCTGACTAGTAGGGGTGACTAGAGTGGACACTGGAAAAACAAGGAGGCACCTTCTACAACAGTCCAGACAAAGATAACACATCTTGAGTGAAGAGGAAGCAGGGGGATGTCTGGATTTGGGAGAGCCCCACAACCTAAAGATAGAATAGATGAGGGGAATCAGAGTGAGACAGGAATTACCAATAAGCTCCATTAGAAAAAAGGGCAAAATCTCCCACAAGTATTAAAGAGGCAAAGCATAAAAACAGTTTCAAAGAAATATGCTACAAAAAAGGGGAAAAGCAAATCAGTTGAGATTTACAGATGATGGCTTTGGCACAGAGAAACAGCCAGGGGGCTATATATGCCATTTCACAGGACTGAATGATTCTTGATGTTACTTTGTAAAATCTTAATCTTTATTTTCTTCTTAAAATTAATTTGAAAGCTAAGAATCTGCAAAGAATTACCTGTAATTGGTTTTCTCTATTCCATGAGAATTCAAGAGAAGATTTCCAAAAATGTATTATATATTGTAAACTGAGTTGCATCAAAAAAAAATTTTTTTTTTCCATTTTAGAATCTTCTTTTTTATTAAATGAAACAGGCACTGCTGGCTATTTGTCTTAAAATTTCATTACCCAGAACAGTGGTACTTCTGGCTTTTCTAACACTCCCTTGGCCTTCTAGTTTAGTTACCTCATAGCTTTAGATAGCTTACTGGTTAAGCTCTGTGGAAAAGTAAGATATCTGTCCTAGAAAACACAGGCTTAAGGAATATGAGCAACTACCTACTATTAATACGTGAAACATAATCAGCTAGTTTCTCACCCGAGAATCTGATATTATCTGACAAATTATGATCCAGCTGCATCCTGCTAACAGATGCCTCTTTCTCTGAAGGTGCTTCCGTTTTTACTAGATTCACTGCTTCTTCTGGCTTTCCATCATCCTTGAGATCACCTGGATCCGGGTCAGGAGTGGGTCCCTCTGCCCCACCAACTATAGCTGACAGTTTCTCATCCTCCTCATTCTTAGGCCTCTTAGAGTGAGAACTAGTACACTGGAAGCTATTAACAAGAAAAGCTGTAGTCAGAACACAATGTGGGCAAAGGACAGCAAAAAATATATACATAAGCATTATTTTCACTTATTAAAAAAAAAAAAACAGAAAAAACTGGTTTTAATCGTAATATACAAAGATAATCGTCATGATTAATAGATCAAATTTGAAATTGAAATTTAACAGTTTTAATAACAATTTACTAAAATTTAAAACTAAAACAACGCGAAATAATTGATTATTAAAACATTATTGGGAAAAAGTCACTGTTGAAACTTTATATGGAGAAGGAAATGGCAACCCACTCCAGTATTCCTGCCTAGAGAATCCCATGGACAGAGAGCCTGGTGGGCTACATACAGTCCATGGGGTCTCAAAGAGTCGGACAAGACTGAGCAACTAAACAACAACAGAACTTTATAACAATATTAAAAGAAAGCTTAACATAAAAACTAAAGTGAAAAATCATGACACAGGGATAAAATCAAACATTATTTAGATAATAAAGAAAAAGGAAACAAGGTGACTCCATAAAGCTGTTGTTAAAATTTTAGTAGATTATTTACATTCCAAGGTGACTTGGTGACTGTATTTGCCTGAGTTTCATATAATTCTGAAATATGCATGAAAATCATTAAGATTAAATGTCAAATTATCATTAGCTGAAGAAATTAAGAGAGGAAGAAGGCTAACCACATGTATTTAACATCTTATATCAATGTACTATTTATTTTCAGAGTCGACACCATTTTTATATTATTCCACTTCTAGTATTTTTCAGCAAGTCACTTCATAGCTTTATTGTAGATGCCTTTTGTATATGACACAACATTTCTAACACTTTCATTTGAGAATAGCTATAACTCAAACTAAATCAACATATATTTCAGAGTATGTATACACACACACACACACACACAAACACACACGACATTCCCTGGTGGCTCAGAGGTTAAAGTGTCTGCCTCCAATGAAGCAGACCTCGGTTCGATCTCTGGGTCAGGAAGATTCCGTGGAGAAGGAAATGGTAACCCACTCCAGTATTCTTGCCTGGAGAATCCCATGGACGGAGAAGCCCGGTAGGCTCCAGTCCATGGGGTCGCAAAGAGTCGGACACGACTGAGCGACTTCACTTTCACTTTCTATAGGAAGTCCCATAAGATAAAGGGAGTAGCCAGGGATAACCTGGCTTTGGTAAAACTGGCTAGAAGCGTCTGTCTACAATGCAGGAGACCCGGGTTCGATCCCTGAGTTGGGAAGATCCCCTGGAGAAGGAAATGGCAATCCACTCCAGGACTATTGCCTGGAAAATCCCATGGACAGAAGAGCCTAGTAGGCTACAGTTCATGGGGTCGCAAAGAGTCGGACACGACTGAGCGACTTCACTTCACTTCAACAGTACTGATATCATCATCACTTTTACTGAAACCCATACAGTGGTCTATGTGGAATATTTTACATTATGAATAGCAAAACACACATAAAATTAAAAGGTTGACATCTTTTTGAGATTTCAATGAATCACTCCCTTCATTAGATTTCCTTAGATACAGTATATTACTTAAGGGAGATCAGCAAACTCAATGATCAAGCCACAAAGGTGAGCATAATAAGCCCCTCAACATTAGGCTTTCTAACTGGGTAAGTAAAGACCACAGATTACTTTAACCTACTGAAAGACACTTCACATCTGTTTGATGTCATATCTATGTTCGATGTCAACCAAAAAGGACCACTGTAATTAGTAACTAAGAGACCATATTAAACACCTAAATTAGAGTGCTGTGTTTTCTGTCCATTAAAGAATAATCCTCAAGACATTCTATTGGCCACTGACTGACTGACTACTGTCTCCTGCAGCAAACTTTTTTTTGGCAATGTGGATTAGCAGCTTTATCTCCAAATCAGTGTTTCCCAAACTTTTCAGAGTGCAAGTGCAACCCACAGTGAGTTATATACTTCAGATGATGACACGATACACACCTACACTGATGCTGACACATGTCATGAATTAATACTTACCATCACCTCATGGGAAGGACTATGATACATTTTACTCTCTTTAACTTCCTAATTTTAAAATGCTGTTCCTAACCTATTAAATTGATTTGAAAAGTGACAGTTTGAAAATTCCTGCTGTAGACTATAGGGTGAAATAAGAACATCTAGGTTGTAATTCTGCTACTAATTCTGTGCCTCAAGTATATCTCTTATAAATGCTGTTTGATTCCATGTTCTTAAGGTTCCTCCACTCACTAGCATTCTAAAATAGCAGAAAATAAATTGTCAGGGGGAAAAATAAGAGAGAGAGAGAGACAGAGAGTCAGAGTCAGAAAATAAACATCAGAAGTATGGGCAAAGACTTAAAATTACAGTGCTTTTTGGTTAGTAGCTAAAAGCTGGAAAGAAGCTACAGGTCCAACTACAGGAGATTAGATAAAATACATGCAGGCATTAAAAATTCTGTAGCAAATCATTCAATTACATGAAAAAACACAAAACTGGTCAAATTACTAATAGAGCATGGCCCCAATTTTGGAAAGGTATATAATATAATAAATAAGAAATATATATGTAAAGGATATATACAAAATGTTAACACTGGTTATCTCTGGATTGTGAGGTAATGGGTGATTTGGGATTCCTTCATTATTCTTTTCCTTATTTTACAAATTTTCTCCAATGCACAAATATTACTTTTACAATCTGAAAGAAAAACAATGAGTAATATTGGAGAGTAAAAATACAACACAAACCTGGAAAACAAGAACCTAAAAAGGTTGCCTGAGGACCTGAGCGACAAAACACACTCCCTGTTTAACGTGTTTTAAGACAGCAAGATGACCACGACAGGCCGAAAGGCTTCTGAGATGGCCCTGGCCACAAAAATGGAATGTAGGCTACATTACACGAGACAACCACGTTACAGAAACACCACATGCTCTGACATCTTGTGAAAGCACAAAGCCGAGTGTGCAGAATGCGGCAAAACAGAAGCTCCCCAGCAAGAAAAGTAATATGAGATGCTTGACAAATGAAGAAGAGGACCGCCAAAAGTCAGAATCAGCAGCAAAATTAAAAAGTATTGAAGCTGACAAAAATAAGGCTATGAGTAGAGAGCACCCGAAAGACTTTAAACACATTCATGTAAGGGGTTTAGAAGTTCTACAACTGTTCTATTTCTCAGGCACTCCCAACACAACAGACCTCTCTTTTTACATTTATTTAATTATTGCACTTTCAAAGAATTACAAATACTTTGCCTCAAATTTTCAGTAAGATAGTAAATAAACATACAATGAATAAACAGAAGAAAAGCAAATAGTCTTTAAGAACATGATGCTCAAGGACCCATTTTAACTGAGTAACCACAAGTGGGATGGGGTGGGGGCAGGATCATTACCTCCTGGATGCTTTTCTTACTTTCCTCCTCCTCTGCAGCCATGCCTTTACTTCAGGGGTGGATTCTGGAGTAGGCTTTGTGTGATCAATGGTATATATATCCTTTCCTTGTTTCCAAAGCTGGTATCTGTCTGGCTGAAATTTCCTCACAAAGATATCCATAGAAATTTTCACCATGTCTTTCCTGCAAGTGCACTGAAACATAATGGGGTTGGAGTGCTTTAGACACTTTGCTAACTACTGAGTTACACCGAGTTGTTCTTTGAGTGTACCACACATGAATACTTAGTCACTACATAATTAAAAATAATGTTTTACATTTTCAAACATTCAGTGAGTAACAAACTCAATTTCTCCTGAATGGAGGTGACAATCTGTATATTCACATCTACAAATGAGAGTGTATCAAGAACAACTGAAAGGAAAGAGCACACATTTGAAAGCATACCTGCAAAGAAGGAATACCCTTCCAGCACAAGGATGCATCGCTGCACTGGATATTATAAAGAAGAAAATCTAGGTTGGCAATGAATAAAAGTAGCTAATAAATGTGTGGTTAAAATAATTTAACCAATAGATTGAAATAAATTTTCTCCAAGACACATATTAATCACCTTAATGTTTATTAACAAACACACTTTCACAAAGTAACCAACAATTAGGAGCAAATAAACAGTCTCTTCTACATCATATCACATGAAACACCCAGCATCATCTCTACAATCATATCCATTAGGAAGAACAGTATTAAGGTAAGAAGTTCAAAGAAAAGATTATTTTGAACCCACTAGAACTTCCATTCTCATGAATACATAGTTAGCAGTCATTAGAAAGTTTCCTATAAAGACCTCACACAGGTTAAAGTGTGTCCAGATTAATACTTCAGGCAGGCAGAATTTAAACAATGAAACAGAGGTAGTCTCAAAGATGTAACTAACATACCATAATCATCCCTAACATACCTGGCAATAGACTGGTGGACTCAACAACAGACTTGAAACTGTAAATCTTTCAATACTTTGGGAAAACAATTATCATCTCTATGCAAATTAATTTAAAATTTCTTAATAACCTCCCAACCAAAACTTCCTCTACAGAGTTCCAATCTTGACTTGAAAAGAACATTTCAGGACATGGCTAGTAGTCTGATATGCTGAAAAGCAACTTCTCCAACTTCTAAAAAAATTCTGTTGTTATATATGTTATGATAATCCTTCTGTTCTCCTATATTCACAATCAACATTTCCTAACCCCTCCCTTCCCTTCGACCCCTAGAAATCCAGTCTGTCATCATCTACAATTAGCTCTTCACCTACCTGCATAAATCGTTTTACCAGGACACCTTCCTTCACTGTCAGACTCTGAAACAGTATAACAAAGCTAACTAATTTCCCTGCCTGCAGTCTCTTGGAGCTCCAATTCATCTTCCTAGCTGTCACTTTAATCTCCCTCAAATATCTCAAAATCTTTCATTTCCGAGTTCAATACGTACAGTATTCTGCTCTTCCTTTAAATTAAAGTCTAATGTTCTGAGCCTGGCATTCAAGACCTCTTAAGCTTTATCTCCACTAGTGAGACATTCAGGTTTCTCTTCCACTGCAAGTCAAATGAATATTCCTGCTACTGCTGCTGCTGCTGCTGCTAAGTCACTTCAGTCGTGTCCAACTCTGTGCGACCCCACAGACGGCAGCCCACCAGGCTCCCCCATCCCTGGGATTCTCTAGGCAAGAACACTGGAGTGGGTTGCCATTTCCTTCTCCAATGCATGAAAGTGAAAAGTGAAAGTGAAGTCGCTCAGTCGTGCCTGACTCTAAGCGACCCCATGGACTGCAGCCTACCAGGCTCCTCCACCCATGGGATTTTCCAGGTAAGAGTACTGGAGTGGGGTGCCATTGCCTTCTCCAATAGGAATCATTCCTATTCAACCACAAAGCAGAGTCACCATGAGCCTCCTTACCTCAATACTTCTGATCCTACCACAAAGCCTTCCAGCTCACCATTCTGCCATTCAAAGAAAATTCATCCTAAACACTGAATGCAAATTGTACCAGTTATGCTTCTGAATGGAGTACTATTTATCTACATCACTGCTTTCTATCATTAGTTAAGTACAGGCAGACTTCATTCTATTACACACTGCTTTATTGCACGTTCCTCTAACATTCTTTGCAGATAAAGTGCTTTTTACAAACTGAAGGTTTGTGGCAACTATGCCTCAAGTCAAGCAATTTTTCCCACAGCATTTTCCAACAGCGGTTGCTCTCTTCGTATCTCTGTGTTACATTGTGATAATTCTCAACATTTCAAATTTTCTCATTATTAGGGTGATCTGTCATCAGTGATTATTGATGTTACTATTGCAAAAAGAATAAAACTTCCTGGAGATTCAAATGATGATTAACTTTTTTTAGCAACAGAATATTTTCTAATTAAAATATATACTTTTTTCTAGACATAAAACTATTGCATATAATAGACTACAATATAGTGTAAACATAACTTTTATATGCACTGGGGAACCAAATAATTTGTGTGATTCGCTTTTTCTGGGGAAAGAAACTGAATCCCCAATCTCTGAGGCATGCCTGTAAAAAGAGAGTTTTGAGTCATTTTTAAGTCTTCCTGGCTCAGAAATATGGAAAATAAGGATCATTAGATATTTGCAGATATTTTGCTTTAAGATGCAACCTTTCACTAAAAGGAAGAAATGAAATTTAGACTCACCTGCAGAAACTCTCTTATTTGAGTACAGTGTTACTAATATTTGCTTTGTGAAAAAAAAAAAAAAAAGAAGTGGATAATCTAGATACTATAAGTTGCCTTGGCATCGAAGAATTTTGTGTTACATTTTAATTTCCTATCCCTCTCTCCTGGAAGTCTTGAATTTTGTACACATACAACACGATCCATTGCTCAACTGATGTATATATGTTTAACCTTAAATTTTAAATATTCAGAAATGCAGGCATAAAATACCCAAAATAATGCAAGGGAACAATGCCAGAGTCAAAAATAATTGAAAGTGAAAGTGAAGTTGCTCAGTCCTGCCCGACTCTTTGTGACTCCATGGACAGTAGCTTGCACCAAGCTTCTCTGTCCATGTGATTTTCAAGGCAAGAGTACTGGATTGGGTTGCCATTTCCTTCTCCAGGGAATCTTCCCAACCCAGGGATCGAACCCAGGTCTCTTGAATAGTAGACAGACGCTTTACCATCTGAGCCACTAGGGAAGTCCAAAAATAGTTGAAGTAAACTTTAAAAGCACAGAGAAAATCTACTTTTGTCAGTAGTGACAATTAACACGTTCATCTAAAGCCCTAAAGATTACTAACAACATTTAATAGAATGTGCAATGTGACTTTACTGGCATACAGGAATGGAAGAGATTAACAATCCCATTTAGGAACAAAGAAATTACAGACTACATATTGGTACAAAAAGCAATAACAGGAAATAACTCTCTTACTGTTTCTTTTAAGAGTATACCTATTGTTTATGCAATATGTAATGTACGCAATGCTAAATTCATATTTAAAGGGAGTTGTCAGGAGTCTATAACCACAGAACTCTTCCATATTTCACTACTCTAAGACTTGTTACACAGAAAGATGATTATTCGTTCCTGTCTCCCAGGAAGTCTAATCCATGCTGTTATTTATACTGAAAACCAGCAATCTAATCTCAAGATGAAAACGTTTCTAAAAATCAGCAACTTTCTAAGGCATCAAATACTAAGCTAGTCATCTGAATTGTAGAATTGGAAATTTCATATAACCACAATATATAATTAATAAAATAAGAAACTGAGGCTTAATAAAAAAAACCCAAACTAAGTTACTACTTGAACATACTTTCTTTGTGACACACAGTATGGCTAATGAGGGGAGGGCGGGGAGGAGCTTTGACAAGCAAATATCTGATAAGGAAGACTTTAAAGGTATGCAAACATCTGAATTTTTCTGCTTTCCAGTCTATTTATAATAATTAAATGGTAATTAAGAAGGAACTGAGGAAAGGGACTTCCCTGGTGGCCCGGTGGCTAAGATTTCTCACTTCCAATGCAGGGGTCCCCAGACTGATCCCTCTGGTCAGGGAATTGGGATTCCACATGCCACACCTATCAGTTTGCATGCCACAGCAAAGACCCAGGCCAGCCAAATAAGTAAATAAAAAATAAATATTAAAAATAAAAAAGGTACTAAGGCAAGAATAACTTAAAATAAGATAACAAACCTGGTAAGCCACTTGATGTGGCTGTTGTGGGTTTAACTGTATCTCCCCTCCCACCCCAAAAGGTATGTTGAAGTTCGAACCCCAGTACATCAGAATACAAACCTACTTTGGAGACAGGGTTAAGGCAGAAGTAATTACATATGGTGTTACTGAGTAGAGTGGGCCCTTAATCCAGTAGGACTGCTGCCCATATCAAAAAAGAAAAGGCAGAGACATGCAGGGAAGAAGGCCATGTAAAGATGGAGGCACAGATTGGAGTAATGCATCCACAAGGCAAGGGCCATCGAGGATTAACGCTGCCACCAGGAAGAAGCCTGGAGGGTCTCAGAGGGAGGAGAAAACTACAGGTACCTTGATTTTGTACTTTTGGCCTCCAGAACCCTGAGGCAACAAATTTCTGTTGTTGTAATTCACCCAGTTGGTGGTTCCATTACAGCAGTGCAGGGGAACTAATACAAAATTTTGGAACTAGGAAGTGCAGCACTTCTCTAGCAACCAGCTTAAAATGCGGAGTGGCTTTGGGGAGGAAAAGAGTAGAAAAGGCTTTCATCATCACAGACTATATCTTCACGACCCAGATAATCATGATGATGTGATCGCTAATCTAGAGCCAGACATCTTGGAATGTGAAGTCAAGTGGGCCTTAGAAAGCATCACGACGAACAAAGTTAGTGGAGGTGATGGAATTCCAGTTGAGCTGTTTCAAATCCTGAAAGATGATGCTGAGAAAGTGCTGCACTCAATATGCCAGCAAATTTGGAAAACTCAGCAGTGGCCACAGGACTGTAAAAGGTCAGTTTTCATTCCAATTCAAAAGAAAGGCAATGCCAAAGAATGCTCAAACTACTGCACACTTGCACTCATCTCACACGCTAGTAAAGTAATACTCAAAATTCTCCAAGCCAGGCTACAGCAATACGGGAACCGAGAACTCCCTGATGTTCAAGCTGGTTTTAGAAAAGGCAGAGGAACCAGAGATCAGATTGCCAACATCCGCTGGATCATGGAAAAAGCAAGAGACTTCCAGAAAAACATCTATTTCTGCTTTACTGACTATGCCAAAGCCTTTGACTGTGTGGATCACAATAAACTGTGGAAAATTCTGAAAAAGATGGGAATACCAGACCACCTAACCAGCCTCTTGAGAAATCTGTATGCAGGTCAGGAAACAACAGTTCGAACTGGACATGGAAAAACAGACTGGTTTCAAACAGGAAAAGGAGTATGTCAAGGCTGTATATTGTCACCCTGCTTATTTAACTTATATGCAGAGTACATCATGAGAAACGCTGGACTGGAAGAAACACAAGCTGGAATCAAGATTGCTGGGAGAAATATCAATAACCTCAGATATGCAGATGACACCACCCTTATGGCAGAAAGTGAAGAGGAACTAAAAAGCCTCTTGATGAAAGTGAAAGAG
>SJYX01017190.1:191095-210481 GCA_006410675.1 Oreotragus oreotragus
TTTTCTGGAAGTCTCTTGCTTTTTCCATGATCCAGCGGATGTTGGCAATCTGATCTCTGGTTCCTCTGCCTTTACTAAAACCAACTTGAACATCAGGGAATTCTCAGTTCCCGTACTGCTGAAGCCTGGCTGGGAGAATTTTGAGTACTACTTTACTAGCCTGTGAGATGAGTGCAAGTGTGCAGTAGTTTGAGCATTCTTTGGCATTGCCTTTCTTTGGAATTGGAATGAAAACTGACCTTTTCCAGTCCTGTGGCCACTGCTGAGTTTTCCAAATTTGCTGGCATATTGAGTGCAGCCCTTTCTCAGCATCGTCTTTCAGGATTTGAAACAGCTCAACTGGAATTCTATCACCTTCACTAGTGTATGCCAAACATTATCACAGAAATGAGTGAATGAGATTGGTGTAGCCTCATATTCAATTCTATGCTGTCAGTAGGTAACGTGGCCATGAGCACTTGAAATATGGCTAGTATGAACCAAGATGTGCTATGTGTTAGATTATACACCAGATTTCAAAGACTTTAAAACAAAAAAAAGGTATAAGGTATGTTAATAATTTTTCACATTACATACTGAAATGTACAAATGAATCTATTTATATATAAATTAATATATATAAATTTTGCATATATTTTAGGTTACATAAAAAGTGTATTTAAAAAATTTTTTTTAATTCAGACAATTTTAAGGCTAGAGTATCAAGAGAAATCTTGAACTATAGAATGTATGGTTATAGAATGGAAAGGGAGAATTTTAACCAGCTGATCAAAAATTTATCCTTTATTCTTCTAGGCTTACATCTCTTTCATTACTTTCTATTTTTAATGCTTTTATCTTTTTTTCTGTTCTGTTTTTAAACCTTTTATCTGTTTTCAACTTAGTCATGTCCAAAGCCTAAAAACTCTCCATTCCCCCTATATGTAAAAAATAGCCACCATTGAAACAAACTACGCTTCTATCAATCCACTAGCACTCCAGAATCTTCACCTTCATCTCACAACTACATAAACATATACCCATCAATACAAATGAAGTTGGTTTCCAATGAATCATACCAAACTTAAAGGAGAGAAAGGCCAGCTCTTTGGAAAACTGTCACAATACTAACTCATTATATTTACAGGATTCCAGGAACCCCAGACTTTTTCCTGTACACTTATGCTTAGTTTTTTCTCATTTCAAATAGGAATGGGGAACAATATTTTCCAATATCCACTCAAATTTTTAAGGTAGTACTTCTGATCAGTATTTTCTGGATTTATGTTCCAAACATAATGAACATAAGAACAATCATTCAGTTCTTATGAAACCAACTGATTATTTTAACAAAAAGATGGCTGAATTTAACTGGCTGTTAATCATTAAATAATTTTAGAAAACAGATGAATTATACAGTTAATGAAGCCAATGTCTATTGACAGGATACTATTCTGCTATTTGTAGAAGTATCTAACCTATTGAGATACAACAAAAATTTCTAAAGGAAGTTTTGTTCTTTTTATGTTCCCCATAAAGTTGAGCATATATGTATTTGTTATTCAGTTAAATACCTTTATTGTATTTAATGGGCTGATTAACTGTAAAAATGTAACGGAACCTATTTATATTGAAATTATTCCAAATAAAGTTCAAAAAATAAGTAAAATCTTCTGTAGTCCATTCTTTCTATTATCATTAAATTTTCATTGACAGTTACAAATCTTAACAGAATTTCACCCTCCTTGGAGTACTCCAAACAGACCAACTGTTAGCTAGCTCAAAACAATTACATTAGAAAAGGGGGAATTCAGAATCAGTATAACAAATACAGATAAATATAATATACAGTATGTTCAGCTAAAGAAATCAGATGTTTAAAAAGTTCACACTGGTGATTATTCCACCTGATTAATGAATACAACTATGTTTAATATAATGGATAAGGAGTAGCCACACTGCTCTAACTGACTACAGCTAGAGTTGTTGAAACTAACTACAGCTCTTCTGTTTATTAGCTGAGTAAAAGTGGGTAAGCCTTGAGCTCTGCATCTAAAAATGTTCTCCTGGCTCTCTCACAGGGGGTTCAAAATTTTTTAAGTGTGTTAATACACTAGGATCAACTTGAGCTCTTTAAAAAAATATTATGATTATGATCTCTCCAACTCTCTTCCCTGTAAAAAAACTAAAAGACTCAAAATGCTGTTGTAAAGCAATGTAATGTTTTAAAGTTTAAGTCGGGACTCAAACACTTATGTTTTACAGAATAGATTTTCAAAGATAGTAGAGCCACATGATTCTTGAGCTCATTCTTCAAATGAGCTTAAGAAAAAAAAAAAAATGCATGAAACCAGTTTAAGAGTAGAACAGAAAAGGCCTCATGCCAGTTTCTATCTATGGAACATCTTTAGGTACCCATCACTATATACCCAAATGGGCTTCTCCCCTTGGTTATATGTAATATCCATTATAATATGGATTTACTTCATCTGTACACTTATTCACTTATTGCTCATTTGTACATGTACCCTCTTAAATAATTTTGGGAGAAAATTATTATAATTAATTTATAATTTATTTCAATATAAGAAAGTTTTTAAATATTTAGAATTAAGATAAAAGATAGATAGCATATTAAAAAGCAGAGATATTACTTTGCCAATAAAGGTCTGTCTAGTCAAGGCTATAGATTTTCCAATGGTCACGTATGGATGTGAGAGTTGGACTGTAAAGAAAGCTCAGTGCCGAAGAATTGATGCTTTTGAACTGTGGTGTTGGAGAAGACTCTTGAGAGTTCCTTGGACTACAAGGGCATCCAACCAGTCCATCCTAAAGGAGATCAGTCCTGGGTGTTCATTGGAAGGACTTACATTGAAGCTGAAACTCTAATACTTTGGCCACCTCATGCAAAGAGCTGACTCATTGGAAAAGACCCTGATGCTGGGAGGGACTGGGGGCAGGAGAAGAAGGGGATGACAGACGATGAGATGGCTAGATGGCATCACCAACTCGATGGACATGAGTTTGAGTGAACTCTGGGAGCTGGTGATGGACAGGGAGGCCTGGCGTGCTGTGATTCATGGGGTGGCAAAGAGTCGGACATNACTTTGGCCACCTCATGCAAAGAGCTGACTCATTGGAAAAGACCCTGATGCTGGGAGGGACTGGGGGCAGGAGAAGAAGGGGATGACAGACGATGAGATGGCTAGATGGCATCACCAACTCGATGGACATGAGTTTGAGTGAACTCTGGGAGCTGGTGATGGACAGGGAGGCCTGGCGTGCTGTGATTCATGGGGTGGCAAAGAGTCGGACATAACTGAGTGACTGAACTGAACTGAAGATAAAAGTAATATTTGAACAGCACTTTGATTTTGATTTTCTGAGTAACATTTCTTTTAATATTAGTCAAAGACAAGTAATAGGCTATTTCACTAGATCACATGAAAAGTAAACTATATAATTACATTTATACTGACTGAGCAGGGAGAGAAAAGAAATAACTTTCAGATCAATATTAATCAGCAAATTCACTATAAAAAGAGTGCAAAGGTCATTTCCTTTGTCCTTATATCCATTAATGAAGCAAGTGCTGCAGGAGACCTGAGCATTCCTTGTTTTCCCTGAACTGGTCTGCAGAGTTTCCAGAACTCTGATTTTGTCAAACTGTACAAAACACTTAGAGGCTCTGGGAATCCTAGGATACACACCCGGATAGAAAGTCTAAATGTTCTGTTTTCATGGACATGGCAAAGAAAGGGGCTCTAAAATACCCTTAAAGGCCAGAAAGATAATTATAGTCAATAGTAAGAAAGCAGGATACCAGAACTGAATTTCTTATTCTCATTTTAATAAATCATTATTGTGAACTGTTTCAGATACCTTTCCCATACCTGACCTTCCTCTTCCAGTCTATTTTAAATCATGAAAATATACATTGTGTCTTTCCAAGAAGTACATTCTAGTTGCCTAGAGGATTAGAGGCACCTAAAAATATTTTTTTAATAAATAACCTTTTATAAACATATGAGGAAACAGAGGCTCAAAGCATTCAATGCGCTCAATGTCAAACTACTAACAAGTAATACGATGCTTACCAGATTCCAATCTAGAAAAACTCCCATACTCTTAACCAATCTACTGTGGATATTCAAAACCAAACCATATTTAACACATTTTAAATGGTTTTTAATTTAAATGTGGGCCATATTTTTCCATTCTAAACTTCTTTTTCTATGACCCATAACCAAGTTGAAATTACAGTTGAGAACAAATGCCTGGGTCCCATTATTTTTGCTTTTTATGCATGACATCTTGCTGTGTTAACACAGTATATCCAGTCTAGCTAACAACTTTCCTAAATATGTTTCCTCTTCTCCGTCTGCTTTTAATAGGTTCAGATTCACTTCTTCTGAATATTTTCAGGCTTCACCATGCCAGGATATGTCTCCCTTATAAAGTAAGGCAATTATAAAGCAATTTAAGGTATGGAGCTAGAAACTTTATCTTTCTGACCTATGGGAACACTGCTCAAACAAAGAAAAACTATACAGAAAGAAGGAAAATGGATTCAAATAGCCTGCTCCAGGGGTCTCTCAAAAATTCTGTAGGAATTATTTTTAGAATCTCTGTTTCTCAACACTTACCTAAGTATTCTCAGAGAAAGATTAAGGAAGTGCAGAGTTGCAGATATTAAGCAATCCACTTTCACTGTGCCATGTAAAACACAGCATGAAACTGAACTCTTTAGTATTGGGGAAGAGATGAAATTACTTTGTTCTGAATTCATGCGTTGTATGTCACACTTTATATGGGAGATAAATGTGGGCAAGTTGAGATAAAAATAGGGCTCTGCAAAATCTTAGGGATCTAAGTATTTTATGAATATAAAGCTTTGCTCCTAAGAGTCTATAAAATCATATGTGAGAGAGCCGACAGAAATGACATGGAAGTATACAACAAATAATCTTTCTATGATGTTCAGATACACTGACTTTTGAATATTTCAAATATTTTTAGTGACTAATTGGACACAATTAGAAGTTCTCTCATGCATTCTTATGACATCTTGCAAGTCACTTAGTGTTTTTGTGCCTCAGTTTTTCATGTATGAATTATGATGACTGGAGTGGAATGAACCTTAGGAAATAAATCTTCCACTCCAATCATCATAATTCATACATGAAAAACTGAGGCACAAAAACACTAAGTGACTTGGAAGATGTCATAACAATGCATGAGTGCTAAGTCACTTCAGTCACATCCAACTCTTTGTGACCCAATGGACTGTCACCCAGCAGGCTCATCTGTCCATGGGATTTTCCAGGCAAGAATACTGGAGTGGGTTGCCATTCCTTCTTCCAGGGGATCTTCCTGACCCAGGGATCAAACCTACATCTCTTACATCTCCTGCACCGGCAGGCGGATTCTTTACCACTAGCACCACCAGGGACGCCAGTCCAAGGACAGTGAGTGGGAAAAAAGTTTCAAGTGATGCAAGACTCAATATCCTATCAAGCATCATATCTAGTATTGTCAGCTTCCCATTCACTGAGCAACTTGGTCACAGGAACACATCGAGTAATTCAAGGGGCTGAATGTGAAATTAGCCATTTCCCAGGTTTCATGATAGACTACTAGCCATGGTAAAAAAACATCTGACTAACGCTGGAGATGTTCATCTCTTCACTTCTGAGGAACTGGAGATGAAGGCAACAACCTCTAACCCTCCTCCATCTCTTTTTTGTACAGTTCAAACATTAATACCAATGTAGGAAATGTGATTTCAAAAGTACTATCATTTTTCTAAAGGGGAAAGACAGGAGCAAATTAGGAAAAATACCAATGAAACAGCCATGTATGCATAACGTAATCCCCAGAATGGAAGCACTGTAGAGTTTCATCATTCCTCAGTATCCTTAGTGGACTGGCTCAAGGACTGCCCTCAGATACCAAAATGTATAGATGCTCAAGTCCCTGGTATAAAATGGGGTGGTATTTGCATATAACCTATGCACATCTTCCCACACACTTTAAATTATTTGTAGATTACTTATAATACCTAAAACAATGTAGATGCTCTGGAAATAGTTATAATATAAATGCTATATAAATAGTTGCCAAAAAAGAAACTTATAGAATTTTTTTCCTAATCTTTTCAATTCACAGTTGGTTGAACCCACAGATGTAGAACCCAAGGATTCAGAGAGCTGACTATATATATTACGGATGCTCTTACTTGATAGAAACAAAAATAACTTGCTATTTTTTCAAATAAATTATAGGTTGCCATATTTTAAATCTTATATGCCATACTGAATTTTTAATTTTTAAAAACAGTATGTTTTTAAGAGAAAAATAAAACCTTTATTTATTTAACAGTCCTGTCATAAACAGTATCCCACACTCATGGCAATCTAATCACACATCTCTTGCCACATAAAAAATCCTCTGGCACTATTCCTAAAACAAGAGACAACCGGATGAAAGCTAACTAGATCCAAAAATCAATGTCTTTAGGAGAAGTATAATTTATTTCAGGCTTTATAATACTAACAATATGGTCAGAAATTTAACATTACATAATAAAAGAAAAACAATTTTGAGGAAATAAGTTTTTGAATTGATTAACAACAGATAGCTTTTCAGCAACACTTCCTTAGAAAACCCCATAGCACTATAAGTAAATAATGCAGCATCTCAGATTCATTTTGTCTGGCAATTCCTGCATTCCCACTCAAGTGTGAGAATATGTCTGGCATGGCTACTATCTTTTCTCTGTTATTAATTTTGTGAAATTATTTAAAGCAAGGGAAAAAGGTAGATATATATTCTATATGAACCAGTAAAAAAAACAAATAGAAGATAGAAAAACACACCACACATTTTTTAAGTATTTCTTCAATTTCTCTCTGGCCAAACTTAGAACACCATAAATAGGGAAATCAATGGAAAAACATTTCCTGTAAGAGGATTCATTATTATTCTAAGAAATTAAGATAGGGAAAACAGGATTTAAACCAGTTTAAGGCCAACAAGGATCCAACATGCAGAACTAACTTCCACGTCTGTTACTATTAGTTGCTTGACTTTAACTCAAAATAGCAAAAATAAAGCTGCGTTAAATCAATCTGTGACATGTTAAGAATAAATCAAGCCAAAAACTTAGCAACACAGAACTTTTAAACATGTAATAAACCTTTTAAAATATGAATAATCTGTGCCAGTTAATTAACAACTGGGAAATTATCCTAAGAAAATAAATTATTACTTAAAGTACTAGCTTATATTTAAGAATGTTAATCTCGGCAGTGTTTATCAAAGATCTAAAAAATATTTTTAAAAAATTCTAGAAACGATAGAGTATTGCTTTAAAAAATCATGGTATAACTTATGGGAAAGCATTTAGAGATATGGGAAAGTATATCCCATAGGTGGATAAAACAGCTTATATGTGATTATATATGTAACATATATGGTTTATCTACATATAATAGACATACACATGTGACAGACAGATCTAGTTCCTTAAATCTGATTTTGGGGAGAGCTGTCGGGATGGAGGTGGTGGGCACAACTAAAAGTGGGCATGGCATGAGAAGGCTGCTTGGACTAAAGCCCTATACTTGGAGGGGAAATATCCATAAACAGATGAATTCCTTTCTTAAGAGGCAATTTCTCTCTCTCAACTCTTGATCTCTCTATATTTATCCAAACCAAGTGTTTCATCCCAAGCACCTATTTCTTTTCTCTCAGGTCACTTATAAAAATTTTAGTCATATGTTTATATGTCTACTTGGTTAATGTCTATTTCCTGCCCTAGAACCTACACTCTGTGAGGACAGGGCTCAGCTCTGTTTTTACCAACACATAGCACGTACTCCATAAATACTAACTAAATTACTACAAAACAGTAGAATATTGCCTGTAAAGTAAGATGAAAATGAAAATGCAATCTAATGTTGACCTTACTATATCTGAATTGTTTACTTGCTTTATTTCTATTTACATAATTTATTTAAAAACTGAGTTACTTGATCTTATGCAGAACCTTTGATTAGAAGATACCATGGACCCCATGTGACCCCATTGCCTATACAATCCATGAAATTCTCTAGGCCAGAATACAAGAGTGCGTAGCCTTTCCCTTCTCCAGGGGATCTTCCCAACCCACGGATCAAACTCAGGTTTCTTGCACTGCAGGCAGATTCTTTACTAGTTGAGACACAAGGAAAGCCCAACTTTCACTATGTAGAACCTTTGATTAGAAGGCCTCAAAGTCCCACTCCAGTACTCTTGCCTGGAAATTCCCATGGACGAAGGAGCCTGGTAGGCTGCAGTCCATGGGGTCACGAAGAGTTGGACACGACTGAGCAACTTCACTTTCATGCACTGGAGAAGGAAATGGCAACCCACTCTAGTGTTCTTGCCTGGAGAATCCCAGAGACAGGGGAGCCTGGTGGGCTGCCGTCTATGGGGTCGCACAGAGTCGGACACGACTAAAGTGACTTAGCAGCAGCAGCAGCAAGTCTTTAATTGGCAAACATGGGGATTCTGCTTTAATTAATGGAAACATGTCACAAACATTAAGGAATGTTTTTTTTTTTTGGTCTAGCAAATGACACATAGGTACAAACTACAACTTAGTTTTCTAAATTCATACCCACAAACTGTCATTGTTGTAATAATCATAAACAAGCTCTGGACAAGAGAAGTCCTAAACTAACCCAGGGGCAGTGGGTCCACTGAATAAAATCTAGAAAGTGATTGGGTAGGATATGCTCTATTTTTACTCTAAAGAAACTCATAAATCACTCTAGACATTAAAAAAAAAAAAAGGCCACACAATAAATGCAATTTTAATGACCTACATTCCCTCACATTCAAGTACACTTTTAATGTATTTAAATTCAAACTGGATTGAGTCCAGAAAGTAATCATAAATATAGCCAATATCAGCCTCAAATCCTGCCAACTAATCAAGACCACTTTAAAACACTTCCATCCAACAATGTTTCTGGTGCCAAAGAAAAACAAAAACAAACAGTCCCTTATCCCCTACTTATACAACTTACACAATAATCAGAATAAAGACTACTCATCCAGATGCGGGGAGAAGGAAATGGAAACCCATTCCAGTATTCTTGCCTAGGGAATTCCGTGGACAGAGGAGCCTGGTGGGATGCTGTCTGTGGGGTCGCACAGAGTCAGACACGACTGAAGCAACTTAGCATGCATTCACGCATTGGAGAAGGAAATGGCAACTCACTCCAGTATTCTTGCCTGGAGAATCCCAGGGACAGAAGAGCCTGGTGGGCTGCCGTCTATGGGTTCCCACAGAGTCTGACACAACTGAAGCGACTTAGCAGCAGCAGGAGCAGCAGCAGCATCCATATGTGTAATAAGAAATTTCAGGGTTGTAGTTTCACTTATTTCCTCAGATGTGATTGCCTACTACAATCCATCAATTGTCAAGAAATAAAAAATCAGGAATGTTCCTCCTTCACTAGTGAATAAACACAAGCTGGAGCAGTGATCCTTTAAATCAAAATGGGAAGACCTCATGGGGTTGGAGTAATCTGACTGAATGGAGGAGGGGGTAAAGCCCTAGGGACAGCAGAGTTAAAAACAACAGTCATCGCTTCAGCTTTGGTCCATTCTGTATTCCGAGAACTGTTGCTGAGGTCTTCTAGAAGACAGGGTAACGGTCAGAGAGGAATTTTTATAGCAATAAATAATTTTCACATACCATATCTGCTCATCCGTTGCCTTTTTACTTTGTCCAAGGACTAAGAAATAAGTTGAAAATGGCTTCCCACTATCCTCTTTGGGAAATCCATTCTGCTACAAATAGACCACCTGATCTATACAATCTCTGGTCCAAGATTGTAACTGGCAAGATTTCCCTTTCAAGTACAAAATCATGAAGCCTATCCCACCACAGGTTTTTGTTTTCCCTCTCTGTGAAACATATATGGAAAAGAAAACTAACAGAAGGCCCAGTCCTTTAATCAAATATTAAATTACATCTATTCTCAATCCAATGCTTGTGCTCCTGCAATAATGTCAGAGTAACAAGCTATGAAACCATTCATTCTACAAACATTCTGATGTCTAATATGAGCAAAGAGGTATGACTATAGTGACCAAACTTCATAAATAAGCAGCTACATGAGGGAGGGCAGGAATCTGGGGAAAGTTTGCCATTCTCAACACTGGTTAAGTTTTGTGGAACTGAATAGGACTGTTTTTATTTATAATTTACTATTTATTAGTTTGTTCAAAATATTTTATTGAAATTGATATAGCAGAATTAAACCACTATATTTTTATTACATGATGCTCTGCTAAGACTTTCCTTCACTAGGATGCTTTCAGATTTTTTTATTACACGATGCTCTGCTAAGACTTCCCATCACTAGGGTGCTTTCAGATTTTTTTATTACACGATGCTCTGCTAAGACTTCCCATCACTAGGGTGCTTTCAGATTTTTTTATTACACGATGCACTGCTAAGACTGTCCTTCACTAGGATGCTTTCAGACTAAAAAGAATTCTGCAAACAGTTCTCTCCCAGGTCCAGGCCTCCTGTTTTAGGTGAGGCTGGACTAGCCAATCGAACATTTCATTCCAAAGACAACAGTGACTGGGCCAGGGGTGGGCGTGTGACCCAGGTAGGCCGAGAGGACTCACTCCCAGGACTCAGTCCTAGTCTATTAGCCTAGAGAAGCCAACAGTCCTCTATGCCACAACATGGAAAACAAAAGCCTCAGGATGAAGTCAAGTATGACAGAAGAACCAGACAGAAGAAAGTGGGGTAAGAGGAATCAGACAGATATCTGGAGATACACATCAAGGAGGCAGTCTATCTTTCTTTCTGCACCAAAAGGAGGTGGAAGGCTGTAACTTTTCAGAATGCTGACTCATTGAGACTATCTTAAGACAGAATATACACACTTAACTAAATACATGATACACTCAGAAGAAAAGTAAAAATTATTTATGAGCATAGGAAGAATTTTTTAATCTTCTTTTCTAGATTGTTACTGGAAATGTATTTACAGTCGAAACCAGAGCATTAATGATTAATTTGACTTAAAAGAAAATGATTTTACAGTCAGAATGAAATGACATGGGTTATCAAATAAGACAGACATATACTATGAGCCAGAAACAAATCATAAAATTCAAATTAAGAAGAAAATTAGTACAGAACATATATATATATATAAAGAACTTGCCAGAGGAGAAGACTAGTTCAAATTTTCACTTTTACATATGTTCAAAACAATTAAGGTCAATTAGCATGTTTAGAATATCAGGCCTAAGGGGTAAACAGATAAATTAGCCCCATGTTTTTAATCTGGAGACTTGAATCCATATGGCTATTAAAACCAGTTAAAATTTTAAATGCCAGTCACAATTCAGAAAAGAGCCTTCAACAGGAAAAGTTTATACTTGTATAAATACATTTCTGTCTCCGTAACATCAAGAAACACCAAAATAGCAATTAAGTATTGTTCAACCAACAGAAGTTACATATTCCAATGTTCCAGGACCAATGTACAATTTTCAAAACCCAATATAAAATATATTATTTTAAAAGCCTAGTCTAAAATAAAAGTTCACTTTAATACTCAGATCTAATAATAAAGATAAATAATAATAAAATAAAGATCTAATAATAAAACATCAGAAATAAGGCAGCCTGTAACCATAAATATATAAAATTACTAGCTGCCTGAAAATGAATGATATATGTCAAAAATAATACTAATTTATTGGTATTGAACTGCAAAGGTTACTGGAATACCAAATTTAAAAAAGAAATTTTACTCTCGACTTCTTCCAGCAGTTCAAAGTAAATGTGTAATTTTTCCTTTCTTTTTTAATATTCAACTACTTTTTAAAAATATTTTTAACGAAACAGTTTAATTTAATTATCACTTGGCAAATAGCAAAATCCGAGAATATTGTCAATCACAGATCAGAGGTCCTGACCCTGAGAAGGCCTGCCTGAACACAGCATGAAGTTCCTACAGTGGATTCTGCAGGAAGAACCGTCTCACCAAGAGCATAACCAGTTAAATACAGCAATGGTACACATGGCTTTCTGTGTCCAAGGGCAAGTTACTTGTGATATTTTTTTCATTTTGTCTAGTCTCCTAAGTTCTTGAATATAAGACATCTTAAATACCATTTCTTGCTTTTTTTAAAAAAAGGTTTTAATTGATCATTAAAAAGAATTCAAGCTGATGGTTATAACAGCAAACATCTCTCACTTACTGTGTGCTTACTATGTGCCAGGCATAGTGCTAAATGCAAGCATTTTCTCACTGCATCAGTGCTTGTATTATCTTACTCAATCTTCACAGCCCTATGAGAAACTATTAATATCCCTGTTTTACTAAAGTAAGATACAGAGAATCAATAATCTGCCAAAGGTCATGAATTAAGTGACAGAAAGATGACTTGAGCCTCTATCATTTTGTCATCCAGATCCATGCTCCTAAAAACAGACTCTATGTAGACTACAGAATACAGAGCATTGATGCTCCCCACCATCCCAGTCCTTCTGACTGCTTCCCTGTATGGAGCTGTCCTGTGCCAAAAGAGTTCTGGCTTGGTTCTGATATTAAAGAGACATGCAGAGATTACAAGGAAGAAAAGACTTCAGCAGCAGGCTGGTGGAAAAGCAGCAGCACCAGGCCCGGGCTGAGGAACACTGGGGCACAAAGCTTCCCTACACAACCACCCCACCATCCCAGTCCTTCTGACTGCTTCCCTGTATGGAGCTGTCCTGTGCCAAAAGAGTTCTGGCTTGGTTCTGATATTAAAGAGACATGCAGAGATTACAAGGAAGAAAAGACTTCAGCAGCAGGCTGGTGGAAAAGCAGCAGCACCAGGCCCGGGCTGAGGAACACTGGGGCACAAAGCTTCCCTACACAACCATTCACTCCTCCTGACCTTTAACAGTGTTGCAGCCTAGCTCCTATAAGGAGCGAAACTATTGGGAACAATTAACTGTACATTCATGATGAACGTGCTTTAATTTTACGTATCTTCCCTTTGGCAAGAGTCTGTTACATTTTTGGCCCACTCTTTATTGACATAGTTTTGTTTTGTTATTGAGTTGTCCCAGTTCTTTACATATCCCAGATACCAGTCATTTTTCAGATATTATATGTTTTGTAACATATATATGTTTCTCCTAACTGGTGTCTTTTTAATGATGTCTTTTATTGAGTGGAGCTTTTTAACTTTAATGAAGTCTAACTCACCAATATTTGTCTTTTATAATCATTGCTTTCTATGACTTACGGAACCTTTTGCTATCTCCAAGTTATAAATATATTCTCCTGTACTTTCTTCCAAATGCTTCATATTTCAGTCTTCTCTTTCAGGTTTAGGATCCATCTTGAATTAGCATTTTTATGTGGTGGGGCTCAAGGTTCTTTTTTTTCCCCCCACAAATATAGAAGACTCCTTTTCTCCCCCACTGGATCACTTTGATTCCATTGACAAAAATTAAATGCCATGTAAGTGCGGGTATATTTTGGGTTCTCTCTTCTCTTCTATTGAAGAATATCTAGATCTTCATGTAGGTATAGTCTTCATAAACAATCCTCTACAAAGTTTTACTTCTTTTCTATTCTTCATACCCCTGACTTCTTTTTCTTTACTTACTTCAGAGGCCAGAGTCTTCAGTGAAGTAACAAATAGCAGTGGTTAAGAATGAAAGCTCTCACTTTGCATAAAATCTGAGGGAGGAACTGATTAATATTTCACCACACTGTTTGATATTCACTATAGGTTTCTTATACTTATTTTATTGACAAAGTTCCCTCTGAGCATTTTTATCTGAAATAAGTGTTGCTTTTTCTATATTTGGTAAAATAGTATTTTCTCTTTTATTCTGTTAATGTGAAGGATTAAATTGATTGATTTTTAAACGTTAAACCAAAATTATTTGTGATAGTTGCCTTCACTTATCAACTTGATTTGGCCATGGGATGCTCAGATATTTGGTCAAACATTATTCTGGGTGTGTCTGTGAGAATGTTTCTATGACAAAATGACCATCTGAATCAGTACAATGAATAAAGCAGACTACTGTCCCTAATGTGGGCAGGCTCCGTCCAATCAGTGCGAAGCCTGAATAGAACAAACAAAAGGGAACTCTTCCTGCTTGCCTGACTGAGTTGGGACAAGGGTTTTGTACTGCCTCTGCACTAGAACCAAAACATCAGCTCTTCTTGGGTGTCCAGATTGCTGACTACAGATCCTGGGACACTTCAGCTTCCATTAATTAGAACCAATTGCTCATAATAAATTTATTATATCTCCCATTGGCTCTGTAGAAACCTGAGTAGTACACTTGCGTTCTAGAGATAAATAACACTTAGTCATCATTACCCTCACTTTACCAGAGTTCAGCTATAACACATATCTGTTAAGAAATGTAAAACTGGTTGGAAGAGGCTCTTCACAAATATGATAGTGTTTAACGACTAGACACTGTATTGTGGACTTTTTTTTTCAGTTCAAGGATAATTTCTACAGCAGAATAAAAACTACTATCAAGGGCTATTGTCAACTACCAGCACTGGTACAAGAATGGTTTCTTTTTCAACTAAAACTTGGTTGAATATATAGATAGGTAGGAAAGAATAAGTTAATATGTTTACATAGTAGGAACAGTATCACACACTGCAACTAAATTATACTGCACCATCGTTCCAACTTTTGGAATAATGATTATACAATTTGCCTTATTGCTCTTTGAAGTATGGCTATTTTAGCACATAATTTAAAGACTTCAAAACCCATGAAGATCTCAAAGCTGGCAGATTTAAAGCCTAGTGTGGATGCCTTTTTACTCTCATATCTGGATTGCCTAAATTCAACCTATTCTCTGTTTACAAACTCCAACTAGAGAAGCTATGGTACTCTGTGCCTTTAGACTCTTGGTTTTTCATTTCTCCACCTCAATCCTCCCCACCCCCACCAAAAAAGAAACATGAAACTGTATGTGGTTTTAGGTATTTCCCTGAAAACTGCCTTTAATGAAGTTCACACATTCCTAGGCTTACATAGTCAGAACCACCTTTTTCTTTTATTTCCTAAAATAATTAGGAAATACTTTTATTTCATTAAAATAATTCCTAAGATGCAATAATGGAGAAACAAACCATATAAAGAACTCTCTTAAAAATCCCCATTTTTCTAAGATTTGTCATTAGAGAAACAATGATCAAAAGATTAAAAATGTGGATTGTTGTTGTTGAGTTGCTAAGTTATATCTGCTCTTTTGCAACCCCATGGACTGTAGCCTGCCAGGCTCCTCTGTCCATGGGATTTTCCAGACAAAAATACTGGAGTGGGTTGCCACTTCCTTCTCCAGGGGAATGATTTAGGGATCAAATCCACATCTCCTACACTGGCAGGTGGTTTCTTTACCAGTGAGCCACCAAGGAAGCCCCATAAATGTAGATAGATATTCTTTTTTAAAGACCCATTTAGAAGAATAATGCAAGCAGAAGTTAACTTAAGCTAGTCCTTCAATGACCAGGAATAAAAAAAAAAAGGTCTGAACTAGAGTATTTCTTAGGACATAAGCAAAAAACTAAGACTTCCTTAGTCAATAAAATACCATCAGATTTTTATGTTCTTGTTGTCCAAAGAGTCTGTATTATTAGCTTCAACAGACTGCAAAAGAAGCTTCTTTTTACCCATTTTTCAAACATTCAAATACTCTTTTGGACCGAGGAGTAAGTAGCTGACCTAGGAATAGCTGAAAAAGTGAGAGCAAGAACAGCAGGATAAAAAAAGGAAACAACAGGATGATGGCAGCACCATGAAACAGGAATGTACAGACTCTGCTTGGGGGAGGGGGAAGTCTTGAGCCAGCGAACAAGGCTGAAGGCAGAAAGAGGATGCAGCACTGGAAGAACGTGCAGGCGGACAGACAGCAGGGCACCTAACGGGAGAGAGCAGATCTTACGAATTTAAGACACAATGAAAACACCCTTATCAACTCTGGTTTTACCGTTTTGCTCTTACTGCTATTCCTATGTTACATTATGCATCTCCCCATGCACTGCTGCCCACACTAGAAACAATCTCATTCTCCAGCTATAACCAAGCATACTTACCTAGGTAACATCCTTCCTATTTCACCTTAATTGCACACGGACTAGGTCAGTTCCCCCTGCTACAAAATAACTCCGCACCCGAATATATGACACGAATGACATCATAATTCAGTAATTAGTTGTGTAATTATTTTATAAAAGTCAGTCTCTAAGTCTTATTTGTAAGAGGACAAAGATCTTGTTTACCTTGCTTAAAACTGTGCCTTTCAACCAAGGGGTTGAGGGGGTAGGAGTCAATAAATACTTTTTGCATAAATTAATAAACTGAAAGAAAAAAAATGTGTCTTTAGATATATTTTCAACAATAAATTAACACTAAAAAAAAAGCATCTGTCTACATTTATTTACTTATTTGGTACTTGCAGAGTGTTGGGCACTGTTCTAAGCACAAGGCTGGCATACTTATTTTGCCCATTTAACTAATGAGAAAACCAACACACAGAAAAGTTTAGTCTGCCCAAGGTCTTTAGTGAAGTCAAGATTCAAACCCAAACAGCCTGGTTCCACACACCATTACTAATTAATTTCAAGACAATGCTAGGAAAACAGTGCCTGTTAAAGGCTACTTGTATCCTATAAAATATATAAGTGGTCTGGGATTTCATGTTTTGGCTCTGCAAGTCTCTTATACGTAGAGTGAATTAGGAAAATATACGTAACTGATTCTCGATACTGAGCTCTTCCTTGTTTTTAGTAATGAAAATATTACTCCAGATTTTCAGAAGAAACATAAATTTTTCACATTATCTATTCCTTTGTACATAGTACAACGCTAATGCCCAGGGGATTTACTGAAAAAGAAATAAATCTACATCAGAGCTGAAATAGTTGTTTAAGTTGATGTCCTCCCCACCCCGCCTTTAATGGAAGAAAGAAATAATCATCTTATTTTACTGAATCTATCATGCTATCAAAGATTTATTATGTAAAAATGTAAATGCTAAAAGCATTTATAGTACATCTTTTCCCTTTAATAAAATCAAACCAATTAAAGTGATAATTGTACATACTTTGTTTAAAAAAGAAACCACACCTCTTAAAAAAGAAGGTTTCATATTGAAAAATCTTGATTATCCTTAAATCATCTGAACTTAGGTTGGGTACCTAAAGGTCAGTTTATATTTCTGAAACTAGAAAATTGAATGGGTTATCAACATCTGGTCTTCAAATGCTGCTGCTGCTGCTTCTGCTGCTGTCGCTTCAGTTGTGTCCGACTCTGTGCGACCCCACAGACGGCAGCCCACTGGGCTCCACCAGCCCTGGGATTCTTCAGGCAAGAACACTGGAGTGGGCTGCCATTTCGTTCTCCAATGCATGAAAGTGAAAAGTAAAAGTGAAGTCGCTCAGTCGTGTCTGACTCAGCGACCCCATGGACTGTAGCCCATCAGGCTCCTCCGTCCATGGGAGTTTCCAGGCAAGAGTACTGGAGTGGGATGCCATTGCCTTCTCCAGGTCTTCAAATGCATTAGATACAAATTTTACTTTACTTCTCTAACTGTGCAGGACTCTACAGAGATTTCCTGGGACAGACCTTCCCTATCCACCTCCCACTGCTCCACCCCTCCAACCCCTCACCCTCACTCCTACGACATCCCATCCTCCACCTGTCTCTTGTTTGTACAAAAACTTTAGCTCCCAGGTCTTTCCCAAGTTCCAAAGACTATATTAGTGAAGTGAGAAAAATGTGAAAAGGCAAACAGTCAAGTAAGACAGGTTAGCCATTACACAAATTTAAAGACATTTAGTTCCTCCTCAAAAACTACAGATAACATTTGTAGCCATATCCTTTGAGTTGTTTTGCAGATACTGAAACCCCTACCAGAAGAGGTTAACTGTATGCTGCCCACGGGTACGTAGACTCCAGACTGGCTAGAACTAGAATGTTGACGCTGTTGACTCTGGATCACCTCACCACCAACCAGTCAGAAGAATGTCCGCAAGCTGATCACATAGCTCACACTCGCCTGCTCTCACCCTGTCTTTAAGAACCTTGCCCTGAAGGCCATGGGGGAGTTCTGGCTTTCTGAACATCAGCCACCTGGACTCCTGACCCGGCACCCTGAGGAAATGCTACACTTCTCTTCACCACAGCCTGGCATCACTAGATTGGTTTGACTGCAGTCAGGCGAGTAGAATGAAGTTTGGTGGGTAACACTTCTAACTGGAGCAAACAGTGCCATAGGAAAGGAGCTTACGCTATGATGTAAAGGCCTCCAGTCCAGAGTCAGCTGACGCAGGTTCAGCTGAGTGTTTACTGGGTACAAGACATTTAATCACCATCAGTTCTATTCTTGCTTTCATCAATTTATTTCATTTTCTTCAAAATCATACCCCATGGAGCTACCCGCGCTTGTCATGTATCCCACCACGACTCCACAGTTCCCCACCACACAGACATATGTACATTAACTAAGTGAATATTACCAAACAAAACCTAGACAGTATGTTGGTTATGATTTATGATGATTTATAAAATGAACTTGAGAGAATGAGTATTTCATATTCTCTGATTAATGCATGCATTCAGTACTGCACAAATGCTGCATCTACAACAGCCTTCAAACACTATGGGCCAGTAGGGAAAAAAAGCATAAAATGACAGCAATTTCTATGTGCGAAAAGCAATTACATGGAAAAATAACTATGGCAGTGAACAGATAAGAAAAAATAACACTGTTAAATACCACCAAAGAGGTTACTAGTTTTTATTTTTATTTTGGTTTGAGAGGGACACAAAGCTTTGCACATTACAACTGCAAATTTGAACTCTAAGGATGAACATGACTACTATAACTTTTCACTTAAGTAACAGTTTAAGAAAAAGGAGATATGAAAAGACACTTAATGAAATGACAATGAATTATGCTATCTATAAATGTTACACTCTTTCTGATAATAGTTAAAATGTGATTTCTTACAGAAAAAGAAACTTTATGGATTTTTTTGTTGACAGTTTGTACAATCACTTCTATCTCTTATGAAAAGTAGGTGGATAACTTTCAATAGCTAGACCTAGTATGTCATTAATAATAAATACTAGGTGATAAACCTGTAAGGTTATACTCAAAATCCTGCAGAAGAAACCGTGCACAAGTCTAAGCTATGTGAGAATGGTGCCTGCATCATTCTGCTTCACCCTGCTGCTGGGCACCAGGCAGGCACCCAAGTATGGGACAAATGAACTCCTGTGTACATGAAAATTCATGTCAGTGTGAATTTAAAGCTAACTTTCACCCTATGAAACTCTTTAAAG
>SJYX01017190.1:212021-227633 GCA_006410675.1 Oreotragus oreotragus
CGGGGGGGGGGGTGCAGCAGGGAAGCTCTGGACCTGATGGGGACCTCCTGGGACAAATCTCCGACTAGAAGGATTACTTCAATCATTTCCCTATCCAAGAACATTCACCTCCTGTAACAGCTTTTCACATGAGGTACCCAGCTTTTATTATGGCAGTTGAGGCCCTTACAGTATTTTATGCCACAGTCACAGCTGCTGGCAAGTCTGCAGTAACCGTAATCTTTAGGTCAAGCTTTTATTTCACTATAAAGGGCTTTAAATATGAACATATCTGGTGATAAATTAAGTTGACAGGCATTTCTTTTTATTACTATTCAAAGGAAGACACATATCTATCCTGTTGTTTCATGTAAACAACTTATAAGTGCCATCATAATTCACAAAGCATAACTTGACAACAATTTCACAGAATTAATCACATACACTCTCTGGGCTTGTCTTATGAACTATAATAGAAACTCATAAATTGAAACAAATCTAAAGAATGATAGTAGCTGCATACATCCTTGGTAAATCTGACCAGTATTAAAAAAGAAAAAAAAAAAAAAAAACACCAAACGGTTTTTCAAGTTGTTCAAAGCAGAGATGTGACATCAGGTTCAACTGAGCTACAGTAACCACAGGCAAGTTATAGTCACAACACTTAACATTTATTAGGCAAAGAAAAGTTAAAAAATAACAATACACGACATATTCTCCAAAAGCCCCTGACAGACATTATAGCCTAAAATCCAAAAGAAAATGACAATGATGCAAACAAACAAACCAACATTTTGAAGAAAGAAGAAGCTACTGACACCCTGTCCTCTGTCTCTGCCCCCATCAGGAGGAACAGTCCAAGACAGGAGAATATTTTAAAGGACTGTAAAACCAGGAAGAAAGCTTGGGGCTCCCCAGCTCTTGTCTCACTTTCTTCTCTTAGAGAAAGACTTTAAGGGAGGACTATATCAAGCTCACTCATCTGGTCTTTGCATTCCTGGATATCTCAAGAAAGGGAAGAGAAAGTAAGAGAATGACTGTAAATGTTTTATTCCAGGCTCTAGGCTTTGAAAGCAAGGCATCAGAGGGATCCTATGATGTCCCTTTGGGACTCTACAAAACCTTCTACTAAATCCCTATCATTTCCTCTCTCCTACGAACATAATGTTATCATAAATGTACACATGGAAGAAGGCAAATGTATCCTAAACTTCATAGCTGAACCAATTAGGAAAAGAAATAATGATTTCTAACTCAGAGCAATATTATTATTTTTCCCTGACTGCTGTCACAATAATTGATTTCTACTAAAAACACACTTTTTTTTTTCTAGTTATTTTGTTGTTATTGTTAATCGTCTGGCAAGACTATGGACGTGACAGGGTAAGGACAGCATTATGAATCAGTTTTGGAAACACCCAGATGGACAAAATCATGCTTTGCCCTGCAATGAAAAGAAACTCTACAAACAAGTAAAAAGAAATCAAATGGCTACTTTGATAAAGCAAAGGGAAGGCCCAAATGGTGGTTGCAAAATCAGGATTAGCTGAATGCCACTAATGCTTGTGTGTTTACAACTGTTCTCTTTTCCTAGGATGAGTGATATACTTGAAAGTTACACCATCTAACATCTCTGTGACCCACATCATGTATTCTTTAAGTTTCTGATGATAGTACTTTTTATTATTGCCACCATGAACATATATACTGATTTTATGCATTTTACTGTAGATGAATGTGAGAGTGAGAAGGGCTAGGTGGTTTGTACAAGGTAATGTAGCTAATAAATAGTGGAGCCAGAGTGGAGGCCGAGCTCTGACTCCAAACATGAGCACAAGCACCCTGTCATCACCCTGCCTTGCATGACATGTCTCCTCTGTAACAAGGGCCCTGCCCACTCCTGGTTCCACTGCACAGACATTAAAGTTGTATCTCTGTTAGACAATACCCACCACACCACAGCGCCAAGTTTGTGAGACTGAACACTGGGGCACAGAGGCATGTATGACAGGGATCCTCTGCAAACACCATCCTTCCAGGAGGGAACAGAGGCTCTGTGCACAGAAAAATGGAACGGTATACCCTTTTGAGAATCAACAGTCTCCGTGCTTCATCTCTTATTATGGTGGTGGGATAAACATCCACAAACATTCTTTGATGACATGCCTATTGATAAGCATACAAACCTATCCACGTAAAGGTCAAAACCTGCCCACCAATCAGGCGCTCCCCACCCTACCTGCACCTGTTTGTAACTTTTATGCTTAACTACTGCTCTGTAACCACTGTTCGGGGTTCGTTCCTCCTCGGAGGTGACTGAACCCCGGCGCGCCGGCTTAATAAACCCTTTTGCTGTTTGCATCGAATCCGAGTCTTGGTGGTCTTTGGAGCGACGGGTCCCAGGAAAAGGCCATGAGGTCTAACACTACCACTGCTACACGGGTGCTGTTACCACCAAGGAAAAAAGTTTCCTCTAATTTCACTACAGTTTTGACCAGCTCTAAATGGGCCATGGAGAAGGCAATGGCACCCCACTCCAGTACTCTTGTCTGGAAAATCCCATGGATGGAGGAGCCTGGTTGGCTGCAGTCCATGGGTAAGAGTCAGACATGACTGAGCTACTTCACTTTCACTTTCATGCACTGAAGCAAATGGCACCCCACTCCAGTGTTCTTGCCTGGAGAATCCCAGGGACGGGGAGCCTGGTGGGCTGCTGTCTATGGGGTCGCAGAGTCGGACACGACTGAAGTGACTTAGCAGCACCAGCAGCAAATGGGCCATAATGCAGCTCTCTTTTGCCTGGAGGGAATAAAGTCCCCCAAGAAAGGTTTCAACGATGAATGGAGAGGCAAATGGCAAAAACCTCCATGAAAGCTAAGACACAGACTTCAGTCTTCCAAGTACTCTCATTTGGTAAAGAAAATGAGTGGCAGGTTTATTATAAAACACAGTAAAGGATTTATGATAGAAACAAGTATCAAAGGTGATGACGGGTGGCATCAGGTGGAGTATAATCTTCCGTAGCAGCTGTGTGCCAGGGAGAATTGCACACGTGTTTGCAGGGTAGTACAAATAAAAGGGCTTGTGCCAAGGCCCTTATTTTCTACCTCTGTACACTGCAGCCTGAAAAATATCACAAACAAGAATTATGCTTCATGCTGATCAGTCTCAAGGCGAAATGAGTCAGCAAAGCCAGCAGGTCCCTTCTCTGTCTTGAGCAAGTGTGAGAGTGCAAAGTTTATGGTGAGGAAGTGTCCCTCAAAAGAGCCTGACCCTTAAGATACCTTTTCAGAAACACAGCCAAGCTTGACCGTGCTGGGAAAGGCTGTGGCTAGACGAGAACACTGCCACAGAGCATTACAGAGCCCCAGCTGGATTCTCAGGCCAACTAATAGGATACCACTATGCATGCCCTGCTACCAATAAGCATAAAGCAGGCCACAGGTTCTTTACCTGAGCTATGTAGACAACATCTGAATATGCAAGATTTGAACCGAGTCAGATCACACAGAGAAGGGGACAGCCATCATTTTCTGAAAAATTCCAGGTAGTACTATTTTAAGCTCTGTAAACCATATGATCTTGGTCACACTGCTCAAGTCTGCCACTGTAATACAAAAGCAGCCACAGGCAATACACAAACAAACGAGCATGGCTGTGTCACAACATGACTGCACCACAAAAATGGCAGGAGGTCATAGGTTGCCAATCCTTGACTTGGGAAAAAAAAGAGTTTCAGAGAAACAGATGAGGTGGCACTTGACTCTTTGAATGGGCAGTCAACACATAATCAAGAGACAGGGAATTATCAGCTCCCACATCGCCATTTCTCAAAGAACGAAAGAAGGCTCTAGAAATGAGGCACAGAGAGGTGAGGTGGTGCAGCTCTGGTCTGTTCCAACCTGCGCTTCATGCAACTGGTGGCCAGGTGCTCTTTTAGTCATGTCATAAAGACCAAGAATAATTTTGTATTAGACAATAATGTAGCCATATATGCCATTCTAGGGTAATGACTTGCCATGAAAATTAAAGTTAATACACCAAATTATGAGACACTTTGATATAAAAACAATATTTTTCTCTACAACTGAGTTAACTGACTTGTTACTGACTGGTAAGGTAAATGTGGAAAGCCAAAAGATCGTAACTATTTCACAAATCAAAAAGAAGGAAGCTGAAAATTTTCCAAGTTCCCGGTTTTGAAAGTCATCGTGATCATGCCATTAACTACAAACGGGTCACACTTTCCAGGAGGCATACTTGATAAGGCTGCAGCACAAATTCCATGCAAACATGCCAGCATGTCATCTCCAAATATGGGAGAGCCAAAAGTTTACCTGAGTCCAAGTCAAGGAATTCCTGCTCAGCTCCTGGAGAAGCAGCCTTTACACTGGCTCCGTGGGGCCTGAGTCACAGTCCAGAGTTGTTGTTTAGTCGTTAAGTTGTGGCCAACTCTTTGCAATCTCATGGACTGTAGCCCGCCAGGCTGCTCTGTGCATGAGATTTCCAGCCACGAATAATGGAGTGTGTTGCCATTTCCATCTCCAGGGGACTTCCCAACCAGGGATCAAATCCGCATCTCCTGCACTGGCAGGCAGATTCTTTACCACTGAGCCACCAGGGAAGTCCCCCGTGGTCCACTGCCCTCCATGAGAAAGAAAGAGTGAACCAAGAGCAAGGAACAAAATAGCCAACAGCTTTCTCTCCATTCAAAATGAACAGCAAAAACCCACTGACAAGGACAGCTGCACATAGATGCTTTATCCCACCTAGTGACTGATTGCTCTTGTAATCAATGATGTTTGGACACAACACTGATCAAAAAATTATCCCCTTAAAGCTGTATCCACTCCTTTCAACCCATACTAGAATTTCTGCTAAAACATAGAGAGGCACCCAGACATAAGCTCTACACTATAAGTCCTGACACTTTGATCATCCAGTTACCAGCACTGTGCCTTTTAAACTCCTACTATACTCACCTGTTTATAAACGGGAGGCCCAGTGATCAAGTGCTGAACACCACCAGTGTATGATTGCTCACATTAACCAAGAGTTTCCATTCTTTCAAGAGAAATTCCCTGATGCCTCTGGAGTTACTAGAGATGGAAGTAAAGTAATTAGAACCAGAATTCAGCCTTCAATTCTTAAGCTGCCATATTCTGTTCCTGATCAACTTACTTAACCTCAAATTGACCTAAGAATTTTCTGATTTTTTCCAAGTTCTCAAATATATGAAATGTGGAGAATATATATAAGATTTTGAATGAACTTCAGTTCAGTTCAGTTGCTCAGTCGTGTCCGACTCTTTACAACCCCATGAATCGCAGCACGCCACGCCTCCCTATCCATCACCATCTCCCGGAGTTCACTCAGACTCACGTCCATCGAGTCCGTGATGCCATCCAGCCATCTCATCCTTGGTCATCCCCTTCTCCTCCTGCCCCTAATCCCTCCCAGCATCAGAGTCTTTTCCAATGAGTCAACTCTTCGCATGAGGTGGCCAAAGTACTGGAGTTTCAGCTTTAGCATCAGTCCTTCCAAAGAAATCCCAGGGTTAATCTTCTTCAGAATGGACTGGTTGGATCTCCTTGCAGTCCAAGGGACTCTCAAGAGTCTTCTCCAACACCACAGTTCAAAAGTATCGATTCTTCGGCACTCAGCTTTCTTCACAGTCCAACTTTCACATCCATACATGACCACAGGAAAAACCATAGCCTTGACTAGGCGGACCTTAGTCGGCAAAGTAATGTCTCTGCTTTTGAATATACTATCCAGGTTGGTCATAACTTTTCTTCCAAGGAGTAAGCGTCTTTTAATTTCATGGCTGCAGTCACCATCTGCAGTGATTTTGGAGCCCAAAAAAATAAAGTCTGACACTGTTTCCACTGTTTCCCCATCTATTTCCCATGAAGTGATGGGACCGGATGCCATGATCTTTGTTTTCTGAATGCTGAGCTTTAAGCCAACTTTTTCGCTCTCCTCCTTCACTTTCATCAAGAGGCTTTTTAGCTCCTCCTCACTTTCTGCCATAAGGGTGGTGTCATCAGCATATCTGAGATTATTGATATTTCTCCCAGCAATCTTGATTCCAGCTTGTGTTTCTTCCATTCCAGCGTTTCTCATGATGGACTACCTAACAAGAATTGCTAGCTTTGATTTTCCTTTTGGGGCTCATATGCTTTTGAGAAATTACTTAGAAGTCTAAATCATTTAAAGTAGCTGTTCTTAAGCTGGTAAAAGTTACTGTTTACAATCAGATAAAAAGCTATGAATCTAAACTTATAAAAACATACATAGGAGCTATACAAGGATTTTTCATAGAATTTTATAGGTTTGACAAAACACTAAGATCTCTCCTTGGACCCCAGGCTAAATGCTTCTAAAAGGAAGAGTGAAGATCATGTCCTGTGCATTCTGTCTAACTTACTTGGCAAGTGTGGCTACCAGAATAGTTCATTATCACATAAAATCGATAATTGTACTCAATATAACAAACATTGAGGACTTATATGTGGAGGAATTCTGCAGGGTTCTAAGAAAGCCCAGAGTTAATAAAAGCACAGCCCCATTCTTCTAAGAGCATAAAAACTAATGAACAACAAAGGCATTTATATAACCAATTATTGTACATACAGAACAGTATGTACAGTCCCAGGAACAAGTCATACTTCATGGGGAAGGGGTCTCATGTGAGTTGAAGCAGACACTGAAAGATACACAGGATCAAAACCACTAGACAGTGAAAGGATGGAAGGGTAGGGAGGTTCAGTGAGAAAGGGTACTGCCTGGTCCATCAAGGTGGATAAAGAATAAAAGGTACTATTTGAGAATGGAGTGAAAGAGCACAGACAGCCTCTTACTGATACCCCAACAACTACACTGGAAAGTATGTGATGCGATACCCAGTGAGATAGTAGAACATTAGGAAAATCAATGTATTTACTACTATCACCCAGAATTAATTCCGTAACAGCACTTAGGAAAAAAAAAAAATTCTTAGTTCTCTCAAAGTTCACTATTCATACCTGAGGATCAGCAGGAAAAGGTCAGCATGAATTGGGGAAATGTTTGTATAACATCGTACAGTGAGACTTATTTAAAACAAAATGTTACTCTCTTAAATACAGTTTTCCAAATGAGCTATCAAAGTCAATTTTGTATTTCATACTCTAATAAAAGAATGCTTTGTAATCTAGTCAGCTTAGGACTGTCTCCAGAACAATTTGAAAAACAAAGGAGCTGATTAGATTATTGCTTTGGAAGGATTGACTGTTTCTCTTAAAAACCAATGCAAACAGCCAAGTTAATTCAAACCATAGGTCAAAGCAGAATAAATCATGTTGAAATCTTTCAATTTTATCTTCAAAAAATAAAGGCTAGGAGAGCCTTTACTCCACTGTGGATCAAAGTTACTGAGCAAGCAAAAGTGATTAAATAAACAGACTATTATAAGCCATCAGCTCATTCAAGTGAGAACTCTCTGGTTGTCTTAGTGAAAGGAAGATGCTTGATGCTTTTCATAATAAATATCCATTCACAAAATGTGCTGAAAAGAATAAAAAAGATCTATTGCCAAGTCCAGCTATTTCACAGAGAAAAGTTGGCAAGGAACTATGTAACACCTAAAATAGAAAAGTATCAATTAATCATGAAACTGGCTCAGATAACATGTTAAATTTCATTATATATTATCACAGTCATATCTTCAGCCATTTGTTAAAAAAAAAAAAAAATCACATAAAAATGCACGTACTAGTCTTCTCAAGAAGTAAAACCTATAAAAATTATGTGTTGGGCCTCCCCACCCCAACTACAAAGTTAAAACTCACTGGAGTAATGCTGAAAAGTGACAAAAAATACCATGAGGAAAACAGTAAATACCTGGCGAGAATTATATAACCACTTAATGTGGTTTTCTTGCATTCACCTTTACAAACGCACTTATGTCACTGGAATAATATCACATCTGTTGCTTTGTTTACAACAGTTCCACAGTACAGTAATCTCTCAGTCTCCACTGTACTCTCTCCTTCCAGGAATCCCACCCCACCTCCAACATCACGGGTATCAAAATTCACAGAAGTGCAAGCCCCTTTTTAAAAATGGGGTATTTTTTTTAAAGGTAGGACATATAACTTACACACATCCTCCTCTACAGTTTAAACCATGTCTAGATTACTAATAATACCTAACACAATGTAAATGCCCCAGCAAATTCAACTTTTGCTTTTGGAAATTTCTGGGTTCTTTCTCCAAGTATTTCTGACTCGTGGGTAGTTGAATCTATGGATACTGAAGCCACAGACAGGGAGGGCCAACTGTATTCTCCTACATAACAGCACCCTACTGTATGTTACTAATCCTCTACCGTTACATGCAGTAGTGCCGACAGGTTTCTGTTTTATTTTACTGTTACAAATAAAGATGAGCTGAACATCTTTACAAATAAAATCTTGCATGTATAACTATTTCCCTAGATAAAATTCTTAGAAGTAAAAGGCCAGATCATGGGATATGCAAACTTTTTAAAGTTTTTTAAACATTTTTGTAACTTTTCTTTCATAAAGATTAGACCACTTTATGTGTCACCAGCAATATATTTTGAGTCAAGTCAAGTTCATTCTTATAATCTCTAGGTGTTGTATTTCTTAAATTATGAACGAAATGACAGCAAAGCAAGGCAAATTTTCAAAATTTTTATTATTCTGCGCCTAATATTTAAAGAACACAGAGGGCCTCTCTGGTGGATCAGTGGTAAAGAATCTGCCTGCCAATGCAGGAGAGATGGGTTCAATCCCCGGTTCAGGAAGATCCCGCATGCTGCGGAGCACATAGGCCCACATGCCGCAACTACTGAGCCTGTGCTCTAGAGCCCGGAAGGCACGGTTAGGGAGCCCGAGTGCTGCAGCTGCTGAAGCCCAAGTGCCACAGAGCCCATGTTCCCCAACAAGAGCGGCCACCACGCTGAGAAGCCCACTCCTGGCAGCGGGGAACAAGCCCCGCTGCCGCAGCTGGAGAGCAGCAAGGAAGACCCAAAAGTAAGCACCTTTTTATAGAGAAGTCCGTCCAAGTTAAGAAAAATAAAACAAAAGGAAAGAAGAGGAGAAAACATCTAAATACGCTGAAATTGACAAAAACATCTCAATTTTCATAAATGCTATATGAATAACACAAGTCTTTAAATAGGATAGCTAGTTACTGCTAGTATGATTTTACACCCAATTTACTAACAAAGTACTAAAGTAAATCACAGATTTCTCTTATTTGATAGTTATTTCAATATCTCTGTACTGCATGCTTATTTTATACTTAAATGTATTTAAAATATGTAATAATAGTCAAATTCTCAATGTAATACTTTTCTCAATGTCATTATACCTATAAGTTGCTGTCCTATTATACTGATCTATAGGTTGCACATAGTCTCAACAGTTTAACAGCTAAAATAGTTAGTCAGTTCTAGTTAAAGGAAATACTTAACAGCCTCCACCATATGTAGGCATTCTTGATGCCAGTTCCCAAGACATTCCTCAATCGCTTAGAAAGGCAACTCCCAATAACAAACAAGATGCAATAAGTGATGTCCAAATGTCATAGAATGTATCAATCTTCCTATGAGAAACTGAACATAATAAGATTGTAGCTGCAAGGAACTGCTATTGGACTACTGAGTCCAAAAAACAGGTTACATTGTGGGTTTTTAATTTATGGCTCAAAGGCATATAGGTGGCCTTGGAAGTTGCAAAATTAACTATCAAGAAATGTGAATCCTCTAGGCTAGAAAAAGCCAAACATACCTAGAACCTGTTTGAGAATGGCATGTTAAGTGAAATGTAATATATTGAAAAAATAAAAGTATAAAATACCTCTGCTTTCCCTTTAACCCATTAATACAGAGTTGAATACAATATCTCAAAATCCAAAAAGAATAGCAGTTTATAACACTGATCTCATTCCTTCATTCTAAAGGATTGAAAAAAATGGAAAAGTCATATATATCATCTCCATATTACTACCATTTATGTTTCTACAAGGTGTAATCGTATATAGATGTAACTGATATTGTATATTACATTATATATTATATATATATAATATATATACTTATGTGTATCTCAGAGCCTAATTCTTCTGTTCACATGTATCCAATATCTGGTATAAGGAATTACCACTACTGCTGTGTCTCTGCTAAGGAGTTAACTGAAACTAATGAATGCTACCTAATAATTCCTGTAGAATTTAGGCAGCTTTGCAAAGTTATTCATCTTAAAAAGAAATCAAATTATGTAATATCTTTGATCTTACGTAGACTTACTGGGGTTATCATTTTGAAATGTATAGAAATACTGAATAACTATGCTGTGCAAAAAGAATTAACATAGTTAATTCAGTTACACTTCAGAAACAAACTCATGAAAAAAGATCAGATTTGTGGTTACCAGAGCCAAGGTTTAGGCAAGCGGAATTAGGTGAAGGTAATTAAAAAGTACAAACTTCCAGTTATAAGATAAGTAAGTACTATGGATGTAATGTGAAACTAACACTGCCATCACATCTGAAGAGTAAATCCTAAGAATTCTCACCATGAGGAGAAACTTTTTTTTTCTATATCTTTAATTTTATATCTGCATGATGTAATAGATGTCACTAAATTTATTATGGTAAGCATTTCACGATGTATGTAAATCAAATCACCATGATGAATACCTTAAGCTTATATAGTGTTTAAAGCTAATTACATCTCAATAAAAATGGAAGAAAATTTTTAATAAAATACTTTAGGCAGAAAAGAATCAATTTTTGCATAAACCACAAAACAGTAAACTTTTATTTTAATGCAACTAGTTGCTGTTGCTAAGTGGCTTCAGTCGTGTCCAACTCTCTGCGACCCCATAGATGGCGGCCCACCAAACTCCCTGTCCTTGGGATTCTCCAGGCAAGAACACTGGAGTGGGATGCCATTTCCTTCTCCAATGCATGAAAGTAAAAAGTGAAAATGAAGTTGCTCAGTCGTGTCCAACTCTTAGTGACCCCATGGACTGCAGCCTCCATCCACGGGATTTTCGAGGCAAGAGTACTGGAGTGGGGTGCCATTGCCTTCTCCGAAGTATCACCAAAGATTATCAATTTTTAGGGCTTGCCAAGTGGTTCAGTGGTAACAACTAGTTAGTTACTAGTTACAAGTTAGTAAATTGTACTTAGTAACTAGTTAGCAACTAGTTAGTAACTCTTAAAACTACAAATTAAAAAGTGATATTACAATTAATATAAGGTAACTTTACTTCCTTTCAGAAGTAACCATAATGGGAATTCAATTTATACTGCTAGACTGAAACTCAACTGAATAAAGGAAATACAGCATCTCTCCCAGAGTAAAAAGAAAATCAAATTACATTTGGAAGCCTAATAATGAGCAAAGCTATATGAGTAAGAAACAACTATGGGATGAAGAGACCAATAAAAACAAAATGAAAACCCAGGCACAAATGCAAATGATTCTGAGTGTTTACAGCAGTGCCTCTCAGATCTGATATATATTACCCTCTTGGATCTGATATATACTACCCTCTCAGATCTGATACTATTACCTCTCAGAGCTAATATTACCTTCTCAGATCTGATACATATTATTCTATTAGATCTAATACATAATACCATCTCAGTGCTGATACATATTACCCTCTCAGATCTGATAAATATTATCATCTCAAATCTGATACATATTACCCTCTCAGATTTCATACATATTACAATTTCCTGACAAGCTTGGAAAAAATACAAATAAAACGCACCCAGTTCAGTTCAGTCGCTCAGTCGTGTATGCCTCTTTGCGACCCCATGAATTGCAGCACACCAGGCCTCCCTGTCCATCACCAACTCCCAGAGTTTACTCAAACTCATGTCCATCGAGTCAGTGATGCCTTCCAGCCATCTCATTTTCTGTCGTTCCCTTCTCCTCCTGCCCCCAATCCCTCACAGCATCAAAGTCTTTTCCAATGAGTCAACTCTTCACATGAAGTGGCCAAAGTATTGGAGTTTCAGCTTCAGCATCACTCCTTCCAATGAACACCCAAGACGGATCTCCTTTAAGATGGACTGGTTGGATCTCCTTGCAGTCCAAGGGACTCTCAAGAGTCTTCTCCAACACCACAGTTCAAAAGAATCAATTCTTCGGTGCTCAGCTTTCTTCACAGTCCAACTCTCACATGCATATATGACCACTGGAAAAATCACAGTCTTGACAAGACAGACCTTTCTGAGCAAAGTAATGTCTCTGCTTTTCAATATGCTATCTAGGTTGGTCATAAATTTCCTTCTAAGGAGTAAGCGTCTTTTAATTTCATGGCTGCAGTCACCATCTGCACTGATTTGGAGCCCCCCAAAATAAAGTCTGACACTATTTTCATTGTTTCCCCATCTATTTCCTGTGAAGTGATGGGACTAGATGCCATGATCTTCGTTTTCTGAATGTTGAGCTTTAAGCCAACTTTTTCATCCTCCTCTTTCATGTTCATCAAGAGGCTTTTTAGTTCCTCTTCACTTTCTGCCATAAGGGTGGTGTCATCTGCATATCTGAAGTTACTGATATTTCTCCTGGCAATCCTAATTCCAGCTTGTGCTTCTTCCAGCCCAGCATTTCTCATGATGTACTGTGCATATAAGTTAAATAAGCAAGGTGACAATATACAGCCTTGATGTACTCCTTTCCCACTTTGGAACCAGTCCATCATTCTATGTCCAGTTCTAACAGCTGTTTCTTGACCTCCATACAGGTTTCTCAGGAAGCAGGTAAGGTGGCTGGTATTCCCATCTCTTTTAAGACTTTCCCACAGTTTGTTGTGATCCACACAGTTAAAGGCTTTAGCATAGACAATGAAGCAGAAGTAAATGTTTTTCTGGAATTCTCTTCCTTTTTCAATGATCCAACGGATGCTGGCAATTTGATCTCTGGTTCCTCTGCCTTTTCTAAATCCAGCTTGAACATCTGGGAGTTCTCAGTTCATGTACTGTTGAAGCCTAGCTTGGAGAATTTTCAGCATTACTTTGTTAGAATGTGAAATGAATACAACTGGGCGGTAGTCTGGACATTCTTTGGCATTGCCCTTCTTTGGGACTGGAAAGAAAACTGACCTTTTTCCTGTCCCATGGCCACTGCTGAGTTTTCCAAATTTTCTGGCATATTAAGTTCAGCACTTCAACAGCATTATCTTTCAGGATTTGAAATAGCTCAGCTGGAATTCCATCACCTCCACTAGCTTTGTTCCTGACATGCTTTAAAACACTAGTGGGCGCCATCTCATGTAAAAGTAAAAGCCATAAGATTCAGAACATAACCACTTAAATGACAAGTGTTAGTGGCTACTAGGTTTGAGAATATTTACAGAGAGGGAAAAAATATTGTGATGACTGAAACAGAAACACAGACACGGCAAAACAGACAGTAAAAAACAAGAGCAAAGGAAACCAAATGTATGTATGCATTTGATAATTAAAACAAACCAGCTTCACACTCACAGACACAGAGAAAAGACTTGTGGTTGCCAAGGGGTAGGGAAGGGATGGGATGAATGGATTGGGAGATTGGGATAAGCAGATACAAACTATTATATATAGAATGGATAAACAACAAAGTCCTAAAGAAAACACAGAGAACTATAGTCAATCTCCTGTGATAAACCATAATGGAAAAGAATATTTTTAAAAAACATATATGTATATATATAAAACTGAATCACATTGCTATACAGAGGAAATTAACATAACATGGTACATCAAATGTACTTCTAAAAAAAGTAAAAGATAAACCAGTTTTCACCTCTACTGCTTCCCTGAAACTCTTAGGCAATTACATTTTCCTCCAAACTCAATATGGTAAAACCTCTCCTAAAGAAGATAGAAGCAGAACAACTGTATTGTCAATTAACATCCACAATCCCCTTCAAAGGGCTCCTTGTGGGCTTCCCTGGTGGTCCAGTGGTTGGGAATCCACCTTGCAATGCAGGGGACACAGGTTTGATCCCTGGTCCAGGAAGATCCCACATTCCCCCGAGGTGGCTAGGCCTGTGCACCATGACTGCTGAACCCAGGATCAAGAGCCTGTGCTCTTGAAACAAGAAAAGCCACCGCAATGAGAAGCCCATGCATCACAACTAGAGAGCAGCCCCTTCCCACAGAAACTAGAGAAAGCCCTCAGCAACAAAGACACAGTGCAGCCAAAAATTAAAAAAAGTTTTAAAGCAGGGTGATGGAGTTGACAGCCATCACTGGCTCTGTTGCTATGAGGAAAAGTATGAAGATATTGATGATGCATGTGATAACAAACAAGTCATTTCATCTTCTTTCTCTTGCTTCTCTGGCTACAAGCATTCTCTGTTCTGATAACACTCAGGGGAAACAGGTGGTTTTTGTTTTTTTTTTTAGCTTCTACATTGCATTGTTTCATGAATATATTCTATTAATAATCTCAGAATGAATTTGTTTCATATAATTTGAGGGCTATTGTGCATTCACTTCTAAAATTATAATGCTTTAGGAAATAATCCTTTATGATAGTAAGCCATATGAATCAGAGAAAAACTATTCCAGAAGACAGCATAAAGACATTTTACAGACAGAAGCAGAGAAAAATTAATTGCCAAAGGAACCCTCCTACACTGGTAATGTAAATTGATATAGCCACAGAGAACATTAAGGAGGTTCCTTAAAAAACTAAAAAATAGACCTGCCATATGATCCTACAATCCCACTCCTGGGCATATACCTGGAGAAAACCATGATCCAAAAAGGTATATGCACCCCAAATTCACTGCAGCACTATTTACAACAGCCAAGATGTGAAAGCAACCTAAATGTCAATCAATAGATCAACAGATAAAGAAGATATGCTATACACACACACAGTGGAGTATTACTCAGGCATCAAAGAGTAAAATAACACCTTTTGCAGCAACATGGAAGGACCTAGAGATAATCATCCTAAGTGCAGTAGGCCAGAGAAAGGCAATTGCCACTTGATAGCATTTATATGCGGAATCTAAAAAATAACAAAGGTATACAAGCGAACTTACATACAAAACAGAAACAGACCCACAGACACAGAAAACAAACTTAACAATTACCAAATGTGGAAGGGCAAGGAAGGGATAAATGAGGAGTTTGGGGTTAACATATACATACCACTATCTAGGAAAACAACAGAATGGGAAAGACTAGAGATCTCGTCAAGAAAATTAGAGATACCAAGGGAACATTTCATGCAAAGATGGGCTCGATAAAGGACAGAAATGGTCTGGACCTAACAGAAGCAGAAGATATTAAGAAGAGGTGGCAAGAATACACAGAAGAACTGTACAAAAAAGATCCTCACAACCGAGACAATCACAATGATGTGATCACTCACCTAGAGCCAGACATCCTGGAATGTGAAGTCAAGTGGGGCTTAGAAAGCATCACTAAGAACAAAGCTAGTGGAGGTGATGGAATTCCAGTTGAGCTATTTCAAATCCTGAAAGATGACGCTGTGAAAGTGCTGCACTCAATATGCCAGCAAATTTGGAAAACTCAGCAGTGGCCACAGGACTGTAAAAGGTCACTTTTCATTTCAATCCCAAAGAAAGGCAATGCCAAAGA
>SJYX01017190.1:234199-306005 GCA_006410675.1 Oreotragus oreotragus
CATTTCACAGATGAGGAGAGTGAAGCCTGTCTCTTATACACCTCTAGATGTGTATAAGAGACAGGTATACACTATCGTGTAAAACAGACATCTGGTGGGAAGCAGCTTCTGTATAACAGGGCGTCCAGCTTAGTGCTCTGTGATGACCTAGACGCGTGGGATTATGGGGGGAGGCTGAAGAGGGAGGGGATGTGTTACCTATAACTGATCCAGTTCAGTTCAGTCACTCAGTCGAGCCCAACTCTTTGTAACCACATAGACTGCAGCACACCAGGCCACCCTGTCCATCACTAACTCTGGGAGTTTACTCAAACTCATGTCCATTGAGTCGATGATGCCATCCAACCATCCTCTCTCGTCCCCTTGTCCCACCTTCAATCTTTCCTAGCATCATGGTCTTTTCAAATGAGTCACCTCTTCTCATCAGGTGACAAAAGTATTGGAGTTTCAGTTTCAACATCAGTCCTTCCAATGAACATTCAGGACTGATTTTCTTTAGGATGAACTGGTTGGATCTCCTTGCAGTCCAAGGGACTCTCAAAAGTCTTCTCCAACTCTACAGTTCAAAAGCATCACTTCTTCGGCACTCAGCTCTCTTTATAGTCCAACTCTCACATCCATACATGATTACTAGAAAAACCATAGCTTTTACTAGAGAGACCTTTATTTGCAAAGTAATGTCTCTGCTTTTTAATGTCTCTGTCTAGGTTGGCCATAGCTTTTCTTCCAGTGATTGTGGAGCCCAAAAAGGTAAAGTCTCTGTTTCCCCATCTATTTGCCATTAAGTGATGGGACCAGATGCCATGATCTTAGTTTTCTGAATGTTGAGTTTTAAGCGTACTTTTTCACTCTCTTCTTTCACTTTCATCAAGAGGCTCTTTAGTTCTTCACTTTCTGCCATAAGGGTGGTGTCATGTGCGTATCTGAGATTATTGATATATCTCCTGGGAATCTTGATTCCAGCTTGTGTTTCATCCAGCCCAGCATTTCACATGATGTACTCTGCATAGAAGTTAAATAAGCAGGGTGACAATATACAGCCTTGACGTACTCCTTTCCCAATTTGAACCAGTCTGTTGTTCCATGTCCAGTTCTAACTGTTGCTTCCTAACCTGCATACAGATTTCTCAGGAGGCAGGTCAGGTGACCTGGTATTCCCATCTCTTTAAGAATTTTCCAGTTTGTTGTAACCCACACAGTCAAAGGCTTTGGCATAGTCAATAAAGCAGAAATAGATATTTTTCTGGAATTATCCTGCTCTTTCGATGATCCAGCAGATGTTGGCAATTTGATCTCTGGTTCCTCTGCCTTTTCTAAATTCAGTTTGAACGTCTGGAAGTTCACAGTTCACGTACTGTTGAAGTCTGGCTTGGAGAATTTTGAGCATTACTTTACTAGCTGTCTCTTATACACATCTTTAGGCAAGAGATCCAGCAGATGTTGGCAATTTGATCTCTGGTTCCTCTGCCTTTTCTAAATTCAGTTTGAACGTCTGGAAGTTCACAGTTCACGTACTGTTGAAGTCTGGCTTGGAGAATTTTGAGCATTACTTTACTAGTGTGTGAGATGAGTGCAACTGTGCAGTAGTGTGAGCATTCTTTGCACTGCCTCTCTTTGGGACTGGAATGAAAACTGACCTTTTCCAGTCTGCTGGTCACTGCTGAGTTTTCCAAATTTTCTGGCATATTGAGAGCAGCACTTCCAAACCATCATCTTTCAGGATTTGAAATAGCTCAACTGGAATTCCATCACCTCCACTAGTTTTGTTCATATGATGCTTCCCAAGGCCCACTTGACTTCGCATCCCAGTATGTCTGGCTCTAGGTGAGTGATCATACCATTGTGGTTATCTATGTAATGAAGATCTTTTTTGGATAGTTCTGTGTATTCTTGCCACCTCTTCTTAATACCATCTGCTTCTGTTAGGTCCATACCATTTCTGTCCTTTCCTGTGCCCCTCTTTGCATGAAATGTTCCCTTGGTATCTAATTTTCTTGAAAACATCTCTAGTCTTTCTCATTCTATTGTTTTCCTCTATTTCTTTGCATTGATCACTGAAGAAAGCTTTCTTATCTCTTCTTCCGATTCTTTGGAACTCTGCATTCAAATGGATTTATCTTTCCTTTTCTCCTTTGCTTTTTGCTTCTCTTCTTTTCGCAGATATTTGTAAGGCCTCCTCAAACAGCCATTTTGCTTTTTTGCATTTCTTTAACTGATTAAAATATAATGATTAGTAAAATAAGGCATCTTCCAAAATCAGATTTATATGCTTGGTTTCAACTGTCTCTTTGACACTATCAAGCTATGTTTTCAGCCTTTAGACAGGAGGAGCAAAGAAAATATTAATCTCTTTAAAAGAAAACCAAAGATTTACTGTTTCTTTGTGTTTCCCTGAAAAAGTTTTAGACCTGAGTTTACTTACTTCGTAAATCCATCACCTTCCTTACCCAGATGGAATATTCTCTGGATGAACACTAGCAACCCTCTTAAAGTGGGTGTGATGACATGGGAATGAAGCTATGAAATAAATATATCTAATACATATATCAAATATATAAATATGACATATTCAATGTGATATATCAATATATATCAAATTATATACACATACACATGTACACAACATGTGTGCAAACATGGAAACTGTTGACTGAGAAAAGAAGTGGAGGAGATCTGGAGAATACCTTTGTATATAAATATTATATTACTCTGTTTTGTCCAATTTAGATATGTCATCAATTTCTGGTAATGTTGAAAGAAATTGTCTAAGATGATATTAATAAATTTAAAACATGTATTCCGTAGAAGCAAGGAAAGGTGGGGAGGGGTGTTCCCAGAACTCAGGAGACGATGTATACTATCCTGTATCTCGATTTGCCAGGAGGACTCTTAGCAAGGGAGAGCGACACAGGCACAAGAGGTAAGAACTGCTCACTCTGCTGCAAGATAATAATATACAGTATTGCAGAAAAGACTGTTTTTAGTCACAAGAATAACAACTATGAACACAAAGACTGAATACATAGCATTATCCCCAAAGCTCACCCTAACAGGATGAAGACACTTCTAAGGGAAATGCTCTCCTAAGGGGTACACTGGCCCACACAATCCACAGGAGGATCTAACATGCACCTTTCAACTAATCATGCTAACCACACAAACAGCCATTTAAAAAATCTGATCCATATTTTCTGTTTTCAGAGTTTAACTTTTAACTTTCACTCTTAAACTTTACTTTTCCAAGAAAAACAATGAGAGGAAATAGGAAAGGCTGTGTATAGATCGCCAGTTCTAACTTCCTTAGAAAACTATACTGTACATCCTGATCTGATCCTTTTTTGCTCTTTTTTATGAAGTCTTTCCTACTCACCTCACATCAACATCTCAGGCTCTTAAGTTATTCCTTCATGACAGCAGTCTAACTGGAACTCTCATGTTAAGATTCAATACATACACACACACAAACATACACACACAAGTGATATTTTCAATTACTAATACAGAATTTCTAATTCAAACAAATGCATTTTAACATTTAAACAAATGCATTAACAAAATCAGGGTTACACTCTTCCACTTAAAATCTATTTTTTAATGATCAGTGTTTAAATCCTGAAAGTACATGGAGCTTACAGTATAGCTACAAAGAGTATCTTTCTACAAGGTGCTGAACCATGAAGCTAGCAAGTCTTTGATAAAAATTATAGATGCTACTGCTTTTATATGAAAAACTTAACTTTTAATGATAATGATGATGTTTTGTTTTTAAAACCTAGAAAGCTGTACGGTTCCTTTTTTAAAATCATTTAAGTTATATAGTTAAGAGACCATTCAGTTCGGTCACTCAGTCATGTCCAACTCTTTACAACCCCATGGACTGCAGCACACCAGGCCTCCCTGTCCATCACCAACTCCCAGAGCTTACTCAAACTCATGTCCATTGAGTTGGTGATGCCATCCAACCATCTCATCATCTGTCGTCCCCTTCTCCTCCTGCCCCCAAACTCTCCCAGCGTCAGGGTCTTTTCAAATGAGTCACCTCTTCTCATCAAGTGGCCAAAGTACTGGAGTTTCAGCTTCAGAATCAGTCCTTCCAATGTATATTCAGGACTGATTTCCTTTAGGATGGACTGGTTGGATCTCCTTGCTATCCAAGGGACTCTCAAGAGTCTTATCCAACACCACAGTTCAAAAACATCAATTCTTCGGTGCTCAGCTTTCTTTATAGTCCAACTCTCACATCCATACATGATTACTGGAAAAACCATAGCTTTGACTAGATGGACCTTTGTTGGCAAAGTAACGTCTCTGCTTTTAAATATGCTGTCTACGTTGGTCATAGCTTTTCTCCCAAGGAGTAAGTATATTTTAATTTCATGGGTGCAATCACCATCTGCTGTGATTTTGGAGCCCCCAAAAATATTCTGTTCCTGTTTCCATTGTTTCCCATCTATTTGCTATAAAGTAATGTAAAGAGACCATTAAGTCTTGTAAATATGATGAACAAGGAGAATACCAATAAACTTTTCCTTCGGCTCTTACCTATTGACTGCAACAATAAAGTAGTTGTAATTTTCTCCTTCTATTTCTCTGACAAAAGTGTCTATGATTTCCACAGCCTTCATAGTACAACAGCCAAAAGATGTTAAGAAATTACATGTTTCTGGTTTTATAATCAGTACCTGAAACCAGGTCAATAATAACAAACATTTAACTAACATTTCTTCAACGTTAAGCACAGGGCACTGTGGTAAAATCCTTACATAAGGTAGCTTCCAGAATAACTTTACCAGGTAGGTATTATCTCAGATGAGGAAACTAAAAAACAGAGGAGATGAGTACCTTAAATGAGAGCATACAGTTATTAATGGGCAGAAATGAGAGTTAAAGGCTGCTACTCCAAATCCTTTGCGTATAACCACTATACTCAGTACCTCTCAGAATACTATTCCCACATGGGAGCCATTCTACACAACGGCTCCGAGAGAACAAACACTTCCATTTTCTAAATAATTAAAGCAAAGGTCATTCTCTCTTATCAGAATGTTTGAATATTCAACCTGAACCAGTCAACTATAGCACCAGGAGCAACCCAGAAATCTCAACCAACGGACTGAACAATTTCCATTGGGAAACTTTCATTTATCATAAGACAGTATTATCTAATTTACTAGACTATCAAAAGAGATGATGGCTTCATTGAAATGAAGAGTGAAAATATTAAATATACAATGTCAATGTTCTTTTCTCAAGCCCTGTTATCTGTGGATAAACTTATCTATATACTGATTTGCTAAGCAAATCAAGTCCAAGTAAAGCAACACTATTTATATACACATGACTCATTTTATTGCACTTCATATGGAGAAGGCAATGGCACCCCACTCCAGTACTCTTGCCTGGAAAATCCCATGGACAGAGGAGCCTGGAAGGCTGCAGTCCATGGGGTCGCTAAGAGTCGGACACAACTGAGCGACTTCACTTTCACTTTTCACTTTCATGCATTGGAGAAGGAAATGGCAACCCGCTCCAGTGTTCTCGCCTGGAGAATCCCGGGGACAGGGAAGCCTGGTGGGCTGCCGTCTGTGGGGTCGTACAGAGTCGTGCACTACTGAAGCGACTTAGTAGTAGCAGCACTTTTTACACATGGAAGATGTGAGGCAACCCTGCCTTGAGCAAGTTTACTGGCACCATTCTTCCAACTTCATTTATTCGTGTCATGTCTGTTTCACATTTTGGTAATTCTCATAATATTTCAAACTTTATTATTATTATTTTATTAACATGTTTGTTATGATGATCTGTGATCAGTGATCTTCTATATTGCTCTTTTCTTAGCTTTTCATTTTAAACTAGTTTGGAGAAAAGTTGCAAAAGTAGCAAAAAAAAATCTCTTGTATCCCTTACACCATTCTCCTAATGTTCTATCTTTTAATTAACTTTTATTGGGGTAGAGTTGCTTTACAACGTTGTGTTGGTTTCTGCGGTGCAGCAAAGTGAATCAGGTACACATAAACATATATCCCCTCTTTTTCGGACGTGCTTACCATTTAGGTCACCACAGAGCATGCTATGCAGTAGGTTCTCATTAGTTATCTATTTTACACGTAGTAAAGGGCACGGCAACCCACTCCAGTGTTCTTGCCTAGAGAATCCCCATGGACAGAGGAGCCTGGTGGGCTACAGTCCATGGGGTCACAAAGAGTCAGACATGACTGAGCAACTAAGCACAGCATAGCACAGTGTACATATGGATTTCCCAGGTGACTTTGGTAAAGAATCCACCTGCCACTGCAAGAGACGTGGGTTTGATCCCTGAGTCGGAAAGATCCCTTGGAGAAGGAAATAGCAACCCACACTAGTATTCCTGCCTGGGAATTCCCATGGGCAGAGGAGCCTGGCAGGCTACAGTCCATGGGGTCACAAAAAGTCAGACATGACTTAGCAACTAAACAACAACAACAAAAAGTGTATATCCAAGACTTTACGTTTTAAAAAAAGGATCATCTCGTATAAGATACTTTAGAAATTTAATTCTATCATTTGGAAAAATTATCCAACTCTAATGTTGATAATAAATTCTATAATGTGGAAGATCTAGAAAAATTATAATTCAAACTATTCATTTCAGAAACAAACAAGCCAAAATCCTTACCATCATATTGTATTCCTTATTTGACTGTCAAGACTCTTATGTTCTGAACTTCAATGTTTATTCTTTTTGAATAAATATTTTTATTTTTATAAAATAAAAATGTTTATAAAAATTTTTTAATGTTTATTCTTTTTATTTACATTGTCTTAGATGTATATTAAAATTATATATATAGGTAAATATTAATCAAATTACCACCAAATTCTATTGTACTATCAGGGCTTTTATTTGCCCTTTTAAAGTTTACTATATAATATTCTCTCTTAAATTATATATAAAATTTTAGCCTGAAAGTTATTTGTAGAGTCAGATTCCCAGGGGAACATCANCACTTTTCACTTTCATGCATTGGAGAAGGAAATGGCAACCCGCTCCAGTGTTCTCGCCTGGAGAATCCCGGGGACAGGGAAGCCTGGTGGGCTGCCGTCTGTGGGGTCGTACAGAGTCGTGCACTACTGAAGCGACTTAGTAGTAGCAGCACTTTTTACACATGGAAGATGTGAGGCAACCCTGCCTTGAGCAAGTTTACTGGCACCATTCTTCCAACTTCATTTATTCGTGTCATGTCTGTTTCACATTTTGGTAATTCTCATAATATTTCAAACTTTATTATTATTATTTTATTAACATGTTTGTTATGATGATCTGTGATCAGTGATCTTCTATATTGCTCTTTTCTTAGCTTTTCATTTTAAACTAGTTTGGAGAAAAGTTGCAAAAGTAGCAAAAAAAAATCTCTTGTATCCCTTACACCATTCTCCTAATGTTCTATCTTTTAATTAACTTTTATTGGGGTAGAGTTGCTTTACAACGTTGTGTTGGTTTCTGCGGTGCAGCAAAGTGAATCAGGTACACATAAACATATATCCCCTCTTTTTCGGACGTGCTTACCACTTAGGTCACCACAGAGCATGCTATGCAGTAGGTTCTCATTAGTTATCTATTTTACACGTAGTAAAGGGCACGGCAACCCACTCCAGTGTTCTTGCCTAGAGAATCCCCATGGACAGAGGAGCCTGGTGGGCTACAGTCCATGGGGTCACAAAGAGTCAGACATGACTGAGCAACTAAGCACAGCATAGCACAGTGTACATATGGATTTCCCAGGTGACTTTGGTAAAGAATCCACCTGCCACTGCAAGAGACGTGGGTTTGATCCCTGAGTCGGAAAGATCCCTTGGAGAAGGAAATAGCAACCCACACTAGTATTCCTGCCTGGGAATTCCCATGGGCAGAGGAGCCTGGCAGGCTACAGTCCATGGGGTCACAAAAAGTCAGACATGACTTAGCAACTAAACAACAACAACAAAAAGTGTATATCCAAGACTTTACGTTTTAAAAAAAGGATCATCTCGTATAAGATACTTTAGAAATTTAATTCTATCATTTGGAAAAATTATCCAACTCTAATGTTGATAATAAATTCTATAATGTGGAAGATCTAGAAAAATTATAATTCAAACTATTCATTTCAGAAACAAACAAGCCAAAATCCTTACCATCATATTGTATTCCTTATTTGACTGTCAAGACTCTTATGTTCTGAACTTCAATGTTTATTCTTTTTGAATAAATATTTTTATTTTTATAAAATAAAAATGTTTATAAAAATTTTTTAATGTTTATTCTTTTTATTTACATTGTCTTAGATGTATATTAAAATTATATATATAGGTAAATATTAATCAAATTACCACCAAATTCTATTGTACTATCAGGGCTTTTATTTGCCCTTTTAAAGTTTACTATATAATATTCTCTCTTAAATTATATATAAAATTTTAGCCTGAAAGTTATTTGTAGAGTCAGATTCCCAGGGGAACATCACTGATCATCAGGATTACTTTTTTCCATAAGCAAAGTCAACCCTGAATGTGGCCCAAGACATTCCTTCCCTAAATCTGTTTCATTTCAACCACTGGGAGCAATGCTCAACCAGCAGTGCATGCAGCAGATAACTAGGATCTGCTTCCGATAGGCAGGAAATGCTGGTATTTATCTTTCCCTTAGCAAATAGCACCTCATGCAGAATTAAAGAAACCAAGGGATTTGAAAACTGTAGGCATAATTACCTGTCAGAATCTACTAGAAGCTTTCTAAAGTTAACATCCTAATACTTATTGCTCCCACAGGAGAATTCCAGAATATGCTTTAGAAAAGTTGATTCAATGTATGCAGATCATCTGTTTGATGCCATTTAAACATAGTATTACTTAGTAAAGGAGATAGAAATTCTTAAGGAAATAAAATACTTTAAGATTTTACTACCACGGGCATATATACGAACTCACTATACCTCTTGCACAATCAAAAAACTAAGAATAAAACAAACTTTTTCTCTTAAATTACCTCTTCAGCTTAAAGGAAAACTTCATAGAGGTCTACACAAACAGTGATGACCATCTCTCTGGTAGTATCATTAGTGCCATCTCCACACAACTGACATTCAAGGGCAGGTAATACTTTGTGGAGGCACTGTCCTATGCATTGTGCATCAGCAGCACCTATGACTGCCATTCACTAGATGCAAGCAGCCCAGTCATGACAATCAAAAATGTCCCCAGAGGGGACAAATGTTCCCTGGGGCCAAAATCATCCCAGAGTTCAGAACTGATAGACTAGTGGAGATGGCCACATGCAGGGTGCAGTCTCGCTCTGCTCCTTTGTGTGCACCAGGGAGAGACATGTCACCTCTGCCTCAATCTATCCTCCCTCAAATAACTGGTAAGGATTAAAGGAGAAAAGAACTGACTACTGCTAGGACTGTTTTGGCTGTATACTTCGTAGCATTTCTCTCTACTTCTTAGGCTTCTCAGGTAAAGAATGTGCCCGCTGATGCAGGAGATGCAAGAGATGCAGGTTTGATTCCTAGGTTCGAAAGATCCCCTGGAGCAGGGAATGGCTACCCACTCCAATATTCTTGCCTGGAAAATTCCATGGACAGAGGAGTCTGGCAGGCTACAGTTCATGGGGCCTCAAAGACTCAGACACAACCGAATGCACACACAAGAACACTACTTCTGACTCCCCAAGCTACAAATATGTACTTTCCAAATAAAGTTTTCTTTATGATATAAAACTAAGGAATTTTTAAGGGGCAAGGGCATTACTAGGTTTATGAATTACTTAAAGAGCTCTCCTAAAAGCTCAGGCTTGCAGACTCTAAGAATATGATCCCAAATCCTACTACCTACCATAATCTATGCATCAGGGAACAAGGATGATCTCTTGGTCACTGCAACACATCACATACTTTCCCTGCCCTGTACTCCAGCTCTGACTTGTCTGATGGGGAATATAACTCCACCACATGTATACATACACACCTGCTAGATTCCAGCATTTTTCATGAAGTATTTTCCTGATGGCATCTGAATCATCTCTCTATCTCACTAAGCACTATGGTGAAATCTCTCTCCTAGTACTTGTACTCTTCAGGGCATGAATGACTCCGTGATGGATACAGTCCATCAGACTCACTTCCCTACTAAACCTCTGGTGCCTTTTCTATTCTTGCTCCTCTGTCGATCCTGCAGGGCCTAGCCAGAAAGCCAGTCACATTATTACTTAAGATTTTCTTTTAATTGTACAGCTAGCTTAGAGAATGGAAATCAATGTTCTTATAAGTTGGTATACGTCTTACACACAGCTACACAGTAAGCTCCTTTCTCAGATAACATGGTCATTAAGATAAGACCAGTGCTTACTGACAACCACAGCCCCAAGAAGACTAAAGTTCAAGAATAATATTCACACAAATGTGGAGGGAATTATTATTAAGCATGACTTTTAGTTAAGAGCCATCAATTGAGTACAGAAGTACCCCTACTAATCAAAGAATATTAAGAAAACACTACACTGTGACCTTAAAACTTTTAAATTTGGCAACTCTATTTGTTGTGCATGTAGTTGTTAACTAATATTTCTCACCAAATTATTTTGTTCAATATCCATTCCTTCAAACCACTATAAACCTACTGAAGTGAGGTGAAGGTAGTTTTACACAGTGTGTATGCCGGTGGGGTGAGGGATTCCCAGGTGAAAAAACAAGGGGAATATTCAACAATGCCTGCTGCACTCATGACAGGGGATCAATGCCTAAGGTGTGTGTGGGGACGTGGGAGACACAGTCCTTCAAACACCCAAGTGTCAAGAAGTGAAGTAACTCTACGTAAATCTCAGTGTTGTTCTGAAGGATCCTGGCAAAAGAAAACAGTAGTCACAGGCAAAGAAAGGTGAGACTTTAGTACTGTACCTTCAACATGTACTCGGAGGAGCACAGGCATCGTAATTTTCTGAGGTGCTTCCTGCAAAATGGAGGAAGAGTAAAACCAGCCTCCATATTTTTCACAAGTTCTCCAGCTTTCCTATGTACACTGAAGTGAGACTACATGGTTAGCCAGATCATTCTGGTTTTGTTTTTTTTTTCAGCTGCACTGCATATCATGTAGAATCTTAGTTCCTTGTCCAGGGACCAAACCCATGTCTCCTGTAGATCAAACCCATGCTTCCTGCATTGGAAACCTGGAGTCTTAACCACTGGACTGCCAGGAAGGTCCAAGAGATTATTCAGAGAAATACTGATTTAGTTAAGAGCTAAGAAGGAAGTATGCCACGGAGAGCCTTTGAAAATATACTTTTAAATAAGTTCAACAACTGCTTTATTTTTTATGCATTCTCCATATTAGTTGCTAAATTTTAAAAATGGATTTATATGAAAAGATTACAGAGGGAATTTATAAAAGCAAAATGTTTGCATGTATGCTAAGTTACTTAGTCGTGTCCAACTCTGTGCGACGCTATGGACTGCAGCCTGCCAGGCTCCTCTGTCCGTGGGATTCTCCAGGCAGGGATGCTGGAGTTGGTTGCCATGCTCTCCTCCAGGGGATCTTCCCAACCCAAGGATCAAACCTGTGTCTCTTACATCTAACCTGCATTGGCAGGCAGGTTCTTTACCACTAGTGCCACCTGGGATGCCAAAGCAAAGCAACTAGTACTGATAATTCTGTAAATACTGACAGATGGGACAGAAGTTATTTTGAGGATGTGAGAGTTCAACACGCATACCCCTAAAAACCTACCTGTGGCTGCCCAAGGAATCTCCCATCAGTGGCTGCATCTCACCTCAAGAATCCCAAGAGCTGCTGACACTGAACAATGTCATTTCTATCGGGAATCTTGGGAACACAGACACTTTAGCACTGCACCAAGGAGAATGTCTTTCTCCTCTGACAAACTCTAACCAAGTAAGTCAAAAGCACCACACTGATCCAATTACACCAGGAAGAGTTAAAATGAGACTAATATCCCAAAGACCCTCAGGACTCATCAAGCGTGAGTAACATCCTTCAGGGACCAATAAAATTAATGACATTTCAGAAATGAGACTCTTATGAGCCATAAAAGAAAGAAGTGGCAGAGGGTTGTAGAAATCAAGTCTATTTTAATCCTTAAGAATCAAAGAAAACATCTGAGAGAAAATCTCTACAATTTCTTCTTCTTAAATATTCTCTTTTAGCATAAAATATTTCTTTCTCCCATATCCCAAGAGAATATACCTGAGTTGGAAACCTGACTGAAGAACCAGTTAGGGCAGCTGTACTACTGTGTATAAAATAAAAAGGTGACAAGAGTATACTGTACAGCACAGGGAATATAGCCAATAGTTCATAACTATAAAAGGAGCATTATCTTTTAAAATTGTGAATCACTATGATGTACACCTGAAACTTCTATAATATCATTAATCAGTTATACCTCAATAATTAGTGGGGGGAAAATGGGCTGCTAAGAAGAGTCTGCTCAATAGTAGAGGAAAAGTTCACAGACCAGTGACTGCAGAACAGTAACACTTAACCAGAGAAAAAGCATCTGTACCTTACTTTACGGTTTACATACACTATCTCCTTACTGAACTACTGGAGGCAAGGGGTAGTCAAGCAGGATAAATGTGCGAAGTTTTGTGAAAAGTGAAGCACTTCACTCAATGTTAGCTGTTATTAACTTGGAAATGGAAGAATAAACATAATTTAAAGAGAACTGACACCCAGGATAGGTAAGCAAATAGCAAAAGGGCACTTAGTTTTCTTTACATGAGTTCAAGTCTCTTTTATTCCTTCAATATTTATTGAACAAAAGGCAAGAGCTAAGCATTTGTCTTCAGTGACCTACAAGATATGAGACATAAGCAAACACAGAAAAAGAGAAGTCTAAGCACTATAATTAAGGTAAAGATACCTAGAGAGTTCACAATAGAGAGAGAATATTTCAAGCTTAGGATGAGCAGACAGATCTTCACAAAGGAGAAAACAACTGAAATGGCTTTGCAGTATGTATGGAGTTTGGATAAAGATCATATTCCAGGTAACAGCACAAGGCAAAGCAGGTGTGAGGTACAAGGTAACTCAGCTTTGCTAAAGCACAGGACACAGGCAGTGCTGGGCTGACAGACTGGAAAACAGGTGACAGACAAGCTACAGAGGGCAACGGAACGTGCGTGTAAGAAAGCGGAGATTCAGAACACTGGCAACTGGCATTTCTGCTCAGAATTCTTTCTTTCCTAAAGGAATTTCAGAGTTTTGCATTCTGGGGATAACCTGACAGATCTTAATAGGGAGGGTAGAGACAAAGTGGAGAAAGCAATGGCACCGCACTCCAGTACTCTCGCCTAGAAAATCCCATGGACAGAGGAGCCTGGTAGGCCACTGACCATGGGGTCGCTGAGAGCTGGACACGGCTGAGTGGCTTCACTTTCACTTTCATGCACTGGAAAAGGAAATGGCAACCCACACCAGTGTTCTTGCCTGGAGAATCGCAGGGACGGAGGAGGCTGGTGGGCTGCCGTCTATGGGGTTGCACAGTTGGACACGACTGAAGCAACTTAGCAGCAACAGTGGCAGCAGCAGAGACAAAGTATAACTAACCATCAACCTCCAAGGTTGTTAAAAAATAGAAGTTTGAAAAGAAACATGTGGGTAACAATGCAGTAAGTAAAGGAACTGACCAGAGGGGATAAAAAATGAGAGCGGCATCAATAACACAGCAAAAGGCCTCAACTTTAACCTGTCACAAAGTGGCAGTACCATTATTGGAAAAAGAAGGCACAGGTCAACTGAAGTAATAAATTATATAAACTGTATCCCATGACACTAAAGTAAAGTTCAAGGTGATCACAGAAGCACTGACTACAATCTCTGTGAAACTACAGGGAACGAGGACACATAGATCCAAGTAATGAGAAGAATGGCTAAGGGCCGTGCTGTCAGCAGCATCTTCAGAGCTCTGCTCTGGGCACCAGCACAAACAAGACAGATCAAAGTGCCTGCTCGCAAGGGGCTTACATTCTCGGGAGGGAAGACAAACAACCAAATCGATAAAGAACCTGAAGACAGAGAAGAGGGCCAAGCAGACAGCTCTATGGCCTTCTAGTATTGGGAGGGCTGATGAAGAAGGCTGAGAAACAGACATGGAGTTAGAAGAAAAACAGGTGAGTATGGTGATATGGGGAGAAAAGAAGACAGTGGTTAAGACTGGAGAGGCTGAGGGGCTAAGCAAAGTGAGGATGGAAAACTGCTGCTGGCTTTGGCCCAGAGATGACCTTCAAAGAGGGCGTTCTGACAGTTCAGTATGAGGGTGCTAAAGAAGCAATTAAGACAGTGTGACTTCTTCCACGAGTGTGAGAGGGTAGGAGACAAGATAAAAAGGTTTCTCAAGAAGGGTCCCCTGCTACCAAAAGCTCAAATAAGATTTTTAAAAAAAAAGGCTGAATTGTTGAGGTGTGGTAAGATCCAGGCCACGCAGGAAACCTGGGTTCTATCCCTGGATTGGGAAGATCCCCTGGAGAAGGGAATGGCAACTCAGTCCAGTATTCTTGCCTGGAGAATTCATGGACAGACCATGGGGTCACAAAGAGTTGGACATGACTTTTCACTTTCACTTTCACTAATACTTTTCACTTTCAAGGTATAGGCCAATGCTGCACACAGAATGGATGATTACCTCAAAGGGAAGCTTCTTGACTTGGGAGGTAAATATGATACAGCTAATACTCTAATTAAAGTTGTTTATCATCAGTTCCTTTACTGCCATCACTTTAGAGTCTAGGTCAAAATGATCAAAGACATTACTAAGTATAAAGCCCTAAACAATTTAGTTTCGTCTAGTAACAATGGTAAAAAGTCTACACTGATTTTTATCAAAAAGCTATAGTCATTTAATACATTTTCTACCAATCACATAAACAAGAATTAAGACAACTGAACACCTATATATTTTTTGCACATACCAATAATATTGGTACAATTATGAATATTAAAGAGAGCAGTAGTTTAAAGGCAGCAATGCCACTGAGAATGATCAGATCATCAGAATAGAATCTGCAATGCCAAACTACAAGTTCTAAACCCCCATAATACGGAGTCTCTCTGACAAGTCAAAACATCAGGAAGACCTTTTAATAATTTGTAAACTACTGAAAATATTCTTGCTGTTTTGGAATTTTGAACACTCATTTCCGCAGTCCATATCTGTGATAAACAGCATTGGGAGGCATTTGTTTTCCCCAGTGTGCATTCTTAGCAACAGTCTTATTCACCGTAGAGTGCAGAATGAGATAAAAGCGAGGGTCCGAAGTTATTACTAGAAAGATCCTGTGGCTTCTCACAATCAGTTCAGTTCAGTTGCTCAGTCGTGTCCGACTCTTTGTGATCCCATGGACTGCAGGCACACCAGGCCTCCCTGTCCATCACCAACTCCTGGAGTTTACTCAAATTCATGTCCACTGAGTCAGTGATACCATCCAACCATCTCATCCTCTGTCGTCCCCTTCTCCTCCCACCTTCAATCTTTCCTAGCATAAGGGTCTTTTCAAATGAGTCAGTTCTTTTCACAATATAATCAGTTTTATATTGTAACTGGCATCCACAGGAAATAATTTGGATTATGTAAAAAGAACTGAATNAGTGATACCATCCAACCATCTCATCCTCTGTCGTCCCCTTCTCCTCCCACCTTCAATCTTTCCTAGCATAAGGGTCTTTTCAAATGAGTCAGTTCTTTTCACAATATAATCAGTTTTATATTGTAACTGGCATCCACAGGAAATAATTTGGATTATGTAAAAAGAACTGAATATGGCTACAAAATCTTATCAAGGCAAAAATCAAAACATGCTCTCAAGAGAATAATATTCTACTTTTACCTAATATTTATCTCTCCTTAATTTTTATTTTCATCTCTTATTTGCAAATTTTCTCTTTACATTTGCTTCTCTAACACCATGTCATACTTGTTTACATTTACAAACTCCCTTAGTTTAACCCTCATACCAACACATTTTACAGACATTCTCATACGAGCAATGATAAAACTGAAAGAAGCACAAAGACCTGAGTGGAACAATCTATCTAACGCCAAGAAGGCCAGTTTTATTTCCTTGCCATTAGCACCATAGATGCCTCTCCCATGGCTTCAGCAATGTTTTCTCATAAGATCCAATGCCTGACACCCACTTGCCATTGCACTGGATAATCTACTCACAAAGAGGAGAAATCTGGTTCATCAACAAAGCACCATCCGAAAGTGGGGAGGAGGGCTGTATTTTCACTGTCACCAGCTGGTCACTAGGTCATTTATAAGAGCAAACTGAAGTCATGATACCCATATAGGATGTCTCTGACCACAGCTTTTGTTGCTCACGACGGCTGTTCTCAGAAAGCTGTTCTCTAGTAATGCAAGGAAGGGGAATTTAGGGTCCATTAAGGTAGTCATGTATGGATGTGACAGTTGGACTATAAAGAAAGCTGAGCACCAAAGAATTGATGCTTTTGAACTGTGGTGTTGGAGAAGACTATTGACAGTCCCTTGGTCTGCAAGGAGATCAAACCAGTCAATCCTAAAGGAAATCAGTCCTGAACAGTCATTAGAAAGACTGATGNGGACTATAAAGAAAGCTGAGCACCAAAGAATTGATGCTTTTGAACTGTGGTGTTGGAGAAGACTATTGACAGTCCCTTGGTCTGCAAGGAGATCAAACCAGTCAATCCTAAAGGAAATCAGTCCTGAACAGTCATTAGAAAGACTGATGGTGAAACTGAAACTCCAATTCTTTGGCCACCTGATGCAAAGAATTGACTCCTTGGAAAAGACCCTGATGCTGGGAAAGATTGAAGGCAGGAGAAGGGGGCAACAGAGGATGAGATGGTTGGACGGCATCACTGATTTAATGTACATGAGTTTGAGAGAGTTCCAGGAGTTGGTGATGGACAGGGAAGCCTGGCTTGCTGCAGTCCACAGAGTCGCAAAGAGTCGGACATGTCTGAGAGACCCTACTGAACCGAACTGAAGGATCCATCTGCAAAGATCTGCTCCAGATCTTTGTAATCCCAGGAACCTAGGCTAAACTGCAGCTCAATATACACACACAAAACAGTGCCTTTTCATATCCCAATGCTCTTTTATAAAATATAACTTTAGACTTCTCAACAGGTGGTATACTACATCATTTCAGCTACCATGAAAAAAAAAAACAAATAAAACTTGTCTTTGAACTGAATCTCAAGAGAAAAACACTTGACTCTTGACTGAAATTTGAACTTCAATATCAAATCTAAAACTTAAGTAACTAGCATGCTAATTGAGGGCAATGGGGATGGTGGTAAAGATAGACAAAGAAATGAAACTGATAACTCACTGTAAAAAAAAATTCCTTAAAAATCTGTTCATAACAGTATTTTTCAAAAACAGTGAAGAAGCCTGAATTTGAACTTCAATATCAAATCTAAAACTTAAGTAACTAGCATGCTAATTGAGGGCAATGGGGATGGTGGTAAAGACAGACAAAGAAATGAAACTGATAACTCACTGTAAAAAAAAATTCCTTAAAAATCTGTTCATAACAGTATTTTTCAAAAACAGTGAAGAAGCCTGTGAAGAATGTAAACCATCATTGCACTACAGCAGGCCAGGACAGTTCTTGAACTGAGCGTATCCTGGGCAAAAAAAAAAAAAATCAAGCAAGATCAATCAATTTATCCAAGTTTGTGACTCTTTATTTGATCCATACCATGTTTTTCTATGCCTACAACGTTGTTCATATCATAATTATTCCATTAGAAGCTCCTCCACAATGTTGGCTGACACATGTCAGCAGCATGTCCAGCAGTCCTGGAATATTTTCATATGATCTTAACAAGTGCCAACAAAGTACATCTTAGGCACCCACAAAAGCATCTGAAATTAAGAACCCATGCTTTGCAAGCTTCAAATGGCACACTGAGCTCTCAAAATTGGTTTAGAATGTTAAATAGTTAAAAGGATTTAAGTTTCCCAGAATGTTCTCTGTCATATACACGGTTCCTTTCAAAACCTCAAAGCAAGAAGATTAAGCCTCACTAACCGCAACATGTCAACGGTCTAGCTTTGGTACCAAAACGCGTTTTTAAGAAAGAAAGAAAGAATATATTATTATAGCTGAAAGCAACAGGATTTTCTACCATCCTTAATTTTTAACTTAAAACAAATACATACAGGAACCTATTTTGTGTCCATATCAATAGCAAAGCAGAATCCAGAGACCAAAGGAAAGAACAGTTTTTTATGAAGAATGACCTTAAACATTTACAGTTTTTATGTTTAATTTAATAAAAAATCCTCAGCCAAAATCCACAGGAGTTTCCTGTGTAAGTCTGGGTCCCAGCAGAAAATAGACGAAAATGAAAGTTCGGAAGAATTTGAATAAACGGACATTACAGGTAGAGGCAGGGTATAAAGGAACAAGAAAGACAAGAGCAGTACCCTGGGCCTGCTAACAGCCAAGTTTTCACTGAAGTTCAGTCTAAAAGGCCTGAGGGAGCAATTTCCAGAATCCAGAAGAGTCCCTAGAGGAGGGCCTGAGGCAACGCTGGGTGGGGGCCGCGCTCGCCTCCCCTCGCCCCAGTCTCCTGCCTGCTCCCACTGCCTGCCTCCAACTAGGAACCAAAAGGCTCTTGGAATTTGACTCTGCTGTGGGCCACACTTGCCAGCAGGGTGGCTACCTGGGCAAAGCATACCTGGAGGCAGGAATTCTGTTACAGTATAGTTAACTAGCCCACACTCTCAGTGAGCTGAAACAAACAAAAGCTCCTGCACCCTTCAACCATCTCCTCCTTCCTACATGTTCTGGTTCTGAGTTTAAGTATAAAACCACAGCTTGAATTTTCTGAAAAAAAAAAAAGAGAGAGAGAGAGAGAGAGAATGCCAGCAGCTGTGTGAAAGAAGAGTCTGGATTACCAAAGTTGACGTTTTTAAGAAGTAAAGACTTTCTTGCCTAAAGCACCTGAGAGAGACAGGCTGAGAAATGTTCCCCCAAATTACCAAGTAATTTCCAAACATCAGAGGAAAGAAAGGAGTCAGATGCCCCACCTGCAAGGCTAGAGCTCCCAGAAGCACCAGTATCTCCTCAGACTCTGCTCCTTTAACTACAGGTGAAGACAGAAACTGACATGCCCACAGACAAAGTGATACCCCTTTGATTCTCTGCCCCTAAAAACATAATTCTGTGTTCAGTAGTCAGTAACATAGAAAACATCTGAAACAAACAACAACAAAGATAAGAGCATTTGCTATGGTTATATGGACATCTTTTTCTTTGATCATTTAATTATAAACAAGTAGGCCAGATATCAAACCCCACAGACTCAGAACTTGCTTACTACATTTGGCTATTCCATACTCTGTCACTCAATGGGCCTAAGCACCTACATTCAAGAAGACATTTTTTGGATTCAGTGGAAGGTTAACATTTTCATCCTTCCTTCTGTCACAGCAATTGTTCATTCATTCATTCATTCACTCATTCAAATAAACAGAAGAATATAATTCACTTGCAATGTACATTCACACTAAACTTAAAACTGTGGTCACTATGGACTCTAAAGATTTCAACTGCCATTTTTAAGCTAGCCACTCAAGAAAAGAAAAACAACAACAACAACACAGAAGGTCAGTATAAAATGATTCAGCATCACAAAGGAAAAAAAAAAACGCTTCAATAAAAACCACAAACAGATCATACTAGTTGCCCAATTTTCAGTCACATTAATCCGAAAGGAGAGTCAGGTGCAACACCAGTGCAACATCTTTAAGGAGAATTTTTTGAACAGTGTAAGAATCTATCTAATTCAAATGCTCTATGACAATAAAAGAGCTAGCATGTAACTATAGTCTGGGCCAACAGGTAGAAAGGGAGGGGTCTGCCAAATCCAGGAGAGTGCAAATATTAAATCATACAGGCTCTATCAAATAAATATCCTAAAAAAGACACATTCAGAAAGAAGAAAATTCATACCTGAGAAGCTAAAGCATATGACAAACCAAGAAATAAGGCAATTTATTGAGAAATCTCCTTATGAAACTGTCAAGTTAAAATAAAAATATCACTGTGGAAATAAATCCAACATGCCATTCATTTCTGTAGCAAATGCACAGTTAAAACATTAGAGCCAGGGAGGGAGAGCCAAGCATCCAATCACTGACTTCAGGCTGAACTGCAGTGATTACTGCCAATGAAATGATCCAGCGATCATTTTTAATTTCACTCCTCTGGAAGTGGGGGAAGCTGTTTGTTGTAGATGTAAGCTACTTCCAGGAATTCCACCTCTTTTTTCATGGAAAGTGGGAGCTGTACTTTGATAAATGTAATGTGGAACTTGTAGGGAACAGTGTTAAAAGAGTTGTCTTATTTATGATTACAACTACAGTAATACAAACCTGGACACTGGCAAAGGGCACTCAGAAATGAGAAATGTTCAGTGCTATTAATAGCTATAAAATAAAAAGTAAACGTGAAGACTGGATAGAAATTCAAAAAAACTTACCAGCATCAGCCAAGCCTGGGCTAAACTGTGCCAGATTAAAGTTTATATTCTTCATTTTGTCACTGTACTCACTCATTCCATAGCCATTTATGAAGTAATACTTTCGTATAAGTTATGACATCAGGTACCGGGGATACAGGTGGGAATAAGATACACAAAAATTCCTATTTTAATAGAGCTTACTTGCAATTTGGGGAAGATAGACGATAAACAAGCTGAAAGTGAAAGTGAAGTCGCCCAGTCGTATCCGAATCTTTGCGACCCCATGGACTGTAGCCTACCAGGTTCCTCCATCCAAGGGATTTTCCAGGCAAGAGTACTGGAGTGGGTTGCCATTTCCTTCTCCAGGAGATCTTCCTGACCCAGGGATTGAACCCGGGTCTCCTGCACTGTAGGCAGACGCTTACCATCTGAGCCACCAGGGAAGTCAAGCTGAAGGACGTGTCAAATGGGGAGCACTATGGGAAAAATTACACTGGGCAGGGGCTGTAGGGATTGTGGTAGCTGCTGCTCCTGTTTAGCTGCTAAGTCATGACCGACTCTCTTGCAATCCCACGGACTGTAGCCCACCAGGCTCCTCTGTCCATGGGATTTCCCAGGCAAGAATACTGGAGTAGGTTGCCATCTCCTTCACCAAGGGATCTTTCTGACCCAGGCATTGTGGAAAAGGTTCCAATTTAAACTAAGGAAAAGTCTCAGTGAAAAGGTGACACAAGAGAAAGGAAGTGAGAGATCAAGCTACAGGAGGTGGGGCGGGGTGGGGTAATGCAGCAAAGGGATCAGGGAATCCAGGGTTATTGGGACATAAGAGTGGGGGGCACATGTTGTAGCCAAGTGGGTCAGGAGCATGGAGGCGGCAGAGGAAGTCAGAGGGGTGAAGTCTCTAGTCTGGAGATGGTGGGTGTTGGCTACAGAGTGGCTATGTAGCATCTGCATGCCTAGGAAGAACGTTAGATTCTCATGAGTGAGATGGGAAGCCACAGAAGGGGGATTTTGAGCAGGGAAGTGTACACTCTGAATGAAGTTTTTTAAAGCATCACTCTGGCCTCTGAATAAAGAATAGACAGAAACAGGGAGACTTTGGGAAGCATTAGGATAATTCAGACCAGAGACACTGGTTGAACCAGAGTAGCAATAGTGAGTGTGGTGAGAAGTGGTCACTTCAGATAGATTTGGAAAGTGGAGAACTGTGGACAGAACTGATGTGTAATTAAAGAGAAAGAGAGATATCAATGAAAACTCCAGAGTTTTTGGTCTGCGCAACTGGAGTAACAGAACTGCTATTAAACGAGATGAAGAAACCTGGAAGAGCAGTTATTGGACTTGTTAAAGTTTGCAAAACTTATCAGACATCCAAGTGAAGATGCCAAGTAATCAGTCTGGATTACCTGGCAGGAGTTCGCAGGTTCAAAGAGAAGTCCTAGCTAAAGATACAAACTTATTAGTTAGCAGTCAGCAGTATATAGATGACATTTAAAGTTACAAGACCTAGAGGTAAATAAAATACTGAGTGGGCTACACATAGACTGAAGTAAGTGTCAGATTCTGATGTAAAGCCCAACGCCAGATGCAGCTGTACAACTGAAGTGTATCAACTCATTTACCACCTGCCACACGATGCGGTTAATTGTCACTTGCCACTCACTGATAGGGTTTTGATAAGAATCTGCAAGCAACTGAGTTATCCTGGTCTCTGTACAGTGAAACCTCTCTGCTAATGATCATCTATATTTGCAGCCATTCCCCAGTGCTAGCACCACCTCAGTTCCACCTCATATCATCAGGCATTAGAATCTCCTAAGGAGCCCACAACCTAGAGCCCTCACACGCAAAGTTCACAGTAGGGTTTATGCTCCTGCGAGAATCTAAAGCCACCACTGATCTGACATTCTTCTGGTCCATGGCCCAGGGGTTGGGGACCCCTGCTCCAAGCCTGCCAATGAAAATAATTCATACTTGTGTAAATGATTTAATCTTTTTCACTCTTGCACTTAAATTAAAAAACCTGATGACCCAAATAATCTTTAAGGGATGGACAATGAACCCCTCTCCAATTATATCTTTCTTAAAATTCAGAGAAAAAAGTGGAACTAGGTTGTTTCCACTGTGATCCTGCAGTCACATGGCCATCCACACATGCACAGTTCTGCTGCTTTGAAACTTGCTTGCCCAAAATGAAAATATTAAATGGCGATCAAAATTTAAATTGCAAACGTATCTATTGTATTTCCACTTCTGTGCTTTATAAAAAGTTTATATTGAAACTCTCTTCTAAAATGTTCACTGGCTGCCCATCACACAGAATTAAAACATCCAAATGCCTCTGCCTAACATTCAAGGTGTTCCGTAGCCTGGTTCCACCCTCCATTTTAAACGTACTCTTGAAGCACACAGAGACAATTGTCAAAAACTTCCTTCCACATCTTGCCTCCAAGACTTCTCTCATGCTGCTGATCCCCTTTCAGACACATACTTTCAAACCACCAAAATCCCATCTAACCTTCACTAGCCCAAATATCAGACTTCTCAAAAAAAAAAAAAAAGCTTCCGATCCTTGCCAAGTTGGAATTAATCTCTCTCCATCTTATACTCCTGTATTATCTTGTACCTTTGCTACAGCATTTATCAGTGATAATAGACTAGCCTCTTACATATTAAAGTGCCAAAGAAAACTGTCTTAGTGAGCTTTTCATACCCAGCATAGGTCCTTCCACTACCACAAGCTGATGTTAATTCTATCAAGGGACTAAATACAATGAAAACTGAAAGCATTTAAATGGCCCTTTCCTTGTTTTTCTAAAACTATACCTTAGATGAAATGTATACTCACCAGGATTAAAGCTACAAGGTCCAAGTCGAAGATATGTAAATTGCTGTACCATTCAAGGAAAGGAAAACCAAACCAAGATGTCTCTTTATTCTTGAGACAGACAAATGGATATTCCCCTCAAACTCTTATTCTCTTTCTAAGGGGTTAAAAAAAATCAAATCTTGGCCGTGGAATAGTATAAAAAGTGCCAAGTACAAGGAGGACAATGACTTCTTAATGACTGAACTGTAACAATCATTTTTGTCTCTTTTGAATTGAAAGGGAATTTAACCTCCAACAACAAAATCTTAGGCATCTCCAATTTCTCATCATGGTGGAAGCTAGAAAAGAATGCACTGAATATGACTGCTTCAGAGAAAGGTCAATTTCTTTTGTTTTCTATCGTTTTTACCATGCAACCCCCTAACCTCCTCAAGGAAATGTGAAGACCCTAAGACAAATGCTAGTAGGTACATGAAACAACCATTTTGCATATCTAAACAGCAGGTACAGATAATGTGCTTCCTGCAAATTTCTACCATGAGAAAAAAATAAAAGTATGATGCCTTCTAGCAAATTAATAAGATGATAAATCTTAAAAACAGTGAAGAAACTTTCCCAAGCTAAAAAGTACCTCATTTAAAAGAAAAATGTATAATTCTAGAGGCTTTTAGAATATTCATTCTGAAAACAAAGTTAAATTAACTGCAGAATTTCATATTTGTAGCCCATTCCTGTAAGGTGCCTAACACAATCCTTAAAACAGAAAAATCAGCAGCAGAATCAAAAAGTCACAGGAAGAAATTTTTTTTTTCATGTCAAGGAATATCATAAATTGGCCCTATACTTCTGCATCCTTCATTAAACACACTCATTTTACCAAAAGTTATGTAGCACACCAAAATGGTATTTCCACAAGTGGCCAGGAAATAACAATCCTAGTTTGAATGGAAAAATAAGAAGTCGTACCAATAAACATCAGAACTGGGCTCTAAACCGCAAACCAGGACAATGGAACGAAACTCAAATGGAAAGGAAAGCAGAAAGTAAGATTGGTCCTAAAAAAGTTTTAGAGTTTTAATCCTTAATTTACTACCTGCACACAAGACACCTGTCATGAGATCTTTTTCTTCTTATTAAAGTAGTATGTTTCAATTAAAATTGCACAAAGTGTCAGAAACTCTGACATCAGCTGGCCTCAAGAGATATCAAATACAGCTGTTTATTTTTAGTAACTGTATGAAATTTTATCTGAGAGGTTTCAATTCTTATATGTATTCTCATAATAAAGTAAAGCCTGTTCAATTTTTCCCAAGTGTTAGCTTTGCTGATAAGAAGAGAAGAGAATAAAGGAAGAGAAGCAAAGAAGGCAAGCAGATAGACTGTCCAGGCATCCTGCAGAGCTGAGAGCACTCCAGAGGGGCCTCGGCCAAAGCCACCCCCAAGGGCAGGCAGGAAGGTGAAGTACAGGGCCCCATACCTCCAAGAGGAGGTGGCCAGTCACATTCTCTCTCTGCCTCTCCCCAATCCCACTGGGGAAGCACTCAGAATGTGACGTGGATTCTTCCTCAGCTGGCACTAGGCGGGGACTAAAGAAAGATATACACTTTCTTTAGAAAAGATATAAAGATATAAAAATCCACTTTACAAACCCGAGCGTACAACGGTGTATTAGGTTCCATAAATGGTGCATTACATTACAACAAAAGTGTTTGCTTCACCATATGCTTCAAGAACACCTCAACCTGTTTTGTTTAAGTTTTAAACGCATTTGCCTGCATTTAAATTTTAATACCGGGGAAACATTTTTGTGCACGAATTTTATTTTTCAATCCCTATCCCTGGGCAGCTAATTTTAAAAGAATACAATCAAATTATATTACCTAGAAAAAAAAAAATCTTAACATTTTATTTCCCCGGTATGAGAGCTGGTGTTTGTTTATCTGAAAACAAGTAACTGACAGAACCGAAACTGTCAGCTACTGAAATAAGGCCATATCTCAAGCGTTTCAATCTTCATGTCCCATTTCCTTTAAGAGGAAGGACAGAAGCAGTCAGTGTTTCTGTTTGCTGTGTATTTTTGTTTTGCTAACTTTCTCAACATACAGTAAATACCCATTGGTTTGCAGTAATATGGAAAAGTTACCATATGAAAAAAACTCCAAGAATAGAATATCACAATTTTGAAACATCAACAGTAGAAATGTTAGTGAGAAAATATATTCTTTTCCTTCTTTTCTCAAAAACTAAATAAGTATGAAAAGAAAGGGAAAACATCCTGTTGAAACTCACAGGAAGCACACACTTCTCTGGGAGCAACTGGAGGTTCAGAAGACACCAGTACCTGCTGTTCTGGCTGGAATTCAGTAACTGGAGAAAGAAATACCTCTTAATCTAAACACGTCTAGAGAAATGTCTAGAGAAGTACGAAACACAAAGACCAATATCATATGCTATCAATTATATATGAAATCTTGAAACATGATACAAATGAACTTCTTTACTAGCAGATTCACAGACACAGAAAGTAAACTTAGTTACAAGGGGATGCTGGGGGTGAGTGCGTGGGGGGTGAGGGGGCAGCGCCGAATAAATTAGGAGTTTGGAATTAACAGATACAACTATACACCGAAAAGATAAAAAACAGGGAGCTACCGTATAGATCAGGGAACTATATTCAATATCTTGTAATAATCTATAATGGGAAAGAATCTGAAAAAGAAAACATATATATATATATATATAACAAAAAGAAATGTCTTCAGAATATAACATAAAAATCACTTAACACATGAAGCTGTGAATCTCACCACACACTACCGAAAATGTTAAGTCCAGGCATATTGCCCTTCAGACAGAAAAGTGAACAATTTTGTAATTAACTTGTCTATACCTTCAGTTCACTTCAATTCAGTAACTTAGTTGTGTCTAACACTTTGCAACCTCATGGAGTGCAGCACGCCAGGCTTCCCTGTCCATCACCAATTTCCAGAGCTTGCTCAAATTCATGTCCATCGAGTCGGTGATGTCATCCAACCATCTCATTCTCTGTTGTTCTCTTCTCACCCTGCCCTCAATCTTTCCCAGCATCAGGGTCTTTTCAAATGAGTCAGTTATTCAAATAAGGTGGCCAAAGTATTAGAGCTTCAGCTTCAGCATCAGTCCTTCCAATAAATATTTATAATTGACTTCCCTTAGGATTGACTGGTTGAATTTCCTTGCAGTCCAAGGGACTCTCAAGAGTCTTCTCCAACACCACAGTTCAAAAGCATCAATTCTTCAGTGCTCAGCTTTCTTTATGAACCAACTCTCACATCCATACACGACTACTGGAAAAACTATAGCTTTGACTAGATAGACCTTTGTCAGTAAAGTAATGTATCTGCTTTTTAATAGGTTTGTCATAGATTTTCTTCCAAGGAGCAAGTGTCTTTCAATTTCACGGCTGCAGTCACCATCTTTAGTGATTTTGGAGCGCAAGAAAATAAAGTCTCTCACTGTTTCCATTGTTTCCCGTTTCCATCTATCTGCCATGAAGTGATGGGACCAGATACCATGATCTTCCTTTATTTGAACATTGAGTAAGCCAACTTTTTCACTCTCCTCCTTTACTTTCATCAAGAGGCTCTTTAGTTTCTCTTTGCTTTCTGCCATAAGGGTGGTGTCATCTGCATATCTGACGTTATTGATAGTTCTTCTGGCAATCTTGATTCCAGCTTGTGCTTCATCCAGCCCGGCATTTCACATGATGTACTCTGCATAGAAGTTAAATAAGCAAGGTGACCATATGCAGCTTTGATGTGCTCCTTTCCCAATTTGGAACTGCCTGGTGGGCTGCAGTCCATGGGGTCGCTAACAGTTGGACAGACTGAGTGACTTCACTTTCACTTTTCTTTTTCATGCATTGGAGAAGGAAATGGCAACCCACTCCAGTATTCTTGCCTGGAGAATCCCAGGGATGGGGGAGCCTGGTGGGCTGCCGTCTATGGGGTCACACAGAGTCGGACACGACTGAAGTGACTTAGCAGCAGCAGCAGCAGAACCAATTTGTTCCATAACCAGTTCTAAACGTTGTTTCTTGATCTGCATACAGATTTCTCAGGAGGCAGATAAGGTGGTCCGGGATTCCCATTTCTTTCAGAATTTTCCAGTTTGTCGTGATCCACACAGTCAAAGGCTTTAGCGTAGTCAGTAAAGCAGAAGTAGACATTCTTCTAGAATTCTCTTGCTTTTTCAATGATCCAACGGATGTCGGCAATTTGATCTCTGGTTCCTCTCTGCCTTTTCTAAATCCAGCTTGAACAGCTGGATGTTCTCAGTTCACGTACTGTTGAAGCCAGGCTTGGAGAATTTTGAGCATTACTTTACTAGTGTGTGAGATGAGTATAATTGTGTGGCAGTTTGAACGTTCTTTGGCATTGCCCTTCTTTGGGATTAGAATGAAGAGTGACTTTTTCCAGTCCTGTGGTCACTGTGGAGTTTTCCAAATGTGCTGGCATATTGACTTCAGCACTTTCAAGTGTCATCTTCTAGGCTTTGAAATAGTTCAGCTGGAATTCCATCACCTCCATTAGTTTTGTTTGCCGTGATACTTCCTAAGGACTACTTGACTTTGCACTCCAGGATGTCTGGTTCTAGGTGAGTGATCACACCATCACAGTTATCTGGGTCGTGAAGATCTTTTTTGCATAGTTCTTCTGTGTATTTTTACAACCTTTTCTTAATATCTTCTGCTTCTGTTAGGTCCATACCATTTCTGTCCTTTACTGTACTCATCTTTGCATGAAATGTTCCCTTGGTATCTCTAATTTTTTTTGAAGAGATCTCTATAGTCTTTACCACTGTATTGTTTTCCTGTTCTCTATTTCTTTGCACTGATCAATTTCTGTACCTTAGACTTACTTTATTTAACATGTGTTAAAGCACCTTTCTTTTGATCCACTGTGTTTGGCTGAGTTCCTTCTGCAGGACTATGAGGTCTCCTGTAAGTAAGAACCGCCAGGAACACAAGCTCTGTGCACACACTTTCTCGTGTAACCTGCAGAACAACCCTGTAGACAGAGAGAAGCCCTATTATCCGGCTCCCGACTCCCGAGGTCAGGAGTTCCGCCTGCAAGAAGGGACAGCAATGTTGAGACTTGCAGTGAGGGCTCATTCGGCAGGGAGGGAGCAGAGGAGCAGTACCATTCCCAGAAAGCGGCTGTAAAGCAGTACAGGATGCCAAGAATGGAAGAGCTGGAGTGCAGTGGAGGAGCAACAGGGCAGGCAGGTCACAGGAGAGCCCCCTGCAGGCCCCTCCTTGGCTCTGCCTGCACTTTGACAAAGCCTGTTTTCAAAAGTCACCTTCCATCTATCTGTCTGACCCAACTTCCAGGGAGAAACCTTAGAGATGGAATGACTAGCAACAAGTTTCAGAAATAGGTTCCTAACTTACTCACACAGAGACATTTAAACTAGGAACCTAACCCAGAATTCCAGATGTTAGCAACGGTGAGAACCTGAAGAAGAGTCTCATTACTAAGACCCAAGAGATGGCTGGGCTCCGCACTTCTCTCAGTGGAGAGTGTCCCACTGTCTCTCAGTGGGAGTGGCCCCTGCCACCTCCATCCCTCGGCACCTAGGACCCACTGCAGGACCAGAGGCAGCCAGCTACATCCATAAATACAGGTTCACAAATACGCCTTTCAAATATCTCCAAAAAAGTTCCACAACCAGAAAAAAATTAAGATTCCAGATAAAATCAATTATTTTAGAGATCCCAGAGATTAGTCAAATCCCTCCCTTTTGCATGAAATATAAACCTTTGTATAAAACTGCTAACATTATTAAACAAGCCTGATTTATCTAGCACATGTAGGAAGTGAAATACACCCTGAGAAAGGTGGGGATGAATTTCCACTGTTTAACACTATTAATTTCGTCAGTTCCTAATGTAATTGTTTGCTTCCTTTACCAGGGTATGCAGTACATCAAAATCACTAACTACCTGCTCACAGTTATCTCTAGAAATATTAGATACAGTTAAATGCACTCAGGGATTTTTGATATTTATATTTCTGTTTGAAACTGAAAACAAGTAATTTACCCAAAGCTTCAAATCTAGCAAGTGATGTAACCACTGATTTACCAGTTTCTTCATTTCTGATATTTTCTTAAGCTACCATTCTTGTCTTTACACTTTCATTTTTAAAAGTATTTCACCAATATTTAGTTTTTAAATAAGTTGAATATTTTAAAGTCTATTTTTAGATATAAAATACAATGAGGTAGTTCTTTTTAAAAACAAACTTTATTTTTTTTAATTGCACATGTAATAATTGACTGCTTTGGAAACATTATAAAGAAAATTAAAATACCACCCGGGAATTTCCTGGCAGTCCAGTGATTAGGACTTCATGCTTCTATTGCAGGGAATATGGGTGTGATCCCTGCTTAAGGAGATAAAATTCTGCATGCCCCACAGAGTGGCCCCCAAAAAATCAAACAAACAACAACAACAACAAAATACCATCAAAGAGGATGATGTTAAAATGTAATGTAAATTTCCATAATTTACTTTAAAACATAAAAATACATCCTGATGTAACTTTCTCCCCATTTTCCCCCACTGCTGCTGCTGCTGCTGCTGCTAAGTCACTTCAGTCGTGTCCGACTCTGTGTGACCCCATAGACGGCAGCCCACCAGGCTCCCCCATCCCTGGGATTCTCCAGGCAAGAATACTGGAGTGGGTTGCCATTTCCTTCTCCAATGCATGAAAGAGAAAAGTGAAAGTGAAGTCGCTCAGTCTGTCCGACTGTTAGCGACCCCATGGACTGCAGCCCACCAGGCTACTCCGTCCATTGGATTTTCCAGGCAAGAGTACTGGGGTGGAGTGCCATTGCCTTCCCCGATTACCACATATGTTTCCTCCAAATAATAAATATGTTTATACTGAGTGTTGGGGAGAGGGGGGCAGGCACTGCATTTGTACAGCAGCCAACAACACATAGGGACCAAATCTGTGAACAGCTCACAATAGATTTGGAGGAATTGTAACCTCATTTCACAAAAGAAAGCACTTCAATTTGATGACATTTTAAGCTAAATGCTTCCTATACATAAAATGAGCATTTAAGGACCAACTAATCTAGAAGGTATATAAACAAGATTATAAATATTCTTTCCTGCAAAGAGGAACTCATTGGAAAAGACCCTGAGGCTGGAAAAGACTTAAGGCAGGAGGAGAAGGGGACAACAGAGGATGAGATGGTTGGATGGCATCACAGACTCTGTGGACATGAGTCTGAGAAAGTTCCAGGAGATGGTGAAGGACAGGGAAGCCTGCAGTCCATGAAGTTGCAAAGAGCTGGACATGACTTAGCAACTTAACAATATAAAGTTACATTGCTTTTATCATCCATTAAAAAAAAAAATATATATATATATCCATATAAAATATACCCATTACAAATTCATAAGCAGTAAATATCTTCTTTGTCTCTATATGTCAAATTGGGTGAAATACTACAGGGGAAATCCATTCATTTCAAAGGACTTCCAGAAAAAAAAAATTGTGGCAAGACACTGCCCTCTGCTGGTGAATGATACACACTGTCCACAACTCATGGAGAACAAAAGGAAATACACTATTATTTTTAAGCTCCATTGTCCAAGATACAATTTACAGAATATACTAGTGAGTTTGGATTATATGGGCATGACAAATACACTCAAGGAATATGTCTTAGAAAAAGTCTATGAAATTTCAGGCTTTTTTACAACAACAAATACAGAACACTATCTGAAAATAGTCTCTGAGCAAATTCTACTTTCTTTCAACAACTGTTTAAATAATGTGTATCGATGTTTATTTACATTTTTCAATCAATGAGGAATATCATCTTAACCAGTAACTATAGGATAAAGTTTTAAACATTTTAAAATTGCTAGGAGTATGCAGAGACACATTATTACCTCCTCCTTCACAGTGAAATTTTGGTTACAAGCTAAATATCCTGAAACACACAGATTTCAGAACATCTCTACTATGCATCTATGAGACACATTTAGACATTAAACATTATGGCTCTCCATATTAAGATATCTCTGAAATCTGTAAGAAATAATCGTATTGGATATTTTATAAATAGCACAAAATAATATATGAAAGCAATCTTGCTGAAAAAAGAGAGGGAAAAAAATCTCCAAAAACACAGAAGTACAGCACATAAAAGATGAAGGTCCCTGACCGTTCACACCTCAAATTCATTCCACAGGCCAAAGGCCCCAATAATTAACCATATGAATCCTTTCTTTTATAGCTTCATACTATACCAAGTACACAAAAACTAGCTTTCTGCTTTTTACCTAATGATATATTTTGAAGTTCTTAGTCATACCACTACATACAGAGGTATTCCACTGCTTCTGGCAGGGGCATAGTACAAATGCAGGGCACTTTTTATTTTTGCCAAACATGTAGAAGCAACCTTATTTTAAAACACATTTGAGCCTACAACTGTACACAACTATCTACATGAAAACTTGGAATGCCAACCCTTTTCAGTGACTCAAGGAAAAATCTTTAAAACCAAAAGGTGTACCAATACAGAGGGCAAATGCACAGCATTCTTTTGTGAAAGACACTAAGTATTCATGGTTTTTTTTGTTTTTTTTTTTTTTACTATTTATAAGTATTTGCCTTATACATATATCCTGAGGAAACCAAAACTGAAAAAGACACATATACCCCAATGTTCACTGCAGTACTATATACAAAAGCTAGGATATGAAGGCAACCAGATGTCCACTGACAGATGAATGGATAAAAAAGCTGTGGTATATATGTCTATGTATATGTGTGTGTGTGTGTGTGTGTGTGTGTGTGTGTATATATATATATATATATATATATATATAATGAAATACTACCCAGCCATAAAAAGGAATGCATTTGAGTCAGTTCTAATGAGGTGGATGAACCTAGAGCCTATTATATTGAGTGAATAAGTCAGAAAGAGAAAAACAAATATCGTATATTAACGCATACATATGGAATCTATAACGATGATACTGATGAAATTGCAGCACAGCAATAGACACAAAGAAAGAGAACAGACTTATGGACAAGGGCTGTGGAAAGGAAGGAGAAGGTGAACTGAATGGAGAGAGTAGCGTGGAAGCATATACATTATCATATGTAAAATAGATAGCCAATGGAAATTTACTGTATTTCTCAGGGAACTCAAATTGGGCTCTGTAAAACCTAGAGGGGTGAGAAAGGGTATTTATTAGGTTGGAGGGAGGGGACATATATATACCTGTGCCTAATTCATGCTGATGTATGGCAGAAATCAAACCAATAAAGCAATCATCAATAAATTAAAAATAAATAAATATAATTATTTTGGAAAGTATTCAGGCTTCCCTGGTGGCTCAGATGGTAAAGAATCCACCTGCAATGTGGGAGACCTGGGTTCAATCCCTGGGTTGGGAAGATCCCCTGGAGGAAAGCATGGCAACCCACTCCAGTACTCTTGCCTGGAGAATCCCCATGGACAGAGAAGCCTAATGGGCTACAATCCATGGAATCACAGAGTCAGACNGTAAAGAATCCACCTGCAATGTGGGAGACCTGGGTTCAATCCCTGGGTTGGGAAGATCCCCTGGAGGAAAGCATGGCAACCCACTCCAGTACTCTTGCCTGGAGAATCCCCATGGACAGAGAAGCCTAATGGGCTACAATCCATGGAATCACAGAGTCAGACACAACTGGGCAACTAAGCCCAGCACTCAGAACTATCAAAATCTCATAAAAATAATGAGCCTAAGAATAACATTATTTTATAACCATATAGCATCCCAATGATCTTTCTTCATTATATGCCTTCATTTTACACCACAGCTAAAATCCTCAACTGAAAACACATGTAACTCTATAAATAGCATCTTTCCTTGAAGTTCAAACTTCCTTATCTTTATTCAGTAATCCATACAACTCCAGTCATTAGTTCTGCTCTGCAACTTACATCATAACATACAAATGGCATAAAATAGGCTAGCTTTCGCCTCCTTTCACTTAGCTATAAATTTACTTTGAAGGTTTATTAGTGAATAGCACAGTCACAAATACCCAAGCTGTCATCAGGCTACTCCTATTAAATTTACGGAAACACTATATAGGCTTTGTAAAACCACACATCTAGAGACTGGAACTGATCTTTAACAAGTTTTCCCCTCTTGCAAACTGCCCAGTCCCAAAGAGTTTATCATCCTCTGTTAACTGTACAGCTTAGTGAATGCATGAACATTTATAGTTGTGTTTTGACTACACTCAATACCCATTTCCTTCTATGTCCTATTTCTGATTCCCACAAACTGTAATTTCCTCACTGTTCGCCTTCCCAGCTTTTATCTCAAGTCAAGACCATTGTTTGGACTGGGTTTGGTTTCATAGTCACTGAATCTGGGAACAGCAGGCGGAGAAACACCTTCAGACATGATAACATGTCCTGTTCTGCAAAGATGAATCCAAGAAAAAGCATCAATTTAACTATAGTAGGTCCAGGGAACAGAGATAAGCAAGGACACAATTAAAGGAATACAGCTGCCCCAAGAAAGATAGTTTCATGGGCGAGAAGGGATACTAAGCTGAACTTTGAAGGATGCTAGTTTCTTTCTGAAGCTTTCTCAAGACACCTTTCAGTTCAGTCCCTTTACGTACATGTAATCAATAGCATATAGAATGTAAACCTGCTCACTGAAGCATAAGAGGGTAAACAGTGGGCAAAAGAACAGGTCAAGATTCTGGAAACCATCAAGGCCTCCTTGTTCAACTGCCTGGACAGAGGCTCCCGGGGCAAGAGATCCTTATCCCCTGACATAAGGCAGACATGACGTCAGCTCAGTTCAGTCGCTCAGTCGTGTCCAACTCTTTGCGACCCTATGAACTGCAGCATGCCAGGCCTCCCTGTCCATCACCAACTCCCAGAGTTCACTCAGACTCATCCCACCTAAAACCTCTGAGACTCCCACAAAGTGTGACTCTCAGTCCCGTTTCCCTGAAGTCACTAGCAGTGTAAGTCTCGATGAAAAGGACATCTACAGTTTCCTGCAGAACAGTGGGAATGAGGAAGGTTACATCTGTTTCATGGTCAGTATCTGGAAGAAAGGCAGGCCAGTGTATAGTGGCAGCTAAGAAGAAAAAAAGGACACAGGCTCAATCTTTGGTCATAGGCAAACACTGACTCCTGTAAATAAAAACACAAAAAATACTCATGTACAATTTAAATGCAAACAAACTGGGAATAACGTTTGGGAAAATAAAGCCAAAGGTTCTTGTCCTTAATTTATAATAACAGTCATAATAATATTTTCAGAAAATATAAGCAATTAAAATTATTCAAATTATTTAGTAATTTTTAGAACAAAAATAAAAAATAAGATACTTCTTTAAAAAAGGAAAATTATTTTAATAACAATCTCAGTGTTGGCAAAAAATCATTTTTGTGTTACTTCAGTGAATACAAATTCTGGTAACAATCTGACACATGTATACACATACTATTTGATTCAATAATTACCCTTCTAAAATCATGTCTTGAGAAAAAAGGAAGTTGAACAGCAGTGCATGCATAAAGCTCTTTACTACAGTATAATCTGTAATACTGCAACTTGTAAATAACCCAACTTCACAACAACAGGCAAACAGTTAAGTTAGGGTACATTCATATGATTAAATGCTCAGCTATTTTAAACTGTATTTTTGAGAATCCTGAAGTGGTATGAGAAAATATTTAGAAATGATAAAGATACAGGCAAAATGTAAAATTATATACCTGATAATACTCCATTTTTAAAAAAATATTCTTATATGCATGACAAAAAGCTTAGCTTAGGGCAGTGGGTCCAAGATCTCATCAAATCAACTCTGTCTGCACCCACAGATCAAGATAACTAGAAAACAGGTCTGGTGCCTCCTCCCAAAAGTCTAGCATAGGTCATTCGACAGCAAGTAACTAACAGATGTTGAATTAAACTGAATGCCAGTCTCTTAATAAATTTGGTGGACAATGATTCTGTTTCAGACACAAATGCATTGAAACCGAAGGGCCAGATCCACTGTTACACTGGGATCTTTGTCCACAGATCCTACTGAGTGACTGAGACAATAAGCAGCTGGGAGGTGGACACACGACAGCCACTGAAGACAACTACTCCCATAGTGATACCTGTTTGGCTTTATCTTGTGGAATTTCCTTAAATAAGAAATACCACTTACTTTAAACCATAAAGTCTAAAGGAGGCATTTCACGCAATGATGGGCACAATAAAGGACAAAAATGGTATGAACCGAACAGAAGCAGAAGAGATTAAGAAGAGGTGGCAGGAATACACAGAAGAACTGTACAAAAAAGGTCTTAATAACCCAGAAAACCACAATGGTGTGGTCATTCATCTAGAACTAACATCCTGGAGTGTGAAGTCAAGTGGGCCTTAGGAAGCATCACTACAAGCAAAGCTAGTGGAAGTGACAGAATTCCAGCTGAGCTATTTCAAATCCTAAAAGATAATACTGTTAAAGTGCTGCATTCAATATGTCACCAAATTTGGAAAACTCATCACTGGCCATGGGACTGGAAAAGGTCAGTTTCCATTCCAATCTCAAAGAAGGACAACGCCAAAGAGTGTTCAAACTACTGTACAATTGCGCTCGTTTCACATGCTTCCAAAGTAATGCTCTAAATGCTTCAAGCTAGGCTTCAACGATACATGAGCCAAGAACTTCCAGATGTACAAGCTTTGGGATTTAGAAAAGGCAGAGGAATCAAAGATCAAATTGCCAACATCCGTGGGATCACAGAAAAAGCAAGGAAATTCAAGAAAAACATCTACTTCTGCTGCATTGACAATGCTAAGGCCTTTCACTGTGTAGATCACAACAAACTGTGGAAAATTTTTACAGAGATGGGAACACCAGAACACTTTACCTGCCTACTGAGAAACCTGCATGCAGGTCAAGAAGCAACAGTTCAAACCAGATATGGAACAATAGACTGGTCCAAATTGGGAGAGTAGAGTGTCAAAGCTGTATACTGTCTCCCTGCTTATTTAACTTAAATGCAGAGTACATCATGCAAAATGCCGGGCTGGATAAAACTCAAGCTGGAATCAGACTGCCGGGAGAAGTATCAATAACCTCAGATAGGCAGATGGACACCACCGTAACGGCAGTAAGCAAAGAGGAACTAAAGACCCTCTTGATGAAGATGAAAGAGGACGGTGAAAAACTGGATTAAAACCCAACATTCAAAAAATGAAAATCATGGCATCTGGTCTATTCATGGCAATAGATGGGAAACAATGGAAACAGTGACAGACTTTATTTTCTTGGGCTCCAAAATCACTGTGGATGGTTACTGAAGCCATGAAGTTGAAAGAATCCCTGCTCCATGAAAGAAAAGCTATGACAAACCTAGATAGTGTTATTAAAAAACAGAAACATCACATTGTCGATAAAGGGCCATACAGTCAAAGCTATGGTCTTTCCAGTAGTCATATATGGATGTGAGAGTTGGACTATAAAGAAAGCCAAGTGCTGAAGAATTGATGCTTTTGAACTGTGGTGTTGGAGAAGACTCTTGAGATTCCCTTGGACAGCAAGGAGATCCAACCAGTCCATCCTAAAGGAAATCAGTCCTGAATGTTCACTGGAAGGACTGATGCTAAAGCTGAAACTCCAATACTTGCGTCACCTGACGTGAAGAACTGACTCCTTCGAAAAGACCCTGATGCTGGGCAAGATTGAAGGCAAGAGGAGAAGGGGACAACAGAGGATGACATGGTTGGATGGCATCACCAACTCAATGGACGTGAGTTTGAGTAAACTCCGGGAGTTGGTGATGGACAGGAGGCCTAGCATGCTGCAGTCCATGGGGTCGCAAAGAGTTGGACACGACTGAGCAACTGAACTGAAGTGAACTGACAGTTTTTCCAGTAGTAACGTATGGATATGAGAGATGGACCATAGAGAAGCCTGAATGCCAAAGAAGTGATGCTTTTCAAACTGTGGTGCTGGAGAAGACTCTTGAGAGTCCCTTGGACTGCAAGGAGATCAAACCAGTCAACCCTAAAGGAAATCAACCCTGACTATTCATTGGAAGGACTGATGCTGAAGCTCTAAGACTTTGGACACCTGATGCAAATAGTTGACTCATTGGAAAAGACTCTGATGCTGAGAAAGATTGAGAGCAGGAGATGGGGGTGATAGAGGATGAGATGGTTGGACGGCATCATCAACTCAATGGTCATGGCTTGAACAAACTCCTGGAAGTAAGGGAAGGACAGGGAAGCCTAGCATGCTGTAATCCATGGGTTCGCAAAGAGCTGGACACAACTGAGTGACTGAACAACAAGATTCATAAAGTCTGATTCAATCAATCCACTATTATGTCAATCATTTCCAAAAGGTAAGACAGGGGTAGAAGGGATGCTCACATAATGTAATCAACCCAAACTGCATTTTACCAATCTAAAAAATATTTAACTATATATATGCCTATTGAAATTCTAGGTTTTGTAAACTACCCGACCTCAAAATGTTTCTTCTAAAACACAGTGAATTGCATCACCCCAATTTTCCTGGTAAGTAGCTACGTCAGATATTCAGTGACCGAGGATGGACTTCAGATTCCCCACTGCACAACTCAAAGAGCAGATCCTTCTAGAAATACGGACCTGAGTTTCCAATTCCCTGTCTCCATGTTCACTTAGGCTGCTCTACCAGGTGCTGCTGCTGCTGCTGCTAAGTTGCTTCAGTCGTGTCCGACTCTGTGCGACCCCATAGACGGCAGCCCACCAGGCTCCCCCGTCCCTGGGATTCTCCAGGCAAGAACACTGGAGTGGGTTGCCATTTCCTTCTCCAATGCAGGAAAGTGAAAGTGAAGTTGCTCAGTCGTGTCCGACTCTTAGCAACCTCATGGACTGCAGCCCACCAGGCTCCTCCGTCCATGGGATTTTCCAGGCAAGAGTACTGGGGTGGGGTGCCACTGCCTTCTCCATCTACCAGGTGAGATCACCCATAAGAACAAATAGTAAAGTGCTAACAGGACCCGTAAAGGAATCTGTGTTCAGCACCAACACTTCTCAGTCCAGCCACAAATGGCCGAGGACATCACAGACTGACTTGACTTTGCCACAGACACCGTCCCTTGCAATAGCACCAGCAAATACAGCTGTGTAGTAACTGAGGGAAAAAGTACCATGAACTGACCGTAAGGCACCTACACTACAGAAATGCGTTAAGACACACTGCCATAGCGTAAACCTGTGCACAAATCTGAGATCAGCAGTTTATCTATTAAGAGGTCTTAGTCATGCTTATTCAAACTAAATGTTTTAAGATTTAGGATCCAGCTGTAATTTAGAAGGTCCTGAGTGTAAATAGTATCAACATTCAAAAAACTCCTCTAAAGCATGAAGCTACACTTTCCAAAAATTATGACCATGTACCTAAATGGATGTGGTTTTAGAGACATAATCTAGACACTTCCGAAATTAAACATTTACCATCAAATCACTTTCTAGAACCAATGAGGAAGAAAATATGTAACAGAGAAGAGTTTCACACAGAAGTTGAGCAGGGTTTGGAACACCACTTTCTTGGTAAATCTTTCATCTATGCCTTCAATCCCCTGCAAAGACAGCCTCCAATTTGTTTCTTTACTGGCAGAGTAATGCTGTTTTTATTCTTTTTCAACTCTACTCTAGCATCCTCCCAAAACAGAAAAGTCTGCAAGTTAACTTTTTAAACATAGATGGTATATGCTCTTTGGTTGTTTGATTTTAAGAATGACATAAAATTAAGGGATATTTTAAGCACCATCTGCTCTCTTGCAACAATGGGCAATAATTTCCTGATTGTCTTACTTCATGTACGTGTTTTAAATCTAGAGTATCCTTTATGATTATTGCAGTTGGCATTTTCTTATTTTATGTAGCCCTTCTTGCCTATCTGTACTGAGCAACCAGGCTGGGTTTTATCCCCTCTTTGTGCCATTCCTATTTCAATTTCCCATTATCACAGAACTGTTGACAAAAGTCATTCTGTTACTTTTTTCTGTCATGTCTTCCAAATTCACTGGGCTAATCCTTTATGAAGACAGAGAAATGCAATTCTAAAGGAACTTATTAAAATTTATTTAACCAATCCAATCCTTCAAATATGAGGACACGGTTAGAAATGCTGTCATTCGGTAAAACAGAAACTTCGATGGCATTATCTTCCACATCGACTGTGGTGGAATAAGCCGGGATGCTGGTGCATGCAGGGCCTGTCAACAAAGACAGGACTGGAAACGTGCGAGTGCACCAGGTCCACCTAGCCATCTGCTCGGTGTGGAAGGAAGAGAAACACAGCAGTGAACTAAGGTATTTGTTTTCTAAGTCTTAACTTGTTAACAAGATCTGTGCAATGAACTCGTATGTACTACTGTGGTTCTATGGAGACCCTCAGAAAAAATCCATGGCAACCACCTGTCATACTCCATTGGGATAAGAGAGATGTTTCTAGTAAAAACCTATACTCTAAAAATGTTTTTCTTACCATAAATGAAAGATGCATTGAAAGGAAAGATGTTTTAAAAAAAAGACATTGAAAAACAATGTGAACAATATTAACTCTGTGTAGATTTTTTAAAAGATAGAGACATACGCTAATAGTTTTGAAAGTATATATAAGGAGTTGTTAAAAAAGGTTTTACCTTTAAGGAAAGGACTGAAAAGGGTGCCATTACATATTTTTCTGAGCTTTAATTTTCTTAGCCATGGACATATACTAATTTTTAATACATTTCAACAAGGGGTAACATACTTAAGAGCCATTGTGATTTCCTTTCAAATAATTTTCTGTGAAAGGATTTTAGTACAAGGGCACATCATAATTTTCTCAATGATTTCCCTATCATGGGACATATTAGTTATAATTCAATTTTTGCTGATAAATCTAGCACTGCAACAATCACCTCAGGACGTGTACTTTTATTTTTGTAAACGTACTTTTTCCAATTATTTCTTAGGAGTGTAAGAAATGGCTCAAAGGGCATAAAGACGTTAACGGTCACTGATAAACACCACCCGCCTGCTTGTCAGGACGCACATTGCAATCATACCGCAGCCAGCAGAAGAGCAGCGTGCTCACTCTAGCAAGTACATTCTCATGAGTGATAAGCACTGTCCTTTGGTCCTTACTAATATGGTGACAAACGGAAATCTTTCACTATTACTCGGAATACTACTGAAGTCTGAACGAAGAAACAGGTTCTCACACTATTTCAACAGTCATCAGAATCGTCCAATTTTATGTTAATTAATGCTTAAAATTAAAGGACAGAATATACACTCCTGAGAACTGGGAATACAAAAAACACTGAAAATTATTTTTAGGCCATAAAAAATATAGTTTATGAAAATTTAGAATACTGCTGGAAACAACCTATTCTTTCATCTTAATTCAAGTACGTAGGAAGTATGTAAAAGTCACGTGTGAACTGGAGTCAAATTTGGCATAGGAATCTACAACATTCACGATGGTTTTCTTTCCAAGAATTTATAACACATGGTCTTTCAAATTCAACATAGAGCCCAAGAGCCACAGTATGTCTGTGAACACATAAGCAACAGCTCCTTCAAATTCCTCCTCCCAGCAATCTGGCCTACAGAACCCCAAATACTATCAGTTGATGTCACTTCTTTTCAGATGCCCTCAGTTTGGCAGAAAGTAAAAGTGAATGGATGTGAGAATTCAGTGGTAATATATAAAGCAATCCATCTGCCCGGCCTGCTGTGAGCACGTCTGCTGCAAATACTATCCCCACAGCCGCTGCTGCTGAGCACCTCGGGCCTGAACTCCACCAGGCTTCCCCACACAGTGTCAAGGAGTTCCCTGACTTAGAAATGGCCCACGAGGAATGGCTTTCAAAACGTGCTCAGTGAGAGAGGCATGCTGCTAGGTGCCTGACCCCCTGTGGCTGCCATCCTGGTGAGGCACCAGTTAAAGCCTTCTCTACAGGTAGGAAACTATGGCTACAGAGGCAGGTTATCCAAGCACCCCACACAGAACCAAAATTCTAATACAGGCCTATGTGATTGGGTTAGGTTTTTGCTTGCTTGCACTCAAATTAGTCACCAAAACACTTTTAGCAAGGAAAGAAATACTCTGGAAATGGAGCAATGAACACTTGTATTTCTGACAGTTATGAAAAATAAAACACTAGCTTTTCTCTAGACTTTGAATTTGAACAGAATATTTTTGATCTCTAATCTGGTCTCTGTGTCCAAAGCATGGGCTTTAAACTAGGTCTGATCCCCTTATGATCACAGGCTGGTGACCTCAGTGCTTCCTTGTCCTCTTCTAGAGAGGCAAGCCTCCTGTTACTCTCTGAAGGCAAGCTGGAGTTTTCCTCTATGGTTCCACTAACCATACCCTCCTTTCTATGTGGCCAAGATCGGCCCACTAATCTGATCCATCATCGCTGGAAAAGGAAGTGGGAGTTCTCTTAGACCTGCCAGGCCCACCTCTGAGCAAAGGTCAGTTCCCCAAACTGGAATTCTGAAAGAAAGATGCACAACCTAACCCACCACACATCTCTCCAGTCCCCACCCCAACTGTGCCAGACTCCTTATAGATTTAACTTCAGTTATTCTTCAGCACAACTCTAAAGACGCTATAATCTCCATTTTACATATGGGGAAAAGGTATTTTTAACATTCAGTTCAGTTCAGTCGCTCAGTTGTGTCCAACTCTTTGCGACCTTGCGACCCCATAGACCACAGCATGCCAGGCCTCCCTGTCCATCACCAACTCCCAGAGTTTACCCAAACTCATGTCCATCGAGTCAATGATGCCATCCAACCATCTCATCCTCTGTCTTCCTCAAGGAGGTCAATTAAGTACTTGCTCCAATCACACAGTTAGTAAAAGGAAAAAGAAGAATTCAAGTCAGAGCCTGGCCAGCCCTTGAACTTNAACTCCCAGAGTTTACCCAAACTCATGTCCATCGAGTCAATGATGCCATCCAACCATCTCATCCTCTGTCTTCCTCAAGGAGGTCAATTAAGTACTTGCTCCAATCACACAGTTAGTAAAAGGAAAAAGAAGAATTCAAGTCAGAGCCTGGCCAGCCCTTGAACTTATCCGCCTTTAACATTGCACAACAATGCTTCCCTAGTACATGAGGAAAATGAAGCTCAGCAGAATGGCATGCAACCTGAAAGGGACTCAAGACAGTCTGTTACTCTCTGGAGCACCAACCACCTCCATCACCCTGTGTCATCCCTGAGTGACCCAAATACTAAGCAGAACATGGAACCTCAGTAACTACTTGAGCTTTATTTCTCATGAAGCCTCTTGAAGGGAAATGCAAGATATAGTTAATTTTATAAGACTAACTTTGATATTACAAATGCAATATTAAGCTTGCTAAATTTTTCATCCTTAATGTTTTTCTAGCCTTTTCCAAAAAGATTACAAAATAACAGCAATAATGGTAAAATACATACATACAATCCTCGCCCCCTATTTAACATACTTACTTATGATGACAAAAAAGACACTCCCCAAGATTAACATTTCATTTCTTCATATGTTTAATGACATTACACCATGAAGTTGAAACTTCCCTTACTCAACTACTTACTCATCTGTCATACTCAAGTGTGATAAAAATCAAAATATCAAACAATAAGGGAGACATAAGGCAATCATAAAAACTACGCTCAGCATTATAAGCAAGAGGCATACAAATATTGACACTGTTCTCACTTAAGGACAGCACTTGGAAAAATGCAAACGGATCAATACAAATGAAAAACAAAAATAATGGACAGAATTAGCTGTGAGCACTAGCTTTCACAAACAGCGCCACAGAGAATCAATCAGTGCTCTAAGCTATCACATTGGAAATCATCCCTCCAGATTATCTGGACAGTTCAGAAGACACTCTGGTTTTACCTTTTTTGTTTTAAAAAGAGGCAAAAAATATATATTACTAGGCACAGTTTGTAGGGAATAAATGCAGAGTAAATTTAAAATACTAGGCATGGCTGAGAACCAAGCACTGGGCTTCTTTATTGTATCGGACCTTTTCAGATCTGCCAAGCAGGGACACCCTTCCTCTTCGAATTGGCTAACACTCTGATTCTTATAATTGCCAAAGTGTAGAATTATTAAAACAGTAATAGAGATTAAGGGTTTCTTAATCTTAAAAGATCAGGGGTTTCTTTACCCATTCTTTATTCAGTTCAGTTCAGTCGCTCAGTCGTGTCCGACTCTTTGCAACCCCATGAATCGCAGCACGCCAGGCCTCCCTGTCCATCACCAACTCTGGGAGTTCACTCAGACTCACGTCCATCAAGTCTGTGATGCCATCCAGCCATCTCATCCTCTGTCGTCCCCTTCTCCTCCTGCCCTCAATCCCTCCCAGCATCAAAGTCTTTTCCAATGAGTCTAATCTTCGCATGAGGTGGCCAGAGTACTGGAGCTTCAGCTTTAGCATCATTCCTTCCAAACGATGGGTTGATCTCCTTCAAAATGGACTGGTTGGATCTCTTTGCAGTCCAAGAGACTCTCAAGAGTCTTCTCCAACACCACAGTTCAAAAGCATCAATTCTTCGGCACTCAGCCTTCTTCACAGTCCAACTCTCACATCCATACATGACTACTGGAAAAAGCATAGCCTTGACTAGACGGACCTTAGTCGGCAAAGTAATGTCTCTGCTTTTGAATATACTATCTAGGTTGGTCATAACTTTTCTCCAAGGAGTAAGCGTCTTTTAATTTCATGGCTGCAGTCACCATCTACAGTGATTTTGGAGCCCCCAAAAATAAAGTCTGACACTGTTTCCCCATCTATTTCTCATGGAGTGAAGGGACCGGATGCCATGATCTTCGTTTTCTGAATGTTGAACTTTAAGCCAACTTTTTCACTCTCCTCTTTTACTTTCATTCTTTATTACCTTTGATATTTAAACATCAACACCCTATTCAGCTGTTACCTTCACTACTTTCAACCTTCTGCTTAAAGAGGGGTCCTGGCATGAGAGAGCTCCAGGGCTACAGACCCCATGAGAATTTTCAGGCTATAACTCTGACAAGCAGTTCCGAAGAGAGGTGTGTTCACACTTCCTATCATCTTGCTCAGAGCAGAGGGAGGATAGACTACGGATCCACAGATTTAAGTCTAATTATAGCCACTGACCTCAGAGAAATTCCATTAAAGCTTTCTTTTGATTCAAAGAGGTCATATCAAATGATCACAGAAGCAAGATTCCCACAACAAACTTCAAACTGGGCATATACACATGTCACCTTTGTTCTGTGAGCAAAGAATGTGTATCTTGAAGGAAAGGGAACAGTAACCTTGGTTGGCATGCCTTATTTAAGAAGTCTGAAAATTCACACTTAGCTCTTTCACTGAGAAAGAAAAAGCACTATGTGGCTGGCACCTATATAATCCACCACATCCAATGAAATGAGTCCAGAAGGGTACAGAGAACTAGGGGGCCAACCTTCTGCATCCAATCTCAGGCTCACCATCCTCATTTTATGCATCATTCCAACTCCCTGGTTTGAGAAAGGCGGCTAGCAAAGGACAGTGCTTCAGTTGTGTCTGACTCTTTGTGACCACATGGATTGTAGCCTGCCAGGCTCCTCTGTCCACAGTATTTTCACAGGAAGCATACTGCACTGGGTCACCATGTCCTCCTCCAGGGGATTTTCCCAACCTAGGGATTGAACCCATGTCTCCTGCATCTCTTGCATTGCAGGTGGATTCTTTTACCACTGAGCCACTGGGGAAGCCCAGTAGAGGACAGAAGATATCCAATTATCTCTGGACCACCACAGATGGCAAGAAGTAACATATATAAAGTGCCCTACATCAGGTCTGGCACACTGTGAACAATCAATGCCCAATCCTATTACTATCAAACCATATGAAAGTAGAATGATTTAAAAAACTAATTTTTCTCAGTACAGTGAATATGTTATTCAAAATGTCAACTTATTTTTTAAGGTATAGAGTTAACTAAAGCCTCAAAAACAGATATTACTTTGATTTCAAGTTAGTGATTAGACACCAGTATCATACATTATATACCTGCTGCTGCTCCTAAGTCACTTCAGTTGTGTTTAACTCTTCGCAACCCCATGGACTGCAGCCTACCAGGCTCCTCCATCCATGGGATTTTCCAGGCAAGAGTACTGGAGTGGGTTGCCATTGCCTTCTCTGAAATTATTTACCTAGTTCCACTCAAATCCCATAATCCAGCAAATTTATTAATAAATTAGCACTAAATGAAATCAGGCTCCCCATTCCTGAGGACTCAAACCCCAAACGTCTCTCCTGCAGACACAGTGTGTATTAATCACTTGGCTTTCCTGGTACGCTACTTGACGTCTCAGATTTTCTGAATCCAACAATACTTTATTAGTATAAAATGGGGACATAATGTGAACCTAACCCTAATCTCTTCTAAATACATAAATACAAACTCCCCAGTCTGAGTACAAACTCCTAGGGGCATGACTTCATATGCTTCTTTTTCTCTATATGGTATTTTCTCTTCTTTCCTTTACACTCTTGTTCAAAAAGAAAAAAAAGGCAGAGGACAACCACTCATCAGCACTGCTGTGTTGTACCACCAGGACCCAAGTAACAGAAGCCAAGTGAAGGTACAAAGATAAAATGAAGAATATGAAACCACTTAACTCTAGAAGTTCATATTTTATGTGTCATACCAGACACTGAAATTAAGAGTGCCAAGAACTGTTAAATGAGCAGTGTTCAACAGTCTACATTTACTTTACTTCAACAGCTGTAAGAACAGAGAAATGTCACTGTACTAGTATTCTGTGATCTAAGGCATATTAAAATATAACCTAGAGACTCACTGNCTCTCAAGAGTCTTCTCCAACACCACAGTTCAAAAGCATCAATTCTTCGGCACTCAGCCTTCTTCACAGTCCAACTCTCACATCCATACATGACTACTGGAAAAAGCATAGCCTTGACTAGACGGACCTTAGTCGGCAAAGTAATGTCTCTGCTTTTGAATATACTATCTAGGTTGGTCATAACTTTTCTCCAAGGAGTAAGCGTCTTTTAATTTCATGGCTGCAGTCACCATCTACAGTGATTTTGGAGCCCCCAAAAATAAAGTCTGACACTGTTTCCCCATCTATTTCTCATGGAGTGAAGGGACCGGATGCCATGATCTTCGTTTTCTGAATGTTGAACTTTAAGCCAACTTTTTCACTCTCCTCTTTTACTTTCATTCTTTATTACCTTTGATATTTAAACATCAACACCCTATTCAGCTGTTACCTTCACTACTTTCAACCTTCTGCTTAAAGAGGGGTCCTGGCATGAGAGAGCTCCAGGGCTACAGACCCCATGAGAATTTTCAGGCTATAACTCTGACAAGCAGTTCCGAAGAGAGGTGTGTTCACACTTCCTATCATCTTGCTCAGAGCAGAGGGAGGATAGACTACGGATCCACAGATTTAAGTCTAATTATAGCCACTGACCTCAGAGAAATTCCATTAAAGCTTTCTTTTGATTCAAAGAGGTCATATCAAATGATCACAGAAGCAAGATTCCCACAACAAACTTCAAACTGGGCATATACACATGTCACCTTTGTTCTGTGAGCAAAGAATGTGTATCTTGAAGGAAAGGGAACAGTAACCTTGGTTGGCATGCCTTATTTAAGAAGTCTGAAAATTCACACTTAGCTCTTTCACTGAGAAAGAAAAAGCACTATGTGGCTGGCACCTATATAATCCACCACATCCAATGAAATGAGTCCAGAAGGGTACAGAGAACTAGGGGGCCAACCTTCTGCATCCAATCTCAGGCTCACCATCCTCATTTTATGCATCATTCCAACTCCCTGGTTTGAGAAAGGCGGCTAGCAAAGGACAGTGCTTCAGTTGTGTCTGACTCTTTGTGACCACATGGATTGTAGCCTGCCAGGCTCCTCTGTCCACAGTATTTTCACAGGAAGCATACTGCACTGGGTCACCATGTCCTCCTCCAGGGGATTTTCCCAACCTAGGGATTGAACCCATGTCTCCTGCATCTCTTGCATTGCAGGTGGATTCTTTTACCACTGAGCCACTGGGGAAGCCCAGTAGAGGACAGAAGATATCCAATTATCTCTGGACCACCACAGATGGCAAGAAGTAACATATATAAAGTGCCCTACATCAGGTCTGGCACACTGTGAACAATCAATGCCCAATCCTATTACTATCAAACCATATGAAAGTAGAATGATTTAAAAAACTAATTTTTCTCAGTACAGTGAATATGTTATTCAAAATGTCAACTTATTTTTTAAGGTATAGAGTTAACTAAAGCCTCAAAAACAGATATTACTTTGATTTCAAGTTAGTGATTAGACACCAGTATCATACATTATATACCTGCTGCTGCTCCTAAGTCACTTCAGTTGTGTTTAACTCTTTGCAACCCCATGGACTGCAGCCTACCAGGCTCCTCCATCCATGGGATTTTCCAGGCAAGAGTACTGGAGTGGGTTGCCATTGCCTTCTCTGAAATTATTTACCTAGTTCCACTCAAATCCCATAATCCAGCAAATTTATTAATAAATTAGCACTAAATGAAATCAGGCTCCCCATTCCTGAGGACTCAAACCCCAAACGTCTCTCCTGCAGACACAGTGTGTATTAATCACTTGGCTTTCCTGGTACGCTACTTGACGTCTCAGATTTTCTGAATCCAACAATACTTTATTAGTATAAAATGGGGACATAATGTGAACCTAACCCTAATCTCTTCTAAATACATAAATACAAACTCCCCAGTTTGAGTACAAACTCCTAGGGGCATGACTTCATATGCTTCTTTTTCTCTATATGGTATTTTCTCTTCTTTCCTTTACACTCTTGTTCAAAAAGAAAAAAAAGGCAGAGGACAACCACTCATCAGCACTGCTGTGTTGTACCACCAGGACCCAAGTAACAGAAGCCAAGTGAAGGTACAAAGATAAAATGAAGAATATGAAACCACTTAACTCTAGAAGTTCATATTTTATGTGTCATACCAGACACTGAAATTAAGAGTGCCAAGAACTGTTAAATGAGCAGTGTTCAACAGTCTACATTTACTTTACTTCAACAGCTGTAAGAACAGAGAAATGTCACTGTACTAGTATTCTGTGATCTAAGGCATATTAAAATATAACCTAGAGACTCACTGTTAAAATGGTTCCTTATTGTTTTAACAAAGACCACCCCAAGATTAAAGATTTTTTTGGATGAATGCTACCTAATTTAGGAAAAAACAAATTTAATTTTAGAAAATGATTGAAATATAAAAAAAGATAAACCCATATCATGGTTCTTATATGCAAGACAATTTAACAGTTGAAATTCCTTTCAGATTAAAAAGAAATCAATTTCAACATTCTACCATCTCTTTTTAAACTTGTTAAAAAGTTTGAGGATTCAAATGTCAGAATGCTTTCAAGTTAGATAGTGAAGTAACTCTCTTGAAGTTCATAAGAGAACATTCTCAGCTTTGCAGTACAATTTTTCAACTTTCTAGTATATCATGTTAATAGATTATCACTTAAAGTAAAATTAATGCAAAATAAAAGATATCATTCTGGAGTCACCAACTATTACCTTTCCTTCCAAGAAGATAACGTTATTTACTGTGCTGTAGATAAGTCTCTCACACTGCACATACTGTCATAAGTATACTGCTTCTGAGAGTGTAGCCTAGATATGACTGTCCCCCAGACAATGATTCTTTTTAACTCAAGAAAATCAGTACAGTAAATAACTTTTCTTCCCTTAGAGACAATCACAGTGCTGGAGGCTGCTGCAACACAAAAACAAAATATCCTCACAAATGTCTCCAAACAGTCAAGCTGAAAATCTAAGCCAAAGTTTCATTTAACAGCCTGTCAGTTTTTTGATGTGAAGCTAATGAATGCAGTGGCAAACAAATCCATCAAACCTAACATCAAAACAACTGCACTTCATCCCTCCAAAAGGAAAAATGAAATACAACCTGCAGGCCAGCTCTTTGATCCAACCTAGCCAGGAACCAGACCTGTGAATGCCACCACAGCTGCTGGGCATAAGTAACCACAGACTCTGTCTCACCACAGAAAGAAAGAACGCTCCAAAGCAGAAAACATTCACCTCAAATATGCACAATCTTAGTTCAACTGCTATGCAATCTGGTGGATATTTTAAAATCTCTACTAGAAAAAAAGGTATACAGTATTTCACTCTAGATTACTCTGATATTTAAAGCTAGAAAGATGCCTAAAATAAATGGATGGTTTGTTCCACTCATACTGCAGCTCTGCAAGAGGTTTATTAAAAGCCCTTCTGCTCATTACGAAAGCTCTTTGAAGACAAAGAAACAATTCCTGTTATACAAGCGTGTAGCACAATTCCTATTTCAGAGAAGAAACTCATGGGGCACTCACCAAAGCTGAACCCTGCCTGATAGCAGGCATATGGGCACAAGGCCACCTAGAACAATCTTTTTTTCAATGAAAACTTTAATTCTGATAAATGAAATGAGGAGAAAGAATTACAGAACCACTTTCTTAGGTAGGTGGGTCCTCTTAAGGCAAGGCTGTTCTCTTCTGCAGTATCATGCAGGATTTGGTTTGCTATATTTGGCAGGTCAAGGCAAAAAAGAGCTGAATGATCCTGAAAAGAGATGGAAAGATAGGAACAAGAGGAATGCCAAAGTGGGGGCATTAGCAGAAATTTTTAGAAACAAGGATAGTCAAATTAAGTTGTTGTCATTGCTCACACCTATAGCCATTTTCTGAAGACCTGTTCTACAATCTATGCACAGAAGAAGCCTTATATAAGAGAAGAGGCAGTTTGGGTACGTACTACAATAAAGAACCATCTGAATTAAGTGCTGAAAAATGGGGAATACACTGACAGGCAACGGAATATCCACATATAATAATTATTGCTGTTGCTATTATTATTTAGTTGAGAACATCAAAGGTTAAAGAATCTGCTGGAATTTGAAAGATGAGTAATTGGGAACAGCACAAATATTGGGATGGATGTTCTTTTTAGTCAATGTTAGCTATACCTTAAATGGACGGAAGGTGTCATGAACAAATACCACATACCAACACATCAGTAATACATTCAAAGGAAATCCAAAGAAACCCCGTCTCCCATCCTGCTCCAGCAATGTCACCAGCAGTGAAACAGCCAAGACCAAAGGAAGCAGTCCTGGATGCTCGGCAGTGCCAACACTACTGTCACCTCTGGCTCCCATCAAACAATTCAGCCTCCAAGGGGTGAATTCACAGAAACATACACAGTGCCTGGCATACGACAGACAAGCTCTACCTGAAAAAACAGAACTCTCTCCCCATCCATATTAAGTCACTTGAATGGCTTAAAAGGTCCCTAACCAAAGCCTGTTGGCTGCTAAACAAAGACCACCAAAATTATTAGTGAGCCTGGGGTTATCTTTTCAAAATTATTTTTTAAATTAAAAAATAACCTCCTCTAACAGTTCTTTTCTAAGTTATGGAAACAGAAATATTGGTTTGTAATATACAAAATATTATCAGTTAAGATTCTTCATTCTACCCCATGTTAATTAATGATGCACCAGACGCTTTATCAGATGCTTTTACATAGTCAAATCAACATGTGACAGGTAAAGCAGCAGTCATTTCCCAGTACTTCAACTACAAAAAAGTATGCCATTAAAAAAAAAATCCCCCTAAACGTATAACTCATTATCATTTGTGAAAAATAACTGTTTTTTAAACAGTTATCATTTAGAATGAATTAAAAAACACAAAGGATTAAGACAAACAAATGCGGTCATTCTCAAAGCTAAAATTTGTCTTTTAATACAATTCATAATTAATTTACTATACATTATATTTTTCTCCAGCAAAATACAAAAACTGTCCAATTTACAAATTTTCCTAATCTTAGGAAATTACACGTTCATACACATACCCACACATACACCACAGTAAATCTATAAGGTTGCCTATAGAAACAGACTTGAAAAAAATCAATATATATCACCATGTCAATTATTAACTGAAAATCTCTGATGTAGGCAGAATGCTGGCCCCCACACTCCCACATCCCATTTGGTCCCAACCCTAAAAGCAAAGATATCTATATTCTAGATCCTGCAATCTGTGAATATGCTATCTTTTATGACAAAAGGGATATTGTGGATTGCTTGCTCTGAAATGTAGGGGACCAGAGCAAGGGACCTGAGAGAGGCCTCTAGGAGCAAAGAGCTGGCTGACAACAGCAAGGAAATAGGAGCTCAGTCCTACAGCCACAAAGAACTAACAGCCAACAACCCCACTGAGTGAGCAGCAGACTCCATCAGAATCTCCAGTAAGGAATGCAGCCCTGCAACACACTGCCCTTGCTGGTGAGACCAACGTTAAACATACAACCCACAGGACTACGAAACAGTAAAACGAGTATTGTTTCAAGCCACTAATCTTAAGGTAATTTTATGGGAACTTGCTACAGCTGCAACAAAAAATTAATATGTTATTATTATTATTATTATTATTATTACTTAGGTGAGTAGCACCACCTCACCTAGAGTAACAAAGGGTGGAGACAACATCTAAAATCATCTCCAACACAAAAAAAAAAAAAAAAACACATCTCCAACACATGTAACTATGACGAGTTTTAAATTAACTGTCCAACACTGCGTTATAGCCAATGAACATTTTGTCATATCCTCTGACTACATTGAATGATATAAATCAACACCGCGTGAGTGGCTATCTACATACCTAAGCTTTCCACCCCTAACCCCACAACAAATCTATGGGGTAAAGAGGTATTTTTAGTTTATAGATAGAAACAAAAAGAAGAAATGACTTTCCTGATATTCTCTGGTTAGCAAAAAGAAGAGCTGGGCTTCAGATCCCTGCCCTCCCCACCATGGCGCTCTGCTTCCTGAACAATCCCATACAGCTTTGGGCTTATCAGCTGAGATTTCAGAGAGGTTCACTATCAACCTCTCTTACGTGGTCACACTCCACTCCTACTCTGTCCACAGTGAAAGGAGGAAACACACGCAGGATATTTTAGACTTGGGGAGAAGCCAATACTCAGAACTACTGATGAAACTGAAAGCTACAGGAAACAAGCACAAACTGATTTTGCTGGTGATTGAACAGCTGGGATAGTTGACTTATTATGTCAATGATTAAAGACGCAAACCATAAAACAGCACACCTTTTTATACCCTCAGAGTTATGACACTATTTCGATGTAGACACAAGCATTACTTTTCTGCAAAATAACGGCAGTAGCTGGCCAAGGTACATACACTGAGCTTTCTGGGTTTTTTTTTTTTTTAATTAGGTTTATTGTAGTAAGAAGGATGTGAAAGAAGTAGTTCAGTTCTACTCCTTTCTAAATTACCCCTCATAAATAAAAATTACTCAGAACAAAGAAAGTCTTCTAATAGCAGGAGCTATCTTTTATGTTATGAATTCACTCTAATGCTTGAGCTGCCGAAGGGCTATATTCTTATTTTAAAATATTACGCAATTTTCTAAATGTGCATGTAAAATAAACCTAGAGTTGTCCTCCCTGAATATATTTCTATCCACGTTCACTCAATGGTTCCACACGAAAGTTTTATCATGTAGAATGAATAATATTTGCCTGGACCATGCAGGGGCCACAATAGGCCACATATATGTGCCATTTTCCACTAAATATAGGGCAATTCTGCATACTCTGTAAAACACATAGTTTCATTAAAAACCTACCCTCTGCCAGCACGCACCTCTGCCTTAAAATCCACAGGAAACGAAGCAACCTAATAGAAGCTACTGTCACTTTGAAAATGCCCTCTATTTAACTCTGCAGGGAGGCAATTAATAAAATTTAACCCAGTTGCTTGTGAATGAAAATATATAGTTTATGAACTAAATTAAATATACTGAGTAAGAGACACAAATTTTTATACCAAATTTAACATGAAGATATATTTCTTTTTAAAGTATGTTCTATATTATTACTTTCAAGAAATTCATTTCTGTGCTAAGGGCAGTTTTAATCATTTCTTCTTACCATCTTTCCTTAACATCTTGTTACAATTTTACCAGACACTTTCCTCTGTAAATAGCTGTTTTCTAAGCCATGGACTGAACTCTAACTTGGAAGGTGCCAAGTCCACCTAATATGGACTCACAGGCAGCCACTGGAAAATCTCACAAAAAAACAAACATGCAAGATGGCCTTAAGAAAGCAAGCAAGCCTCGGTTGCATAAAATTACCTCTCAAAGTAAACTGCTCCACATTAATTTCAAAACAAAAAAATGTTGCTACAAATATTAACATAGCCTATATAAAATAAATATATCTGTCTCAAATTACTATGGTCAAAGGCACACATCACTGAGGAGATAAATGCTGCATGTGATCTTAGCTTTCCCACTATAATAACCAGAATACACATTTAATTTATGCTTTATTTTTTGAAGCATAACTTACCAATTTAGCAACCTTCCCATAGTCAATCCATCTGACAGTAGCAAAATTTGTAGATTCTGCACAGTTGAAACCATGATTAAAACCAGCATGGTAGCCATATGGGAAAGTGATCATAAATTCTCCAGCTTCCTGGGTGATCTGCAGGGTATAGGACATATAATATTTCCCAATTATAAGGCATCCCAAATTGCAAATACAGTTAAAATATATTTCCTATTTAAAACAAGAAAAAAAAAAGTTATGATGTTCAAGCTATACTAGTATAAAAGTGCCCCCAGATTCTTCACTTAATTCTTTAATAATTTTTCAGAAGACTTTTAAAACTTTTCTAAACAGATGATCCTCTGCCAATAGTCAATCATTTAGCCCATAAGCAGAGAAATTACATTTTATTTGAAGATGTCTGCTTTATGCTATTCAAAAAAGTGTTCATAATAGTCTTCAATACATTTTAATACTTTAAAAATTCACATTACTGGAATTATAAAAGGACATATTACAACTGACATTTTTCAAGTTATAGCTATAAAAATTTTGGCAACACACATTGAATGTTATGGATTCTTGTTGCTTAAGAGTTGACTGTATTCAATAAATTGTCCTTTCATTATACTTGGAAAACATTCAATTAACTATTTTAACAGTAAAATTTCTATCAAATAATTATTCAAATTTATCTACAAAATGTAGGTATATATGTGTGAGTGAGTGCATTTGCAAATATAATAAAATAGCTTGGGTCAATCAGCCATCAACCTAAAAGCAAAGATAAAAATGTATTCAGTCCATTCCTATCTTTCAAAGAAATCTGCTTATTTTTTTATTTCTACAATCACCAAAACATACAAAACACAACATCAAATAATTATTCAAATTTATCTACAAAATGTAGGTATATATGTGTGAGTGAGTGCATTTGCAAATATAATAAAATAGCTTGGGTCAATCAGCCATCAACCTAAAAGCAAAGATAAAAATGTATTCAGTCCATTCCTATCTTTCAAAGAAATCTGCTTATTTTTTTATTTCTACAATCACCAAAACATACAAAACACAACAGGAACTATGGAAGAAAAGTGAAGCTAAATTTATCAGTTTTTTAAAACTTGTCTTCTCAATACTAGAGTATCAAATCTGTAACTCACTGATTCATTCAGTCATCTTGGTTCGAGAAATAAATATCTAAGTATGCACCTATGTGGACACATATAAGAAACACACTGTATAAATACATGTGCACACACTGCATTCAGTAACCATCACAGGAATGCTAAAATGTTGTGTGTGGAAGTACTTTCCTTCCCAACAATTCTAAAATTTAGCTCATCACTCCCACCTCTGTGACATTCCAGCAGGTGTTCTATTGCAATGAGCAGCAATTCAGCTGCCACCTGGCAGGCAGAGAATGGCTTACCAGGGTTCAACATGGTTCCAGTTCCATCATTTCAAGCCACGTGAAAATACAGCCTGATTCTCTCCTTTTCTAGTCTCATAGAATCTCATTAATTATAATTGTGCTTGAAAATAAGGCATTTCCTTGCACCATGTGATAAAATAAAACTTACTTTGCTCAACTGTCACTAGCCCTATAAAGGGGAGTTGGGNCTTATCAGGGTTCAACATGGTTCCAGTTCCATCATTTCAAGCCACGTGAAAATACAGCCTGATTCTCTCCTTTTCTAGTCTCATAGAATCTCATTAATTATAATTGTGCTTGAAAATAAGGCATTTCCTTGCACCATGTGATAAAATAAAACTTACTTTGCTCAACTGTCACTAGCCCTATAAAGGGGAGTTGGGGGGAAGAGGGTAAGACTGCTGTCAGTGGGATAAGGAAGCGAGCTTCATTGCTCCACTGAATCCCATCTATAGTTCTTCCCTACTCTACCTGGAAAACTCCCTTCTTGCCATGCTGAAAAGTACCTATTTCCATTAAATGAGACCCTAAATATTATGCCTATATATAGTTTTTAGAAACAGGTCAGTCCCAATTAGCTAAAATAAAAGACTAATTTACTGCCTCTATGAAATAAACTGATTTTTTTTTTTAAAGAAGGGTATAGAGATAGAAAAGTACAAGTTCTTTTTAAGACTAACCAAGCATCATAATTCCATACAGTGAAAAACAGTGGAAAGGGTAGTGCACACAAGTGAAAAGCAGACAGTAGCTATTTGGCAAACATACTTTTTTATACACACATATACATATACACATGAGAATATGCACAAATACACTGAAAGAAAAAGAAAAAAATGTTAGTCCAACTGGGAAATGATTGCCTAAAGAGTAAAGGTTGAACTGAGGAGGAAGAGTGCATTATTATATTACCTATACTATGCAAAGCGCTTCATGTAGATAATCTCTTTTCATCCTCATAATGGCCCTATTAAATGGTACTCTTATTATCTCCATTTTCCAGTTGAAGAGATTGAAGCTTACAAAAATGATGTAATTTACCCAAGTGGTAGAATCAGAAATGAACCTGGGAAGAATCAATGTCATTCCAAAGTCTGCTACTCTGCCCAAGGTTACACTATCATCACTGGAGAATGAGCTCCTCAAGGAGCACACTGTCATCACACATCCTTCATCAAGGTAGAAGGGGAGATGACAATGTTTCATATGAAAAACTGCAGCCACCAATCAGCCCTCTAAATGGCTGGTGTCTCACCATCTGTGGACAAGCACTCACCATTCTACTTCCCACAGGAGCCACAAAATGTCCCATCCTNTGTCATCACACATCCTTCATCAAGGTAGAAGGGGAGATGACAATGTTTCATATGAAAAACTGCAGCCACCAATCAGCCCTCTAAATGGCTGGTGTCTCACCATCTGTGGACAAGCACTCACCATTCTACTTCCCACAGGAGCCACAAAATGTCCCATCCGCAAAAGACTGGATAAGAACATGGTGCATTTGGTGAGCTACCAAATAGTACCTGGAGAGCCTCAGCCCAGAAAAGGGTGCGAGGCACCTGTCTTCTTCTCCCCAAATATTAGAAAGAAGCTAGAAGCTACTATAGCCTCCATCCTGGGTGAAAGAGCCAATCCTGCAGCCCTGCTATTTCACATAACCCGCCTCCAAAGAACAACAATTCCCATCACCAGCCCTAAACTCTCAGAGCTTTTCCTGTCTTGGAGGACTCTTATTCTGCTCCTTCTCTGCTTTCTAACATTCCAACTTAAATAAAAGTGCTTAATCAGGCTTATGACAACCACCTGAGAGAAAGTGCACTGATGACACAGGTCTGAGACTGGAAAGCCTGGTGCTTAGAGGTGTCTGCAAGTAAAGACAATGCCCCCAGAAGGCGTGGCCCCACTGGGGGTGGGGCACAGCCTGTGACTTCTGTACCTGCGGCAGTGCTGCAGCCCACCCACACCTGTGGACATTACCCATACTGCACATCTCGAAGGCACATTTTCTGTCATGGGGAGAAGTATGTAACTAAACAAGTGGTGAGAGCAGTCTCATCATGGACATGACAGCGTGTCTCATGCGTGACTGCCACAGAGACTGTTCATGAGTGAGCAGGACCACCCCAAGGTAGAGAATGTTTCCCAGTCCTTGCAAAAATTCTACTCCCAACAAAGCCTGGACTGGTGGGAGCGGGGCCCCAGGGATAAGGGGTGGGGAAGATAGGTGGAAGACTGGATTTTAAGGGCCTGAAATAAAGAAGAGGGAAAAATTTAGTCACAAGTGAAAGGCTTTTAAAGTGGAAAACAGAGAGGATTATGGGAAGACAGTCAAATAAAAAATGATAAAAAGAGTAGAGATATTTTTTAATGTTTCTGCAACTAAAGACTTAATCCTCCTCCAACTGAGAGAGAGCTTTTATTTATCTGGTCGAAAGTTTTTTTTTTTTTCATTTCAGCTTCTTCACATAAAAACACTCATGCTCTGTAATCATTCTGACCCAATAATGATCCATGAATGCAAAGAAAGAGTGATCTAGCATGTACAGAGTCTTACAGAACTTCATCTTCAGAAATATTCCAAAGAAGCAATATCTGATTATTAAATCATCAGGCAATTCTATCCATAATGAAATCTCAATTGTATTATGTCTGAATGTGTTTAGAAATAACATACTGACACCATAATCACTGATTCTAACCAACCAAACCGCTAATAAAAATTGCTCTGATTTCTTAAAAAAAAAAAAAAAATAGATGGCGTTAACATAAATTCTGTTGCTCACATAAAAGCGTCAGTGGAAGAGAATTGATACATGTCGAATGTGCTACATTTTACTTTCAGTATTGTTACAAGTGAACTATAAGTGCATGAACTCTCAAGTAAATATAACCTGAAATTAATTTTTAAAAAAATGTAATTTCAGAATTTGAAAAAGGATACATGCATATGAAAAAAAAAGGAAAAAAAAATATCAAGAGCTTTTCTTACTTCACATCTTTCATTAGTACTTTTCTAATTAGTACTTTTCTAATCTCTAATTAGTACTTTCATTAGTACTTTTCTAATAGAGTTAACTATTTTAACTATAATTTTAACAAAAGTGGAATTAAAGCCAATTGGGTCTTTAAAAAAACAACAACAAAAAAAAGTAATTTCAAATCAGTACGTAGGTAAATAATTGTTACCTAAGTAAAACATGAATCTGAATTTTTCTCCTCATACCCTAAAAATCCTACTGGAAGTCAAAGATATATTAGTTTATGTTGAATTTGTCTTAAACACAAATTTTACACATATGAAATGATTCGGTTAAAGAGTAACACTAATGTACCTTGTCAAAGGGAATGCCATATTTCTTTAATACTGAGGGAGATATCAGTGTCATCTTGTGGCGAAGAAATGCATCACACCCTTGAGAACTGCTTGGGAAAAAACCTAAATGGAAACAGTAAATACAAGCAGTAATGCATTAATTAAGACATAATTTCAAATCAATTTTTAAGTTTATGTTCTAGTATTCTTATATAATGATGGCTTTATACAACTATAGACCAAGTCCATCATCAAAACTCACGGTGCTAAAAACTAGAGTCAGAATTCATAAAAATTAAAGGATACATATTTTTATCACCAAAGGTTGATCTTTTTTACAAAAAGATCTGCCAAGAGTTGTCAGCATAATACAAAATGACTAAATCTTAAAATTTCAATACTTTGGCCATCTCATGTGAAGAGTTGCCTCACTGGTAAAGACCCTGATGCTGGGAGGGATTGGGGGCAGGAAGAGAAGGGGATGACAGAGGATGAGATGGTTGAATGGCATCACTGACGCGATGGACATGAGTTTCAGTAGACTCTAGGAGTTGGTGATGGACAGGGAGGCCTGGCGTGCTGCAATTCATGGGGTCGCAAAGAGTTGGACACGACTGAGCGACTGAACTGAAACTTTAAAAATTTGCAACAAATTTAAACTCAGTCTACCTATTATCTGATAAGTGGATAAAATATTAAGGGAGGTTAGAAGAGGAAAATCTGCAGTATTAACACAGGAATCTCTTACTTTAGACTCCTAAAAGCAACCATTCTAGAAGCACTCGTCCCAATGCCCAGCATACAGCAGACACACAGCAGTTTCCTATCTCTGTTTCTTTCTGATCAATTTTATATAGTTTCAGTTCAGTCACTCAGGGACTGCAGCATACCAGGCTTCCCTGTCCATCACCAACTCACAGAGTTTACTCAAACTCATGTCCATTGAGTCGGTGATGCCATCCAACCATCTCATTCTCTGTTATCCCCTTCTCCTCCCACCTTCAATCTTTCCCAGGATCAGGGTCTTTTCAAGGGTCAGTTCTTCACATCAGGTGGCCAAATATTGGAGTTTCAGTATCAGTCCTTCCAATGAATATTCAGGACTTTAACTGCTACTCATTCCTGGAACTAACTCCCAGCCAGGACCACTCAAGACCATGGAAACCTGTCTGTCTCACCAGCCTATATGGGAACAGTGTCTTGAAGAGGCCTTTAGGTGAAGAAGTTAAACACACAGCAACTCGTTAATTCAACAGTACATGATGCGCTGAAACCCAGCTGTTTCTCTCCATCTCTGTCTTCAACACTGCAGTCTGTCTGAGAAAAACTCTCATTAACTCAGTTATATAAGCTAGACAAAACACACGTTTTGATGTCCTAGTCTTCACCTGCCGTACTCAGAGGGAAAAACCACCACACTGAGAGCAGGAAAGCAAGATGAGAAATCAAGAGAAATGTGGACGGGACAGAGAAGAATCACAGAGACAAGACTTGAACATGTGCCATGCATCTAGGTAAAGCAGAAAAAAGCACAGACGTTCTAACTCCATGGCCAAAATGAAGATACGGCCATTGGAAACGTTACTTATCTCGCTCTGTGGCTCACTACATATAAATAGCTCAAGAACAGGACCACTCTGACGAAAGAATTATCAACACTCATTACCGAACGGAGAACAACTTTAACCTCATAGAACAGAGGGTTTTACAATAATAGTTTTAAAGCAAATAAGGCTTTACTGATGCCACCATGGAGCATGTGAGGCCACAGATCATCAGAAGGAAAAAAATCAGACATCTTAAAAAAAAAAAAAAGAAGCTATTAGGATATAAAGAACTACTTGCAAAGAATAGCACATCTGCTTAAGCACCTACACCTGGATTGTTAAAAACAGAAATATTTTAAAACCACTAGACCATTCAGGTATGATCTAAATCAAATCCCTTACAAATATACAGTGGAAGTGAGAAATAGATTTAAGGGACTAGATCTGAAAGACAAAGTGCCTGATGAACTATGGACGGAAATTCGTGACATTACAGGAGACCAGGATCAAGACCATCCCCAAAAAAGAGACATGCAAAAAAGCAAAATGGCTGTCTGAGGAAGCCTTACAAATATCTATGAAAAGAAGAGAAGCAAAAAGCAAAGGACAAAACTAAAGATTATACCCATTTGAAAGCAAAGTTCCAAAGAATAGCAAGGAGAGATAAGAAAGCCTTCCTCAGTGATAAGTGCAAAGAATTAGAGGAAAACAATAGAATGGGAAAGACTAGAGATCTCTTCAAGAAAATTAGAGATACCAAGGGAACATTTCATGCAAAGATGGGCACAATAAAAGAAAGAAATGCTATAGATCTAACAGAAGCAGATGGTATTAAGAAGAAGTGGCAAGAATTCACAGAAGAACTATACAAAAAGATCTTCATGACCCAGATAATCATGACAGTATGATCACTCACCTAGAGCCAGACATCCTGGAAGGTGAAGTCAAGTGGGCCTTAGGAAGCATCACTAAGAACAAAGCTAGTGGAGGTGATGGAATTCCAATTGCGCTATTTCAAATCCTAAAAGATGATGCTGTGAAAGTGCTGCACTCAATATCCCAACAAACTTGGAAAACTCAGCAGTGGCAACGGGACTGGAAAAGGTCAGTTGCTCAAACTACCACACATTTGCTCTCATCTCACACACTAGTACAGTAATGCTCAAAATTCTCCAAGCCAAGTTTCAACAATATGTGAATGATGAATTTCCAGATGTTCAAGCTGGATTTAGAAAAGGCAGATCAAATTGCCAACATCTGCTGGATCATGGAAAAAGCAAGAGAGTTTCAGGAAAACATCTATTTCTGCTTTATTGAGTAGGCCAAAGTTTTTGACTGTGTGGATCACAATAAACTGTGGAAAATTCTGAAAGAGATGGGAATACCAGACCACCTGAACTGCCTCCTGAGAAATCTGTATCCAGGTCAAGAAGCAACAGTTAGAACTGGACATGGAACAACAGACTGCTCCAAATTGGAAAAGGAGTACGTCAAGGCTGTATATTGCCACCCTGCTTATTTAACTTCTATGCAGAGTACATCATGCAAAATGCCAGGCTGGATGAAGCACAAGCTGAAATCAAGATTGCTGGGAGAAATATCAATAACCTCAGATATGCAGATGACACCACCCTTATGGCAGAAAGTGAAGAAAAACTAAACAGCCTTTTGATGAAAGTCAAAGAGGAGAGTGAAAAAGTTGACTTAAAGCCCAACATTCAGAAAACTAAGATCATGGCATCTGGTCCCATCACTTGATGGCAAATATATGGGGAAACAGTGGAAACAGTGACAGACTTTATTTTTTTCAGTCTCCAGTCTGATGGTGACTGCAGCCATGAAATTAAAAGATGCTTGCTCCCGTGAAGAAAAGTTATGACCAACCTAGACAGCATATTAAAAAGCAGACACATTACTTTGCCAACAAATGTCCATCTAGTCACGGCTATGGTTTTTCCAGTAGTCATGTATGGATGTAAGAGTTGGACTATAAAGAAAGCTGAGTGCCAAAGAATTGATGTTTTTGAACTGTGGTGTTGGAGAAGACTCTTGAGAGTCCCTTGGACTGCAGAAGATCCAACCAGTCCATCCTAAAGGAGATACGGAGATAAGTCCTGAGTGTTCATTGGAAGGACTGATGTTGAAGCTGAAACTCCAATACTCTGGCCACATGATGTGAAGAGCTGACTCATTGGAAAAGACCCTGATGCTGGCAAAGATTGATGGCAGGAGGAGAAGGGGACGACAGAGGATGAGATGGTTGGATGGCATCACTGACTCAATGGATATGAGTTTGGATAAACTCTGGGAGTTGGTGATGGACAGGGAGACCTGGCATGCTGCAGTCCATGGGGTTGCAAAGAGTCAGGCACGACTAAGTGACTGAAAGGAACTGAATTGAACTGAAAACATACATCCAACAGAAGCATCAGAAATACCATCATTCTCTACAATACCTGTGGGAATAAAAGGAATAATCATGCCCTATCTGGTCATCTGATACAGCCCTCTGTCTACGGTTAATATTCATAATATATAAATAGAAATAAACAACCTGTGAAAAAAATGCAGACTGCAGTGAATGGTGAGAAAGAAACCACATAATGTAATGAAAATGACACGTCTACCTGATAAGCTGTCCTGAATCTACACCACTCAGTAAAGCACAGCAGAGAGATCCCCAAACACACAACCCATGGAAAAGTTTTAACAATACAATTTAAATGGATCTATCAAACTTTTCAAATCTGTACCTCTGCTCAGCACTGCACGAATTAAACTTTAAATTAAAATCAATGAAGAAAGAGGAGTCTATTTAATTTCCTTTTGATATGGATTTGTAATCAGGACTTGAACAATGTGGTGACTGGTCATAAGTTAATTTAAATTGGAAAACCACTGAAGGAAGGCAATTTGCAATATATTAAGAACTTCATACTGGTTCAGAATTTATATTTTAAATAGGCTATCAGAATTATATTTTACATCTCCCTGGAAAACACCTGATAAACCAAAGTCATGACACAAAGTATCTATCTCAAAATGAATTTTACCTCAAAATACCTGCAGGAGTACATGGTTCACACTCACCCCTCACTGCAGCATTTATGAAAAATATTCTATTCAATATTTAAGCCAGCCAACATAACCAGAATACTATTTGATACAAAATGTTAATTTTTTAAAAACTCAGAACTATTTCAGCCCTGGGCTATGTACATAGTAAGTGAAGAAAATAAATTTGGAAACAATCACATGTATGAAATATACCAAAATAGATCTGATAGAAAAGAAAATATTTAACTAAAAATTCAACTGAAGACTATCAGAGTGTTCTGAAAGTCACTAAATAAACAGAAAACAAGGTATGTGTTCAAAGTTTTGGAAGTAAGTTCTTTAATACGTGTCTTTCAGAATCTTTTTATTTTCTATTCTTATATTTACTTTCTTGATCGGTTTTTCCCCTAAGTTTTCAATAATACATTTGGAAGAATTCTTCTCCACAAGTTACCATATTTGAATGTTACTACTGCAGCATTCCATAAGATTTTCCAACTTACCAGTCACACAATGGGAGAGGTCCAGTCTTTCACAGTCTTGAAAACCAAGAAGTTCCAATAAAGAAACAGAGCTACACTGACCCCTCAAGTACCTAGTAGTGGAAACAGCAACCAGCATCTCACATATCCCATGACCGTTAGGAAATATGACAGGTGTAGAACAACACACAGAATAAAACTGGCACATCTTTCTGCAGCATTCACTTTTGTCACATTAAATCATTTAGTTTATGTTTGCATACAAACAAACATAATAAGGGAGCAAGATGCAAAATCTGCATGCGTACTGTGGAGTGCTAGTGTTTCACTCTCCTCTCTTGTAGGGATATTTTGGTGGAAGCACTTGAGAGACAGCATACTGTGAAGTACAAACTATGCTATGGGATTCTGATAAATCTTAATCTCCTTTTATAGGCACTTAACACAAGAATACCTGAGGACCAACTTTGCTCTCTCCATCATTGCTCACAATAAACACATACTTTAACACTGCTATTAATAGGATAACTAAATTTTAGATCAAAAACCTAATTGTTTGAATTATTTGAAGTCACTCTTATCTTGTCCACATAAGTTAACAGAACAAGAGACTAATAAAGAAACTCTACAGAGACACTGATTTCTAACATAAGTCCAACAACTCATATAGCCTTAACTATTTCCACAATCTTTCAGCTCCTCAATTTCCCCATCCATATAGTCAGGATGCTATTATTATCTTCCTCAGTGGGATCTTTTCTTTCCCCAATATCAAGATATAATTGACAAATAGCATTGCATAAGTTTAAAATACACAGGGTAATGGTTGCCTATATATACATATTGTGAAATGATTACCACAATAAGTTTAGTGCACATTCATCACCTAAAAATAGTTATTTTTTGTGTGATGAGAAGTTTTAAGATGTACTCTCCTAGAAACTTTCAATACAGTATTGTTCACTGTAGTTACCATATAATACAATACATCCCCAGAACCTACTCATACTGAAGTCAATACTTTGGGACAATCTTCACCCAGTTCCACCACCCCCTGCCTCTGGCAGTCACCAAACTGTTGTTTCTACCTGTAGGTTTGGTTTCTATAATTCTCACATATAAATAAGATCATACAGCATTTGTCTGTTTCTGTCTGACTTTTTTAACTTAGCATAATGGATTCAAGATTCTTCCATGTTGAAGGAAATGACAGGATTTCCTTCTTTTTTATGCCTGAATGATAGTCTACTATATACATGTAACACTTTGCTTTATTCGTTCACCTGTCAATGGACACGCAGGTGGTTTCCATATCGTGGCTATGAACATTTGAGGTAATAGATATATCTTTAAGACAGTGATTTCCCTCAAATACACACCTAGAAGTAGAACGGCTGTATAACATGTTAGTTCTATTTTCAATTTTTTGAGGAACATTCATACTGTTTTCCATAGTGGCTATCCTTGCTGGGTGGATCCTTATGGGAAGCCAGTGATATAAGGCACAAAAATCTTAGCCATTGTAAGAAAATGGAAACAACCTAATGTCCATCAACTGGTAAATGGAAGTGCAAAATGTAGTATATCTTCACAATGAAATATTACTTAGCTATAAAAAAGAGATACAGATATAAGATATAACATAGAAAACATGCTACATAAAAGATGTCAGGCACAAAAGTCACATTTAAATGATCTCATGCATATGAGACATCCAGAATATGTAAATACCTAGACAGAAAGCCAGAGAAGGCAATGGCAACCCATTCCAGTACTCCTGCCTGGAAAATCCCATGGATGGAGGAGCCTGGTAGGCTGCAGTCCGTGGGGTCGCTAGGAGTTGGATACGACTGAGCGACTGCACTTTCACTTTTCACTTTCATGCACTGGAGAAGGAAATGGCAACTCACTCCAGTGTTCTTGCCTGGAGAATCCCAAGGACAGGGGAGCCTGCTGGGCTGCCATCTATGGGGTCACACAGAGTTGGACACGACTGAAGCGATTTAGCAGCAGCAGCAGCAGCAAACAGATACAGACTATTAATTTCCAGGGGCTAAGAAGGGGTAAAGGGAAATACAGTATGACTGAATAAAAAACACAAGGTTTCCTTACAGGATGATGAAAATCTATTGGAGCTAGACAGAGGTGATGCTTACATAATACAAATATATTAAACGTAACTGTATTGTACACTTCAAAATGGTTAATGGTTTATGTTTTGTGAATACTGTTTCTGTTGTTTAGTCGCTAAGTCATGTCTGACTCTTGGTGACCCAGTGGAATTTAACCTGCCAGGCTCCTCTGTCCATGGGATTTCCCAGGTGCTATACACATCCAAGGACGTCCTGTACAACATAAAAGTGATCAGATGCGAGAAGCACTATTCTAATTAGAGTCTATACAATGCACAATTCCATGTTAATAACATTCTAGAGACAGAAATCTGGTTAGTGGTTGCTGGTAGGGAGAAGTAATTAGAAAAGGGCACACGAAAATTTCTGGGGCTTACTGGAAATGTTCTATATCTTGAGAGTAGTAGTAATTACACCATTGTATATATCTGTCAAAACTCACTAAACTTTATGTTTTAACAGGTGGCTTTTACTATAAGTGCATTTTACCTCTATCTGACCTAAAATATCATTAGATGTTTTTAAATTGTTTTAGAAACAGAGCAGATGTACTCTAAATCCCAATCTCACATGACAAACACATGCTGCTACTATTAAATCAACAAAGTTTTAGCCATGGTAAAAATTTAAAACTCAAAGCTTAAAAACATCAAATTTCCTATATACAAACACTAGTCTGAAGAAACTGATGTTAGTTATGAATCACTTAGGAAAGAAAGGAATAAGAAAGGGAAGGAGAGGGGAAAGATGAGAAACCAGACCTATAGAGTGTATGTTCACACTAGCAATAGATTTGATTAAGACAACTTAACTGAAATTTACCCAAGTATGTGTTGACAGAGTTTTATACAAGCATACCTCAGAGATGTTGCAGGCTCTCTTCTAGATGACTACAATAAAGCAAGTATTACAGTAGAGCAAGTCACAAGAATTTTTGGTTTCCTAGTGCATTTATAATTATGTTTATACTATACTATATTCTCTTAAGTGTGCAATAGAATTGTGCCCCCCAAAAGTACATACCTTAATTTTAAAATACTTTATTGCTGGAAATGCTAATCATCATCTAACCCTTGCATGAGTTGTAATTGTTTGCAATTCACAGATCATAAAACAAACATAATAGTGAAAAAGTTTGAGATGTGAGAATTACCAAAATGTGACACAGAGATGATAAGTGAGCAAATACTATTGGGAAAATGGTACCAACAGACTTGCTCAACATAGGGCTGCCACAATCAATTTGCAAGAAAAAAAAATGCATTTTCTGCAACTCACAATAAAGTGAAGCACAAAAAAATGATGTAGGCTTGTAATGGCTTTTGCAATATTCATATGACTGATATGATGATTTAAAAGTACAGTAGCCATATAAACAGATGGTAAGGAAAAGGACAAAAGAAAAGGATATACAAGTATGTTTCTGTAGAAAATGCTTTTAGATAAGTGTATTTGATTCCTTGGAAGAAAAGCAATTACAAACCTAGACAGCATATTAAAAAGCAAAGCCATTACTTTGCCTACAAAAGTATAGTCAAAGCTACGGTTTTTCCAGTAGTCATGTACGGATGTGACAGCTGGACAATAAAAAAGGCTGAGCAATGAAGAATTGATGTTTTTGAACTGTGGTGTTGGAGAAAACCCTTGAGAGTCCCTTGTACTGCAAGGAGATCCAACCAGTTCATCCTGGGGGAAATCAGTCCTGAATATTCATTGGAAGGACTCATGTTGAAGCTGAAACTCCAATACTTTGGCTACGTGATGCAAAGAGCTGACTCATTGGAAAAGACCCTGATGCTGGTAAACATTGAAGGCAGGAGGAGAAGGGGACAACAGAGAATGAGATGGTTGGATGGCATCATTGACTCAATGGACCTAAGTTTGAGTGGACTCTAGGAGATAGATGGTGAAGGACAGGGAAGCCTGGCATGCCGCAGTCCATGGGGTTGCAAAGAGTCTGACATGACAGTGAATAAACAATGAACAGCAATTTGATTCATGTGTGAAATTTTGTAACATGCTTATTAGTGAAAAGAACCAATGAACTATATTATGTGGGGTGACACTTGATCATTTTTTCCCACATTCTTAGTTAAGAGGTCAACATTAGAGGTTTAGGCTATAGTTGACCTCTCTGTTCTTCCTACCCCGTTTTGAGCAATTAATGGTTGGGTAGAAAGTTATCACATTGCAGGTTTCACTCTGCTCCACATGTCCAATAATCCATCAACAACTCTACTGTAGAGACAAAGCCTCATGGAGCTCTTCAGGAAGAGAGCCAGAAGAAATTCATACTGACTATATAGAGAAGCATGGTAGTTCTCCTGAATAATTGCCTTATTTTTATCTCCTGAACATAGTGCAGCAAATAACAAGAAAGTTTTTCTATTTCAAACTGGCTTGCAGAACACTTTTAAAACTTTCACCTAATTTAACAGGTATATAGACCATTACACATAGTTTTTTACTGTATTCTTGAGACCACTTTGTTTCAGCTCCAGCTTTTTCCCACCTTGACGCGACATATGGATCACACATGCACAGGTCACCAGGACTCCTCAGGCCAAGGACTTTGGCACAAGTCAGTAAGTCAAGCTAACCAGGTTTTCTGGCTCAACTTCAAACCCGACAGAATCAAAGAATTCTTAATTCTCCTCCATAGTAATTTTTCCCTGCTAGCTGGCATTTCTTTCTTGAATTCTTCCTCCCATTCCCTACCTGTCATTTCTCAGAACTGTCTTTCACCCCACACTCTAATCATTGTAGCATGTGTATGTTATGTATTATGGTTCAATGTTTAAAATCCCACTAGGAACATGGCTGGGTACACAGTTTTAAAATTCAGCACAGACTGTGACTGTTCTTCAATCACTAAGTCATATCCAACTCTACAATCCACAGACTATAGCATGCCAGACTCCTCTGTCCTCCACTTTCTCCCAGAGATTGCTCAGATTCATGTCCAACAAATTGTGATATTTGACATCAAAAAGGTCCCTTGGAGAAGAGCATGGCAACCCATTACAGTATTCCTGCCTGGAGAATCCCCACGGACAGAGGAGCCTGGCGGCTATGGTCCATGGGGTTGCAAAGAGTCAGACATGACTGAATGACTAACACACAAACACGAGGAAATTAAATTCAGGGACTGCTTCACCATTTCTAATATAACAAGTGATAGTAAGATGAAAATAAACATACCATGACACATCACACATTGATCTCCATTCCTAAAGCATGAGTGAGGAATGAAGGCAGAGGATGTATCACTGAACTTCTTCATTTTTTATCTCTTAGGGAGTCACTTAGAATTGATTATTCATAATCAAGGGCATTTAATTTATTAGCCTTTTAGTCAAGCTAACCAGGTTTTCTGGCTCAACTTCAAACCCGACAGAATCAAAGAATTCTTAATTCTCCTCCATAGTAATTTTTCCCTGCTAGCTGGCATTTCTTTCTTGAATTCTTCCTCCCATTCCCTACCTGTCATTTCTCAGAACTGTCTTTCACCCCACACTCTAATCATTGTAGCATGTGTATGTTATGTATTATGGTTCAATGTTTAAAATCCCACTAGGAACATGGCTGGGTACACAGTTTTAAAATTCAGCACAGACTGTGACTGTTCTTCAATCACTAAGTCATATCCAACTCTACAATCCACAGACTATAGCATGCCAGACTCCTCTGTCCTCCACTTTCTCCCAGAGATTGCTCAGATTCATGTCCAACAAATTGTGATATTTGACATCAAAAAGGTCCCTTGGAGAAGAGCATGGCAACCCATTACAGTATTCCTGCCTGGAGAATCCCCACGGACAGAGGAGCCTGGCGGCTATGGTCCATGGGGTTGCAAAGAGTCAGACATGACTGAATGACTAACACACAAACACGAGGAAATTAAATTCAGGGACTGCTTCACCATTTCTAATATAACAAGTGATAGTAAGATGAAAATAAACATACCATGACACATCACACATTGATCTCCATTCCTAAAGCATGAGTGAGGAATGAAGGCAGAGGATGTATCACTGAACTTCTTCATTTTTTATCTCTTAGGGAGTCACTTAGAATTGATTATTCATAATCAAGGGCATTTAATTTATTAGCCTTTCAAAACCGAGCATTTTAATGTAATATTTTCAGACCATCATGTAAATGAATGTTTAAGGGAATTATGTATTTATCATTTTGAGAGCTGATAAAAGTTCATTTTCCTAATTTCAAGTCAGAGGTATGAGAAAGGGTCAATTTGGAACATTTATAAAATTTAAGTGCTGCTGCTAAGTCACTTCAGTCGTGTCCGACTCTGTGTGACCCCAGAGACGGCAGCCCACCAGGCTTATTAGGTCAAAAATTAGAAAGAATGCAATGGCATTATAGGCAAACATAACAAGTAAAAAAACTGCAACAATTCACTTGAGATTTTTTATGACTTTTATATCTACATGATATTAGAAAAAAACTGTACAAATGAGAAAGCAACTGAAGGGCAAAATCGAACTCCTGGCTTTATTAGATGCAGACCTAACGTTTTTCAGATAAAATATTTGCAGGTGCCACCGTCAATCAAGATTTCAATAGAAACCAAAGATGAAAGCATTCATGCATAAAAGGCAACTGTGATAATTATGATGTGCAGACAAGATAATGGAAAATATCCGAGGCTGCTTTTCATATTATGTATCAAGTGCTGCCTTGACCTAGACATCCTATAAGGCTCCCTCACATTTACTGCATTATTTTATCATTTTAATTGTTTAGCAGAATTCAATTAATTTGCCTGACATCTGCTCAGGAAATAGAAATCCTCCACTGTCTTATAGGGTCTTTCCCTTGAATCATTTCTCAAAATAATGCTGCAAAAAATTTTCAATAAACACGCAATTGAGTTTAAAGTTCCTTTTCAACCTTCAAGTTTATTAATCTCTTACTGATTAAGCTAATGGCATCTATTTTTCTGGAATGTCATTTTCAGGCAGTTTCTATCAAAGTTTATACAGACAGTTTATAGCAAAAAATTTAACATGTTGATTCTATATCGCAAAGTTTACATTGCTCCAGTTTAAAAATTCTGGGGCAGTGAGGTGAACAGAAAATGATAGATTTATCATCACAGAGAACAGAAGAGTCCACAGCATATAGATTTAGCACAAAGTTCACTGCCTGTGTATTTAAGGATTATGGTAATCATATTCTAAGCTGTGCTATAATCTATTATCCAGAACCAGGATCCATCCACTTAATATTCATGAAAATAGTCCATAACGAAGTTCAAGATTACAGTTACATTGCTATTATTACTGTAATGTATTACATTATAAAAACACTAAGGCTTTATAGTTATTAGCCTGCCAAAATTATAATAATGCTTTTAACAAACATGATACCCTAACTACTCTTTCTAATACTCTTCCATAATTTGGAGGAAAGCAACTTTTAGATGTCTTTAACAATATCTGTTCAGAGCTGTCAAGTCAGTGTCCCCATTTTATTATTAAATGAAAGCATACATAATGCAGGGACAAAATTCCTTTTCTACTAGAAGTTAAACCTAACATACCAATGAATCTTAGATTGGCACCTGATTGAAAGAACAGTGCTCCCTGAGGATTCAGTTGAGAACAAAGGCAGAATGTCTTATCTCTAGTTGTCACTCAACAGAACTCCACTTTCCTCTGGAAATAAGTCACTAGTAGTCTACATCACGGGGAAGGCAATGGCACCCCACCCCAGTACTCTTGCCTGGAAAATCCAATGGACGGAGTAGCCTGGTGGGCTGCAGTCCATGGGGTCGCTAACAGTCGGACAGACTGAGCGACTTCACTTTCACTTTTCTCTTTCATGCATTGGAGAAGGAAATGGCAACCCACTCCAGTATTCTTGCCTGGAGAATCCCAGGGATGGGGGAGCCTGGTGGGCTGCCGTCTCTGGGGTCACACAGAGTCGGACACGACTGAAGTGACTTAGCA
>SJYX01017190.1:309181-338867 GCA_006410675.1 Oreotragus oreotragus
AGCAGCAGCAGCAGCAGTCTACATCATCCTGAGTTAGGGTGGTTAGCAAAACAGAAGGGGGTGAATATGATTCTACCCCCGTGTGAGAGAAATAAGAGTAAGGTTGCCTGGCATATCTTTAAGGGAAGGAATAAAAGTAAACGGCACTCTCAGTAGATACAAGTGGGCACAGAGTGAAAGTAACTGATAGAATTTCCAAAAGAATGGCTCAATCTGGCCCTTAAAAATGGACAAGCTCAGTTCAGTCACTCAATCATTTCCAATTCTTTGCGACCCCATGGACTGCAGCACGCCAAGCTTCCCTGTCCACACCAACTCTTGGAGCTTACTCAAACTCATGTCCATCGAGTCAGTGATGCCATCTGACCATCTCATCCCCTACTCCTCCTGCCTTCAATCTTTCCCAGCATCAGGGTCTTTTCAAATGAGTCAGCTCTTCACATCAGGTGGCGNAGCTTACTCAAACTCATGTCCATCGAGTCAGTGATGCCATCTGACCATCTCATCCCCTACTCCTCCTGCCTTCAATCTTTCCCAGCATCAGGGTCTTTTCAAATGAGTCAGCTCTTCACATCAGGTGGCGAAAGTATTGGAGTTTCAGCTTCAGCATCAGTCCTTACAATGAATATCCAAGATTGATTTCCTTTAGGATGGACTGGTCAGATCTCCTTGCAGTCCAAGGGACTCTCAAGAGTCTTCTACAACAACACAGTTCAAAAGTATCAATTCTTCGATGTTCAGCTTTCTTTATAGTTCAACTCTCACATCCATACACAACTACAGGAAAAACTATAGCTTTGACTAGATGGACCTTTGTTGGCAAAGTAATCACTCTGCTTTTAAATATGTTGTCTAGGTTGGTCATAGCTTTTCTTCCAAGGAGCAAGCATCTTTTAATTTCATGGCTGAAGTCACCATCTGCAGTGATTTTGGAGCCCCCAAAAATAAAGTCTGTCACTGTTTTCATTGTTTCCCCGTCTATTGCCACAAGGTGATGGGATCAGATGCCATGATCTTAGTTTTTAGAATGGTGAATTTTAAGCCCAGCTTTTTCACTCTTCTTTCTCACTTTCTTTTTTTTTTTTTTTCTCTTTTTTTTTTTTTCTTTCTCACTTTCATCTAGAGGCTGTTTAGTTCTTCACTTTCTGCCATAAGGGTGGTATCACCTGCATATCTGAGGTTATTGATACTTTTCCCAGCAATCCTGATTCCAATTTGTGCTTCATCCAGCCCAGCATTCTGTATGATATACTCTGCATGTAAGTTAAAGAGGCAAGATGACATATAAAGCCTTGACATACTCCTTTCCTGATTTGGAACCAGTCTATTGTTCCATGTCCAGTTCTAACTGTTGCTTCTTGACCTGCATACAGATTTCTCAGGAGGCAGGTCAGGTGGTCTGGTATTCCCATTTCTTTCAGAATTTTCCACAGTTTGTTGTGATCCACACAGTCAACAGCTTTAGTATAGTCAATAAAGCAGATGTTCTTCTGGAATTCTCCTGCTTTTTCAATGCTCCAGCAGATGCTGGCAATGTGATCTCTGGTTCCTCTGCCTTTTCTAAATCCTTGAACATCTGGAAGTTCACCATTCATGTACTATTGAAGCCTGGCTTGGAGAATTTTGAGAATTACTTTGCTAGCATGTGAGATGAATTCAATTGTGTGGTAGTTTGAACATTCTTTGGCATTGCCTTTCTTTGGGATTGGAATGAAAACTGACCTTTTCCAGTCATGTGGCCACTGCTGAATTTTCCAAATTTCCTGGCATATTGAATGCAACATTTTAACAGCATCATCTTTTAGGATTTGAAATAACTAGAATTCCATTGCCTCCACTAGCTTTGTTCATAGTGATGCTTCCTAAGGCCCAGTTGACTTTGCATTCCAGGATATCTGGCTCTAGGTGAGTGATCACACCATCATGGTTATCTGGGTCATAAAGATCTTTTTTATATAGTTCTTCTGTGTATTCTTGCCATCTCTTCTTAATATCTTCTGCTTCTGCTAGGTCTATATCATTTCTGTCCTTTATTGTGTCCATCTTTGCATGAAATGTTCCCTTGGTATCTCTAATTTTCTTGAAGACATCTCTGCTGCTACTGCTTCTAAGTCACTTCAGTCCTGTCTGACTCTGTGCAACCCCATAGACGGCAGCCCACCTGGCTACCCCATCCCTGGGATTCTCCAGGCAAGAACACTGGAGTGGGTTGCCATTTACTTCTCCAATGAATGTAAGTGAAAAGTGAAAGTAAAGTCGCTCAGTCATGTCCAACTCTTCGTGACCCCATGGACTGCAGCCTACCAGTCTCCTCTGTCCATGGGATTTTCCAGGCAAGAGTACTGGAGTGGGGTGCCATTGCCTTCTCCAGAAGACATCTCTAGTCTTTCCTATTCTATTGTATTCCTCTATTTCTTTGCACTGATCACTGAGGAAGGCTTTCTTATCTCTCCTTGCTATTCTTTGGAACTCTGCATTCAAATGGGTATATCTTTCCTTTTCTCCTTTGCCTTTCACTTCTCTTCTTTTCACAGCTATTTGTAAGCCCTCTTCAGACAACCATTTTGCCTTTTTGCATTTCTTTTTCTTGGGGATGGTCTTCCTCACTGCCTCCGGTACAATGTCACGAACCTCCATCCATAGTTCTTCAGGTACTCTATCAGATCTAATCCCTTAAATGTATTTCTCACTTCCACTGTATAATCATAAGGGATTTGATTTAGGTCATACCTGAATGGTCTAGTGGTTTTCCCTACTTTCTTCAATTTAAGTTTGATTGGCAATAAGGAGTTCATGATCTGAGCCAAAGTCAGCTCCTGTCTTGTTTTTGCTGACTGTATAGAGCTTCTCCATCTTTGGCTGCAAAGAATATAATCAATCTGATTTTGGTATTGACCATCTGGTGATGTCCATGTGTAGAGTCTTCTCTTGTGTTGTTGGAAGAGGGTGTTTGCTATGACTAGTCTGTTCTCTTGACAAAACTCTGTTCGCCTTTGCCCTGCTTTTTTTTGTACTCCAAGGCCAGATTTGCCTGTTACTTGAGGTATCTTTTGATTTCCTAATTTTGCATTCCAGTCCCTTATGATGAAAAGGACATCTTTTTTGGGTGTTAGTTCTACGTCTTGTAGGTCTTCATAGAACCATTCAACTTAAGCTTCTTTAGCATTACTGGTCCAGATATAGACTTGGATTACTGTGATATTGAAAGGTTTGCCTTGGAAATCAACACAGACCATTCTGTGTTTTTGGAATTGCATCCAAGTACTGCATTTCAGACTCTTCTGTTGACTGTGATGGCTACTCCATTTCTTCTAAGGGATTCTTGTCCACAGTAGTAGATATACTGGTAGATGCGCAGGTAATGAGAACCTACTATATAGCAGAGGGAACTCTACTCAATCTCTGTGGTGACCTAAACGGGAAGGCAATCCAAAACATAGTGGATATATGTATACTTATAGCTGATTTCACTTTGCAATATAGCAGGAACACAAACTGTAAAGCATCTATATTCCAGTAAATTAATTTTTAAAATTAATTTAATTTTAATTAATTAATTTTAAAAATTAATTAAAATGGCAGCTAAAACTGTTTAAAAAAGTGAGAGAAGAAGATGGACAAGATCAAGGGAGGCACAACAGGATGAAGGTAGTCAAAAGGTACAAACTTCTAATTACAAGATAAATAAGTACTAGAAATGTAACAAATAACATGATAAATATAATTAACACTGCTGAGTATTATATGTGAAAGCTGTCAAAAGAGTAAATTCTAAGAGTTTTCATCATAAGGGGAGATGTTTTTCTATTTATTTTCATATGCATATGAGATAATGGATGTTCACTAAACCTATTGTGACAATCACTTCATGATGCAAGTCAAATCATTGTGCTGAACAGCTTAAACTTATAACATGTTGTATGTCAAGTACATCTCAATAAAACTAGAAGAATAAAGAAAACAAAGAGGGACAAAGTCTTAAAAAAAAAAAAAACAAATTTCAAGTTCCAGTAAAGTATGCTTAATTTTACTAGTCTAAGAAGGCATACAATATTATGCCTGTCCCGTCACCTGGAAACATTCACCTTCATACTTCAAGCACTCTCAAGCCCAGGGGAGGGGGATTTAACACAACCCTCTGGTGAAATGATATGGCAACATGAAAAGTACCCATAAAACATCCTAGAAGCCCAAGATCCAGTATCAGTACTTCTCGGAATTTATCTCAATGGTACAACTAAAGGAAATAAAAATTTTATTGACACAGTGATGTTAAGTACATTATATAAAGGAGAAAAAAACTGGAAATAACTAAAATAGGTTAAGTGAAATCAGCTGACAAAAAACAAAGCAGCCAACTAAGATAATCATGATGATTATGCAATACAGAAAAACTTAAAATTACTCAATGAAAAAAATACTTAGACGCCAATAACTTGAAAAGAATAAAATTAATATAGTGATATTCTACTCTGTAAAAATACCTCAGAAACAAAGAACCTATCATGTAGATAAAAGATAGCAAGCTTACCCTGGGCTAGTCTTTCCAGTCGTTTCCCATGTTCCGGGGGTATTGCATACCTAAAATTTTAAACACAAATAACAGCTTTAGGTTTGTAATTGTTCAGCTCGTGCCCTAAGGATGTCTATTTCTAAATAATTTCATGCAAAAAAAAAAGTCAACCCCAAACTCCACATAGATGAACTAAGCACATATTAGAGAACCAAACATAGAGATGTATCTCTTGAACACTAATTAGAGGAAAAATATACTTAAATCATCTATTTCAATGCCGCAGATCACCATTCCAACCACATTTTACATATTAGGGAACAAAGGCCCCAAGCCACCAAACAACTTGGACAAGGTGGCATCTGGCCACAACATGGAGATTAGAACCTCCCTGTTAACACTCACAACACCATAGCAATCCAGGGCTATTTTGGGTTTTATGTTTTTTGTTTCAAGGTTGATTAGTTTGGCCTTCATTTTTAAGCAAAGTTCTTTTTTAAAAAACTTAAAATTTTACTGACAACCAGGACAGAAAATAAAACTATTACAGCAATGTTTGTATCTCCACCAAACCTTTCTAAGAATATTGTACTTTTCAAATAGTTTTTAAATACAAGTTTACCAACCATAAAAAAGGTTGCTTTTATTTACTTCACAATTATGTGACTTTTAAAGTCTTGATATACAGAAAAAGAATTGTTGGAATTCCCTGGCACTCCAATGGTTAGGACTCGGCACTCTCACTGCCAGAGTACAAGAAGGATCCCTGTTTGAAAAAAAGGAATTGTTCATCCTTGGAGAACAGAAATTCTTCAAGTATTACTCATTTCTAGTTTGGTGTTTTAAAAAGTTAAATACTTGAGTTTGTTTACTGTGAACTTACTAACAAATTTTAAAATAATAATCTTAAGTTAAATGATCATTTCATGTTTTAAATAAAAATATGTTATTCTTCAGACCTACATTTGCTGTTTACTATCTCAAGATACATTAAGTACAAGTTAGGTTTTTACTAAAATAACTTTTCTCATTTTACATAACACCACACTTGGTTGCATTTAATGCAAACTGATAACATATGCAAAACTTAATTGGATCCGATGTAACTAGGCAATTCTCTAAAAGAAAATTCAACCATATATCCTGTTGCTTAAGGCACTATTAATAAAAGTATTCCAACTGAATTGGAAGATAAAAATTTTAGCATAACTAAATGATAATCACTCAACATATTTATACAGTAGTCACTTGTTTAATCCCTGGCTTACACTATCAAATATACCCAGAAAGGGGGACACACACACCACAGACAAGCAAAACATACATGCTAAGACATGCACATGTATACACACATAGGCATGCACTCATGTAAGGGTTGGACATGGAGATATTTATATTTATATATCCAGATTCACTCTTCTTAAAAAATGATATCAAAGTTACAGTTCATTAGTCTGAAATTCAACCATCTGCTCCCAGAAAATAAGTAAATATAAATGTATATATAAGCATAAATATAAGGATAAAAAAATACCCTTGACATAGTCTTTCAATTGGTCCTCACAACTCTCACATAAATCACATGGTCAACACATAGCCATCACATCTCTAAAAAGGGTTCTAGTAAAAATTCTCTGGAGGTTAATCACCAGAAAGATTTTTGCCGTATACTATACATGTATCAAAAATTCTTTAAATTAGACACACACTGAGTGTGTCTCCTCAGTGCAGCTTGGGTCACTAAGGTGTAATTGACCATTACAAGTGGAACCTCACTTTGTGATGTACCCTTCCAAACCTACCCTCCATGATGTGCCCAAGTCATCTCTGCAAACTACAGATATGACCGTGACAAAGCCCTGGGTCTTCCATGGGTGACTTACCTGAAGGACAGAAGCTGAGCATTTTGCAAGGCGCACAGACCTGCTGCAGTCCTAACACCTCTTCAGCTGCATCTACTGATCAATGTCCCAATCAAATCCTGTCCTTTGGCTTTACCAAAGAAGCCACTTCCTACCTCCACTACTTTCCATCCCCTATTTCTGGGCTTTGTATACCCTTACTATCCCTGTCCAGCCAACAAAACCACCACTTATTTTTCTTGCCCAGCTTGAGTCACCCCCAGGGAGAGACCCACACTCCTCCTTTCACTCTATCAGCCACACAGCAGATAGCCTTCCATCATGGACTCAGAATTTAATGTTTTTTTTACTTTTCTGTCTCCCTTTCTCCCTTCAAACTCACTAGGGGCAAGGACCAGTGTCTCTTCTGGAACACAGCACCAGAAAAGCAGATGCTCAGAAAGTGTTTGCTGACTTTTGTGGGCTCTCAAATGATGAATCATGTTCCTGATGAAACATGTGGAAGGAAGGATGGAAGATGTGGAAGGAGAGGAAGAATACAGGAAGAAGAAAAAAAACATGAAAGTGAGAAACTAGAAGAACAGATAAGAAATTATATAAGCCAATACCTCATTTCCTAAATACAGGGTCAGCCTGGCATACTCAGGACAACTCTAGCATACTCAGGACAACTCTACCAGTTTCAATTTCCCAATTCATTCAAAGGTCTAATTCAATCAAATCTTTCTCCCAGGACTCTGTACTTTCAGTGGGGACTCCCCATTCTGCCTTTCCTTCTCTTCGTCCCCTGTGGATCTCACCCAGGGCTCTAGTGCCTAGAAAATCCACGGACTGTGAAAGACAAAGTGTGTTCACAGTAGGTAGGCAAGACTGGNTCAAATCTTTCTCCCAGGACTCTGTACTTTCAGTGGGGACTCCCCATTCTGCCTTTCCTTCTCTTCGTCCCCTGTGGATCTCACCCAGGGCTCTAGTGCCTAGAAAATCCACGGACTGTGAAAGACAAAGTGTGTTCACAGTAGGTAGGCAAGACTGGGGGACCTAATTTCCACTTAAATGGCATGGAAATGGCTGGGTCTGCCCTCAGTAGACCATTACCATCACTAAACTATCTCCTTGGGCAGCTACAGACCTCATATCACTATCTTAGTATAAAAGCCTTTCTTCCTTATTGCTTGGCTTTCAAGATCCCAACCCCCAAACACAATTTAGCCACAGCCACAAATATCAGCAGTCCACTCCCAACAGCCTGGATTATGAATCATTCCCTCCCTCACAGGGGTTTTGACCTCACTTCTCATCACAAATGGCCCCTCCTTTCTGCTTCAAAACCCAACCACCCAATCCCTGCCCAGATTCCACCTCCTCAATGAAGCTTTCTTTGACCACTGGAAATCTCAGCAATCCTATTTCTTTCATACCTTCCAGAGACCTTTCATTATACTTCTCACATAGTGTTTATCATCTACTGCTTTCCACAGCTAGCTGTTGTGTGGTGTGAATAAATCACTTTTGTGTGGATAGCCACCATGTTCTGTGACAGAACACCTACCACCACACAGAAATTTTCAAATAAATTATCCCTTTTAACCTACCTAGTACAGTGAGAGTGCCTGCTTCACAACTGGGTACTCTGTGCCACCACTGCTCAGTTAGGCAACTAATTCTTAATTCTTTGAAGATATAAGTGTGTTTTATACTTCTCTGTATCCTTTGAAAACCACCATATAAGATGTCTACCAATGCATACCCACACATGCATATTGGTTTGCTGAAATTACTAACTGTCCATTTAACCTTTAGGACAGTGTATTTGTTTCAGACATAGTGAGTATGACAAACAGTTCTGCTAACATTAAGAAACCATGAATCACTAATAAACTAGTGACATACTAATTAGATATTTTGTTTAAAATTAGCATCTTTTATGAATTGGAGGAAGAAGAGATCTAATCTGAAGGCCAAGGAAAACAGAATAATCCTTCTAAGCACATCTTTGGGTGGTTTACTCAAAGAATAGACCTAAAGTCATGTTATCTTGGTGGCTGTAATTTACACACATTATCTTTAACTAAATAGTATCAAGCTGACATTTCAAACTGTCAGTAGGTAAAACTATTTTTCAATTGGTACTAGATCTATTTCTTCGATTTAGGCTTTCTCTATGAACTGGTTGGGCTCTGTATTGCTCATTTCAAGATATGTTCAGACAGTTAGTCCATCAGAAATGTTTACCAGCACTACTCAGAGGGTAACTCCCATTTCTCTGATAATCCCCAATGTCCCCCTAATTTCTTTCAGGAAACCATCAAGGCCAGTTTCACCAAGCCAAAGGCCACCAAGAGGAGCTCCATTTCCAGGTCCAGGCCGCACTCAGGCAGGTCAGTCCTGAAACAGCACAGACCTCATATCCCTTCTCCTGATGGACGCTGTGTGTGAAGTCGCCCTCCCCTCCTTTGCATATATTTCCTCTTCTTCCTGCTGTTTCACTCTGTCATCTCACATGAAGATTCAGGCTCAAGTCTCCAAAGATTAGTTTTCTGACAGACAACTCTAAATCGCCCTTCCTTCTTTTACGAGCATAAGCAAGTTATACTTTCAATAGTTACTAAAGTGTTGAAAGCTGAGTGAAAAGAAAAACTGACCAATAAAATTATATCGCTCATCACAGCTACCATTATCAAGCACTTATAATATGCCAAACCTTGTGCTAAGATCCTGTGATCAAAGTTCTCTTACTAACATCTCCATTTCAACTGATGACAAAACTAAGGCTTAGAGGGATTAATTTTGTTAAGCAAGATCGATGATAGACTGGTACCCAAGCCCAGATCTGAGTCTAGAGCCCAAGATGTGCTCTCCAGCCCCATACCCAATCCTGTTTCCTGATCAGTCACACCAAGATGCCAAGAGGAAGGAGGTGACAGGGGCTACCTAGCCTATCCCTCCCAAGGAAAACCCACACCATTTTCAATGATCACTGCAATTACTGCAGAGTGAGCCAACTTTTGGAAGTAAAAGTTTTCTGCCGGCTAACAGGCCAAAGTCCAATATTCACACAGAATACTTCTCCCAGCTACCCTTCTTAGATTACCCACTTTTAAAATTCGCAAGTGAAAAAAATCACTACCTTTGAAACTGAAGTAATAGTATATACCAGGCAAATGATAATGACATTTTAAATAAAGTGCAATTATAAAAAACAAAGCCATCAAATCACTACTCAAAACTTTTCTTTGGTTCTTGTTACAAAAAGCTTCATGAATCAAAAAGTGCCTAAATTATATTTCACAAAACTCAATATTTCTGAAGTAATTTATAATATACTTTTTAATTAAGGCCTATTCCTAATTGTGTCAAAAAGAAGGTTGAACTATAAATTTTTACATGTGTGATTATGTTACACTTACACATTACTGATGATGTTAACAAGATTCACCATTTATTCATTTATTAAAGTTTCAGCATTAATATTTTATATTATGAAATCTCATTAGCTACCTGTGGAAAACAGAACACGGCTTACTTCATTTTCAGTTCTTAAATGAAAATAGACGAATGTGAGAAACAGAAAGTGTGACTACAAGGGCTGCTTTGGTGGGAACCACCCCCCATCCCCACTGCTGGACGAGGCCCTCAGCACCTTCAGCAAAGGGATGCTCCTTGTCCCCACGTGACACTCATCCAGAGGCTGGTTCCCTTCCTCGTGATCATGCTCCCGGAGAGGGAGGGAACGGTGGCCCATACGCAATGAATGCTCCAAGCCTGAGTATTGAGCCCTGGCCCTCCTGCCTCGATTTGGGACCCTGAGGCCCTGTCAGGGCCAGAGCTCCCTCTGGAATCTGCCCAGGGTTTGAAGGCAGTCAACTTTCCCTTCTGCCCAGTCCTGCCTTCCTCCCTCCCCACAGTGGCTGCTTTCAGAGCACTATCCTAGACACTGCCAGCACACACATATGAGTCTCAAAATTGGTTTCCTGAGCAACACAAGCTACAACAAACAATTACAATGCACGTGTTTGTAAGGAGGTGTCACTTAAGCACTCGACCTGGAAATACAAGCTGGGCATCTCTAACTATGACCTGGAGGATGAGGTGTTTGACATGAAGCCCTAAGGGACAAGATAAAAAGCCCCTGAGAAAAGGAATTCAGCCAGAGCTTGGCCTCACCCTATGCCATCTGTGGCCCATTTCCCGACAGAATAATTAGATAGAAAAAATAATATCTAGCAGCCACACGTGTAGGCCATCATAAGTGAGACAACTGCATCGAGAAAAAGGTATTATGAAGTATTAGTTGATATCAACTACAGACAATATTAAAGAAATCTTTATGTTTTAATACTGATCTCTTCAAAGTACTCAACAAACAATACATTTAGTAGTGAGTGGTTTTTGAGTATGAGATGACTGATTTCCTATTTTCTGTGGCATCGCACAGGGCTTCAGGGTTTCCCGTGGGGACCTGAAGAAAGGAGTTGCTGAGGGAGTTTCATGACACACATTTCAGGCAGGTCATCTCTGCTCTATTTTCAAATTTTATATAATTTGACCTTCTGAAGAAATTTTCATTTATGCAAAGTTTGAGAACCTCCATGCTAGGCCAGTGTTTTCCAAAGTGAGGATCCATCACAGGAAAATTCTTTCTGGTTTACGCATGAATACTCAGAGTAAGAATTTGATTCATGTAAGACTTGGAATCCAATAAAATCTTGCTAAGAACAGGTGTCATGCTACTGCTAGAAAATAAAATGGAGTGTGGGGGTACTAAAAGCTATGTTTATAAACTGTAAGTTTCCTAAAGACCATTCTGTCTTATTCACCATGGTATTACTAGCACCAAGACCAGTATCTGACAGGAGGGTGACTCCATAAATATTTAATGAACAAACAGGAAACAAACAAACAAACAAAACCAAAATCACCAAACATAGATGTAGTGTTCTGCAGAATCAAGCATTAATATAACAGAAACAAAACGCCATTTCAAGAAGAATAAAAAAAATAGTAACTTTAAAAATTGGTAATAAAAAACATGCCCATAAGAAATTATTTGTTCCTATCAAAAATTTACCAAAACCAGTGTTTTCCCAAGGAAAAACAGTTTTACCATATATGGAAATCTTCAGAGGATGGTATACTTTTGAAGTGATCATTTATTCAAAGGATAATTATTTCATCCATAAGAAAAAGTATCACTAGCTTAAAGAGTTCCACTACAACTGGCTTACAGAGTTTTAACACAATTAACTCCGACAAAGTACTGAAGCATTTTCAAGGAGATTTCTTGTGATTGAAGTTTAATCTTCAAGGGAAAATTACCTACACAGCTACTTTACAGTTGGAAACCTCTTTGAAAATGGAAAGGCTTTCAAAGTACACATTACCCAAAGCAACTAAGCTATCCAATGACAACTCAAGTAATATTCAAAACAAACAAACCAAAAAAAAAGTACACAACCTCAAATTTCAAAAAAATAAGTATTCACTTACATGCGGATTGATTTTTTTTTTTAAAGACACCAGTTCACAGAAAAGGATATCAGACTTGTGGTTACCAGAGGCAGAAGGTGAGGAGAGGCAGAATTGGAAGAAAATGGTCCAAAGATACAAACTTCCAGTTATAAGATAAATAAGTACATGGCATGCAATGAACAACATGACAACTGGAACAACAATGCTGTATGATGTACAGGAAAATCAAGAGAGTTAATCCTAGGAGTTCTTATTAGAGTGTAGGAATAATTTTTTTCCTTTTTTCTTTTTATTGTATCTATATGCGAAAATGAATATTAGCTGAATCTACTGTGGCATTCACTGTGGACAAAGCTAGTGGAGGTGACGGAATTCCAGTTGAGCTACTTCAAATCCTAAAAGATGATGCTGTGAAGGTGCTGCACTCAATATGCCAGCAAATTTGGAAAACTCAGCAGTGGCCACGGGACTGGAAAAGGTCAGTTTTCATTCCAATCCCAAAGAAAGGCAATGCCAAAGAATGCTCAAACTACCGCACAACTGGACTCCTCTCACACGCTAGTAAAGTAATGCTCAAAATTTTCCAAGCCAAGCTTCAACAATACGTGAACCGTGAACTTCCAGATGTTCAAGCTAGATTTAGAAAAGGCAGAGGAACCAGAGATCAAACTGCCAACATCTGCTGGATCATCGAAAAAGCAAGAGAGTTCCAGCAAAACATCTATTGGTGCTTTATTGACTATGTCAACACCTTTGACTGTGCAGAATTGTGGAAAATCCTTAAAGAGACAGGAATACCAGACCACCTGACCTGCCTCCTGAGAAATCTGTATGCAGGTCAGGAAGCAACAGTTAGAACTGGGCACGAAACAACAGACTGGTTCCAAATCGGGAAAGGAGTACGGCAAGGCTATATATTCTCACCCTGCTTATTTAACTTCTATGCAGAGTACATCATGTGAAATGCCAGGCTGGATGAAGCACAACCTAGAATCTAGATTTCTGGGAGAAATACCAATAACCTCAGACATGCAGATGACACCACCTTTATGGCAGAAAGTGAAGAAGAACTAAAGAGCCTCTTGATAAAAGTGAAAGAGGAGAGTGAAAAAGTTGGCTTAGAACTCAACATTCAGAAAACTAAGATCATGGCATCCAGTCCCATCACTTCATGGGAAATTGATGGGGAAACAGTGGAAACAGTGTCAGACTTTATTTTGGGGGGCTCCAAAATCACAGAAGATGGTGACAGTAGCTATGAAATTAAAAGATGCTTGCTCCTGGGAAGAAAAGTTATGACCAACCTAGACAGCATATTAAAAAGCAGACATATTACTTTGTCAACAAAGGTCCATCTAGTCACGGCTATGGTTTTTCCAGTAGTCATGTATGGATGTGAGAGGTGGACTATAAAGAAAGCTGAGCACCAAAGAATTGATACTTTTGAACTGTGTTGTTGGAGAAGACTCTTGAGAGTCCCTTGGACTGCAAGGAGATCCAATCAGTCCATCCTAAAGGAGCTCAGTCCTGAATATTTACTGGAAGGACTGTTGTTAAACTCCAATACTTTGGCCACCTGATGCAAAGAGCTGACTCATTTGAAAAGACCCTAATGCTGGGAAAGATTGAAGATGGAAGGAGAAGGGGGCAACAAAGGATGAGATGGTTGGATGGCATCACCAACTCAAGAGACATAAGTCTGAGTAAACTCTGGGAGGTGGTGATAGACGGGGAGGCCTGGCATGCTGCAGTGCAGGGGGTCACAAAGAGTCAGACACGACTGAACGACTGAACTGACCGTGGCAATCACTTCACAATATATGTAAATCAAACCATTTCACTGAATGATTTAAACCTACAGAGTGATGTATGTCAATTATGTCTCAGTAAAATTAGGAAAAGAGGGATAGCAAATGGCCACATGTTTCTGCCAACACCTGACATTCCTTAGATTATATTAATCTTCTTCACTCAAGTGGGCTGAGAGGTAACTTAGAGGAGCAAAGATGATGACAGCAACTCATCTAACTCAAGCCCTTGTTGATGCATAACGCCTTCTCAAAGAACATTCACTTTTTTTTAACCACACTTCAAGTAAGATTGTTAAATGGGCCTATTTTGTCTCTGGTCAGATCATTTCAAACATCACATGACTAGATGCAATGTACACTCAGAAATATACATTATAAAATAACATTCTGGAAGCGTCATGCATGAAGCCTCATATTAGTCATTTAGAGGAAGGAAAGAAGGTTGGATTTGTAACAACTGGTTATATTAAATTTGGCGTGTACTATCTGTGGATTTCTCTCTGGTAAGCTATCAAATCTGTTACTATCATTGAAAATCAAAATGTAGTAAAAAAAAATTTCTACCAGTTTTTTGTTAATGTCTAAAAATTTCCTATGTATCAGGTTGACTATATTCAAGACATCACACAGGATACATGACTGCATTATTTTATAGGTTAATTTTATAATATTTACCCATAAGAAACCAAAAAGAATGTTATAAAAAGATCCATAAAGCCTGAAAGCAGCATGGTGCTGTACACGTATGACATACAAGGGAGCAGATCCCCCAAAAGACCTGCTGCAGCAATTAAACACGTCTATGAGCTTGTGGATGAAAGTGAAAGAGGAGAGTGAAAAAGTTGGCTTAAAGCTCAACATTCAGAAAACAAAGATCATGGCATCTGGTCCCATCACTTCATGGCACATATATGGGGAAACAGTGGAAACGGTGTCAGACTTTATTTTGGGGGGCTCCAAAATCACTGCAGATGGTGATTGCACCCATGAAATTAAGAGACGCTTACTCCTTGGAAGGTAAGTTATGATCAACCTAGATAGCACAGTCAAAAGCAGATACATTACTTTGCCAACAAAGGTCCGTCTAGTCAAGGCTATGGTTTTTCCAGTGGTCATGTATGGATGTCAGAGTTGGACTGTGAAGAAAGCTGAGTGCCAAAGAATTGATGCTTTTGAACTGTGGTGTTGGAGAAGACTCTTGAGAGTCCCTTGGACTGCAAGGAGATCCAACCAGTCCGTTCTGAAGGAGCTCAGCCCTGGGATTTCCTTGGAGGGAATGATACTGAAGCTGATAACTCCAGTACTCTGGCCACCTCATGCTAAGAGTTGACTCACTGGAAAAGACTCTGATGCTCGGAGGGATTGGGGGCAGGAGGAAAGGGGACGACAGAGGATGAGATGGCTGGATGGCATGACTGACTCAATGGACGTGAGTCTGAGTGAACTCCAGGAGTTGGTGATGGACAGGGAGGCCTGGCATGCTGCGATTCATGGGGTTGCAAAGAGTCGGACACGACTGAGTGACTGAACTGAACTGAACTGAACTGATGAGCCTGTGGTGATGAGCCTTACAAAGGTGCTGTGGGGCTGCTCTCAAGAAGCCAAAAGTCTCCTTGAGGAGACAAGATCAAAACACACAATCAATGAAAAAAAAAAAGTTCTAAAAGAACAGGACATAACAAAGTGGTAAAATTGACTGTTAAGATATTTAATAAATAAATCATAAGAAAAGAGAGCACTGTTGGTTCAAGTCGTCAGAAAAAGAAACTTATAAACTATACATTCTTTAGTTTTCAGTTCAGTGTATAAAGAGGACTGTGTCAACTGCCTCTGCTTCAAGTAAAAGTCAGTGATCAATTGCTAGAAATGCTTTTACAATAAGTTAAACAAGCATACATTTTAATAACTTTAATATCCTAAATATATATATATTATTTCATCTTAAGGAAATACCCCAAAGGACATCTTTTCAAATCTCATAGAAAATAAATTAAGAGCCCCATCAGTCCTGGGTGTTCTTTGGAAGGAATGATGCTAAAGCTGAAACTCCAGTACTTTGGCCACCTCATGTGAAGAGCTGAAAAGACTCTCATGCTGGGAGGGATTGGGGGCAGGAGGAGAAGAGGATGACAAAGGATGAGATGGTTGGATGGCATCACCAACTCGATGGATGTGAGTCTGAGTGAATTCTGGGAGTTGGTAATGGACAGGGAGGCCTGGTGTGCTGCAATTCATGGGGTTGCAAAGAGCTGGATGCGACTGAACTGAACTGAGGTTAATTGAATCAGTTTTCCTAAGATTTTGAAACAAATATCTGAACTAATTTGGACTTTTCTTTGTCAGTTATCTGTAGGAATTTGAGTTTTACTCCCGTTGTGCAGCAAAATTCAGGAAATAGCGGCCACCCTCTCCTCCAAACACAAAACATGGAATTCTGATGGGGGCTGCCATTCTTCATGTCTCTGCCCTCACCACCACAAAGGCAGACCTGTGACCAAGCCAGGACAATCACAATACTTTCCGACCCTTGGCCTGAGCCTCAGTGATTATACAAGAAACTGGAAGAGAATCCATGCTAGGAAAATTCACGGCCCTCCCCGATGGGGCAGCTTTCATGCCTGGTAACACAGGGAGGAATACAGAAGCCAGGGAGAAGATTAAAGGCAACACACAAGGAGAAGTGGGGCCCAGGATCCAACACAGCCTGGCAACTTCTAAGGGTTCCAGCTGTTTCTGTCCATCCGTGAACGCATGAGTCAACTAAATTCTCCTTTTTGGCTAACCTAACTTTTAGTTTATATTTCTAGTAGCCAAGACAATTTCAACAAAACCTTCTCAATCCAAAGAAATTCAATGCAGACATTATTATATTTTTATGTAAAAAGGAATCCAAATAACATGAAGAAATTTATGAAGTATAAAAACTAGCTGAGCAAGAGTACTAGAAAGAGTAAAGAGGACTGGGTTATAGCCTTCAGGAGTTAGGCTGGTCCTCATCCTGGCAGTTCTTGTCCGATAGGCTTTACTTTTCAATTTATTTTTAATTGTAGGATAATTGCTTTACACTGTACTATTGGTTTCTGCCATACATCAAGATGAATCAGTCATAGGTATACATATGTCCCCTCCCTCTTGAAATCCCCCTCCCGCCTCCCACCCAATCTCACCCCTCCAGGTTGTCACACTGCACCAAGTTGAGCTACCTGCCTCATACAGCAAATTCCCACCGGCTATCTATGTTACATATGGTAATATATGTTTCCATGCTACTCTCTCCATTCGTTCCACCCTCTCTTTCCCACTCCCACCCCATGTCTACAAATCTGTTTTCTATGTCTGCATCTCTACTGCTGCCCTACAAACAGGTTCTTCCAGTACCATTTTTCTAGACTCCATGTACATACTTTAACATATGGTATTTGTTTTTCTCTTCCTGACTTACTTCACTCTGTAAAACAGACTCTAGGTTCATCCACTTCACTGGAAAGGTCTGACAGACAAAGCACTCTTAGCTCTCAACAGGGACAAACTAGCTTTTTCCAAAGCTTCATTTGAGGGAACTGAATGTGAACATACATTTAAATAAAAAATTATCACTCATTTCCTGAGGAAGACAAAATCCTCAAGATAAAACACATTCATTCTAAAATGTGGGATTTTCTGATTTCAAGCAGATTTCCAAAAGCTGCTGCTGCTAAGTCGCTTCAGTCATGTCCGACTCTGTGCGACCCCATCGACAGCAGCCCACCAGGCTCCCCCGTTCCTGGGATTCTTCAGGCAAGAATACTGAAGTGGGGTGCCGTTTCCTTCTCCAATGCATGAAAGTGACAAGTGAAAGTGAAGTCAGTTAGTCGTGTCCGACTCCTAGCGATTCCACGGACTGCAGCCCACCAGGCTCCTCCATCCATGGGATTTTCCAGGCAAGAGTACTGGAGTTGGGTGCCACTGCCTTCCAAAAGCTATGTAGAGAACAAATCTGAAGCAAATAAAGCTGGGCCAGTGGCTTCTCCCAATCTCACCTACAATGGTCCTCCCAACTGAATAACTGCTATCAATTATCACATGATTGGAATCCAACCACATGTTACCCTTCTGAAAATCTCTCTTATGCCATAGTTTTGTCCCAAAATGTAAGAGGCTGGTTTCTCTTTTGGTTCTGCAGAAAATTTCATTAAAAGAAAGCTGGTGCTATAAGAAAAGAAAAAACAAAAACAAGCACTCTTTCTTCTTGCCTATTCCTTCATCTTCACTGTTCCCTTTTCCCTTTAAATCAATGGGAAGATTTGATTAAATCAAGTTAAAATCCCAGCTGCAAGACTCACTAGTCCCCCAGATAAAGAAGTTAAGGCTCTGAAAGTCAGTTTGAGAGTCCTTAGTTTAAAAATGGGGCAAAAAAAACACCTACCTGAAACACCTGTTGTCTGGCTTACCTGAGATGATTTCTTAAACTGATTAGCACAATTCCTGGCACACAAAAAGAGGCACACATGAAATGAACTGCAGTCACCAAAGATAGAGAACAGACTTCATCATCCTAGTCAAGCTCTACACCTTAAAAAGTAAGCTTACAAGCAATGAACACATTCGGTGTCACAGAAGTAACAGTTATTTGCCAGCCTACTTGCAGAAGTGCAATTAAAAAAAAAAAAAAAAAAAGCTGCTTTCCTATATGCTCAAGTCAAAGAAAAATTTTTATTGCACAAATATTAAGTAACATATATTTTCTACAAAGTGACTTCTAACTAAACAGTTTGAAGAGGATGAAGAGAAATACAGAGGAATAAAGATAAGTAAGTTAGGTAACATTTGTGAACCACTATATCCGGTAGAGTAATTAGCAAGGCAAGCATCACTAATGGAGAAGGCAATGGCACCCCACTCCAGTGCTCTTGCCTGGAGAATCCCATGGACGGGTATGCCTGGTAGGCCACAGTCCATGGGGTCGCTAAGAGTCGGACATGACTGAGTGACTTCCCTTTGACTTTTCACTTTCATGTATTGGAGAAGGAAATGGCAACCGATTCCAGTGTTCTTGTCTGGAGAGTCCCAGGGATGGGGGAGCCCGGTGGGCTGCCGTCTATGGGGTCACACAGAGTCGGACACGACTGAAGCGACTTAGTAGCAGCAGCAGCAGCAGCAGCAGCAGCAGCAGCAGCAGCAGCAGCCCTAATCCTTGTTTTCCATGAACTACACGGTAAATAAATTTGCATTAACCTTCTGATTTTTCCCTGTTAGGATTTGATTCAACAGTCTCTCTTCATTTAAACGGTTTACTGGAGATCTTTTAGGTGGTGATGGTGGTGGCTTTAAGTGAAAAAGTAGTTACAAGGAAATAACCCTGAAGAAATTTAACAAGCTCCTGCTATGCTGATCAGGGGTATTAAAGGTACTTAATACAAGTTTAGAGTTCCTGTATGAGAACCCACAGTCATCAGTGAGTGAGTGACAAGACACTGCATCTCATCACTTCAGGAAAACGCGTTGAGATTTACCTTCAAAATCACAAGCACCAGACCTCCCTGACACTCTCCTCAGAGAGCTCGATGTTAAGTAGGGGTCTGTGAGACTCACTGTCTGGACTGCAGAGATGCACGTGTGTACACCAGTGTGGCTGTGTTTACCTCCAAGTCAGGCTGAGGTCTAACTAAAATATCATCCATTTGACCAATAAAAATATTTGCTTCCTGTTATCTCTGACTCTCTACAAATACAGATAGCAGCTAAGTACAAAATTAATATCATATCTGGGGGGTATAGTTCCAAGTTTTTAAACCTTTTAAAATATTATTATCTAAAAATATATAACATAGATATGCCTAAATGATCAGAATAACTTATGCAGTTAATTTTATTAACACTTCAATTTATAAATATTTATAAAGATCCCACATCCCACAATTGAAGATTTCTTATGCTGCAACGAAGATCAAAGATCCCATCTAACATAACTAAGAACTAGGGCAATCAAATAAATAAATAAAATTTTAAAATAAAATAAGAAAAAGGAGCCACAGGGTTATGCAATAATTTCCCTTGGTGATATTCTCAGTAAAAAGCAATGCCAGAACTCAAAACACAAGACTCTGGGGCAAAAATCTGTGCACTTAAAATATTACACAGCACTGAACAAATTGATCTAAAGAAAAAGCAAGGAATTAAGATATATCACACTGAATAATCTGACACTTTCTTATTGCTACATTTAACAAAACTGCACAGTTTACTGAGTAAAATTTAGCCAAGTCCAAAATGCTTCAGCCCATCCTTAATTTTTCAAAAAACTTCCAGGAGAAACTCCTCTCCTGACTTGAGACCTTTTCATAGTTTAAGACAAGTCCCCCTAAACTTTACCTCTCTCATTCTCAAAAAAGTAAATCTGAAACTATCTTATTTGCTGTATTTGGATACAGTTTCTCAAAGACAGAGATTCAAGTCACCATCTAAATTCTGTATCCCACAGGAATTAACCACTATCATACATGATGCTTGGGAAAGAAACTTATTTTACTGATCCTTGAAACTCCCACTCAATCATACACAGAAACACATCATGCCAAGTTCAGGCTCTAAGTAATTACTATGACCAAAAAATTACTTATTTTTATAAAGTTACTAAGACAACAGTAACTACAAATATTTGAATAGTTCTTTTACAATTTATAAGACACCTTTATACAAAGTATTTCCCAGGACCCTCTAAGCAATACTATTAAGACAGAGAATAAATCACGCCTCTGTTTGGCAGTTAGAGAAATTCATGATGAATGGAGTAGAGTGATTCGCCCTAAGTCATTCAGCTGGCAAGTGACAGATTGGGATGTTCAAAACAGGTCTTCTGGCTCCAAAGTCAATATTAATTCCAAGAAAATAAATACGCTACCACTGACTGCCGTAGCAGTTTTCTATCTGCCTACTTTAAGCTTTCTCTTTTTCCTTAAACCTTCATGCTAGAAATGTTTAAATAAATAATTAGCTCCTCTAAAACCTCTTCAGTACATACCTGTGTTCATGAAAACTTACTCGGCAAAATCTGCTACATGTTATACCCAGTAAACCATGTCTTATGGCTTCTACCTGGAGCCAGGCCTATCAGCAGCTACTCAGAAATCTCTGGAAGCTTGGTGTTCTTAATAATTACACTGGAGTCAAGAATCTTTATAAAACATTTTACATATTATCCTGTCTACTCTTGAACAGACTGATCCAAAACAATTTAATACTCCCTTGATTCAAAATGAGAATTACTTAACAGAGCATCAAACCTCTAGCCAGATCCTGTGTTAAGTGATGACAATTTCAAAGGGAAAAACACAGCCCCCAAACTTCAAAGCAGGCATAGGAAAGGGGCAGGAGAAATGGTCACACAATCACTTGAAAGGAGCAAAGACAGAAGCCTAAGGTGGGGCAACGAATGGTCCAGGAAAGCCTTGAGGCAAAATTTAAGGAAAACAAGGGCAAAGAAGAGTAGCAAGCACAGTCATGGAAGTAAGGAGAGAATTTTAGGCAGTCTTTATAATACCTGTAAGCAGAACTTGGTGCCTAAGGAGAAAACTGAAGAGAAGGTCACTGAAACTGAACGCCAGGCAATAAGACCAGACAGGAGGAAGACACACTGCCGGGAGCAGAGATGTCAAGCATGAATAGGGCACCCCTGGAGGAGAGTAAAGGCAACTCAACAAGGGGAGGACACCAGAAAAGGAAACCAGCGAGGGCACATGCATGCACGCGCACATGCACACACACACACACACACACACACACCCAACTTTACGTCACCTCCGCATCCTCTCATTTTGTACGCTGGGTAAAAACACCCGTGTCCTTTTTATCACAAACTACAGAATTAGAGCACTGGAGTGCATCCTGATTAGCCTTGTCATTTTCTAGGTGAGGAAATTGGTCCACAGAAGTAAGCTCTTTGCCCAAAGCCACACACATCAGTAGCAGAGTGAGGACCACAGCCCTGTCTGCTGCTGCTTGAGTCTGAGTCTGCCACACAACTGCCCACCTCCCAATATTTACATGAATTTGTATGCTTCTACCAACTTTCAAAGCATACTTCAAATATATTATGATGGTTACTGAGGTGAATGTTAATAATAAGAAAAGTGAAAGTGTTAGCAGCTCAACTGTGTTCGACTCTTTGTGACCCCGTGGACTACAACCTGCCAGGCTCTTTTGTCCAAAAAATTCTCCAGGCAAGGATACTGGACTGGGCTGCCATTTCCTTCTCCAGGGAATTTTCCCAACCCAGGGACTGAACCTGGATCTCCTGCATTGCAGGCAGACTCTTTACCATCTGAGCCACCAGGGAAACTTTATACCTCATAATTATTTATGCCGAGCTAATATAATCATTCATAAGCATACTGGGGTTCCTCATGACCTTTGCGGCAGCCAGCATGAGGAATCCCGTCCCTGGGGAATATCCTTAGAGTCATTTATATCACTCTTTTCCTACAGTAGCTATCTTAGAAAACGGAATGTAGATTAACTGTCATAATTCACTGCTATGCTTTATTATTTTACCATTATAAATAATGGCCGAGGTTAAAGGTGATAGTATAAGTCTATTCTTAATGCATATAATGAAGTCTGCTGCTGCTGCTGCTGCTAAGTCACTTCAGTCGTGTCCGACTCTGTGTGACCCCATAGACGGCAGCCCACCAGGCTCCCCCATCCCTGGGATTCTCCAGGCAAGAACACTGGAGTGGGTTGCCATTTCCTTCTCCAATGCATGAAAGAGAAAAGTGAAAGTGAAGTCGCTCAGTCTGTCCGACTGTTAGCGACCCCATGGACTGCAGCCCACCAGGCTCCTCCGTCCATTGGATTTTCCAGGCAAGAGTACTGGGGTGGGGTGCCATTGCCTTCCCCGATAATGAAGTCTATATGCTTAAAAACAAATAGACTAACTTAATACGTATTTTCTGTATTTAGAGAGAAAGAGATACTCTGAGAGAAAGAAATACTTTGGAATCCAGTGTACTTACCCTCACTCATGAACAGCGTGGCCCGCTTCCAAAGACAAGACTCTAGAATCAGTCATATCCCTAACAGAATATTCTACTCTAAGAAATCTTTGTTGTTGTTTAATCACCATTGTGTCTGACTCTTTGCTACCCATGCACTATAACCCACCAGACTCCTCTATCCATGGAATTTCCCAGGCAAGAATACTGAAGTGGGTCACCATTTCCTTCTCCAGGGGATCTTCCTAACCCAGGGAGCAAACCTGCATCTCCTGCATTGCAGGCAGATTGTTTATCATCTGAGCCACCAAAGATGCCCAAGCAATCTTTAGGAGATATGTCTTGGCCCAAAGGAGAAGGGGACAAAAATCACTTTTCTTAATAAGAAAGCAGAGACTTTATTTCAACTCCTCCAATACTAAAATGTCCCAGGCATTGTCATAATTGTCATGAATTTCTCCAAATCTACGGAAAAGTTTTGCTAACTTTTACTAAATTTTCAGGGTTGTTTTTTTTTGTTTTTTGTTTTTTTTTTGCCATACCATGAGGCTTACAAGATCTTAGTTCCCTAACGAGGGACGCAATCTGTGCCCCTTGCAGTGGAAGCAGAGTCCTAACCACTGGACCACCAGGGAAACCTCTAACCAGATTTCTTAAGGGAAGTATATAATTGCCTTATACACAACATGCTGAATTTACCAATTTTGCCTATTTTACTCACAACAAAAGTGAGTAACAGAAAGATCATGGGAATAACTATGTAGCTAAGAAACTGCCCAAGAGCCTACACATTGTTTAAAATATTTCTCTCAGTCTCTCAAAGTTGATTCCCAAAAGTACTGAGGGATGACACTCCAAAATACTCTACCATGGTGCTGAAGAAATATGAGAGACTCACAGACCTAGAGCGTGTGCTCACAAGCTGGTCCCCAACAAACACTTGTGTTAAGAAATCACCTTTCCATCCCATTCTGTCAAAGTCTAGTTCCTAGACCACCTATTAAAAATGTTTACATTTTATTTATTCCATTAAGACAGTAGAATACTAAAAATTTTCCAAACAAAATGTGTAAGTAAAGCACTATTAAAAATTAGTTACAAAACTTATCACTAAATTTTTCTCAGATCGTAAAACTCGCAAACCAGAAAATGCCTGGATTTCTTTTCTAGGTCCTAAGAGCTTTGCCCTTCCACCAAAAGCTTTCCTGCTGATTAAATGTCATTTTTGATCATTATGAACTTTTGCTTTATTTGAATTTGCTGGAGAAAGCTTACAACTTCGCACTTCACCAAATGATGAAACCTCAAGGGCAAGTAATAGCAAGATGAGGACAGAAATTATACATTGCACTCAAAACCTGATCAGCAGGAGAACTTGAAAAGAGGCCATTACCTTTAAATTAGAAGCAAGAAAGCTACTGGGCTGACACAAGCACCTGAAGAGCATCCTATCATGTTTGCAACCAGCAGAAAGAGCATATTCAGTATTTCCTGGCTTGTCAAGTTGATACCTCGTATGCTTTTGTCTGTGAATTATTCTCCACATATGTGTATTATAAAAAAAAAAAAAATAGAACTGATATTTAAGCTCTCCTAAGACTGTGCTCAGTCACTCAGGCATGACTGACTCTTGTGATCCCATGAAACATAGCCCTCCAGGCTCCTCTGTTCATGCGATTTCCCAAGCAAGAATACTGGAGTGGGTTGCCATTTTCTTCTCCAGGGGATCTTCCTAACCCAGGGATTGAACCCATGTCTCCTGCATTGGCAGATGGATTTTTTACCACTGAGCCACCTGGAAAGCCCTTCCTAAGACTAAAACCGACAAAAATAAGTTCAAACATGAAACTGGCTGACCACAAAGAACTCCAGGGTGACTGACAGAATAACAATCACAAATTTGTGCTTGGTACCATATGATGCACTCTACAGAACAATAAATCTTAAAATCACTGCTCAGAAAGATGACACAGGTAATTCCAAGTTAAGAACACACATTCACATTTTTATTCTTCTCCCCATATCCACCACCAAAAAAATGCTAACAGGTCTCCTGATTCATGCCTCCTATCCCTCTACTCACCACATACTAAATGCAATCTGTCATTTATTCAGAGATTAGACCAGAAAATCACTAGGTACATCCAGGAAGTGAATTTTCCCTCCTAACTTAGGTTCCCCATACCTTCCAGCAAATGCTCAGAGAAGTTCGAGATGCCAAATTCTTTGAGACTAAAATACATATCAATCCATGACCCACAAAATGGTCTATAGACCAAATTTGGATATAAAAATCACCATTAGCTTTATGGTTTTGAGCAATACCCTAGGCAGAGTGGAAGACTCTGCAATAATTAATTGTTACGGTCAAGAACTTTCTTACAGCTCATATAAATCTTTATCTGCCAGAAAAGGGGGGGAAAAGCCATCTTCAACGGGTTCCTATTGCCCAGATCTCACAATTCCAAAGCAAATGAATATTAAACATGCAACTTGCCAAGACTTGGGCTCTCCAAAGTGGAGATAATTAATGCTGTAGAGGTCCATATCCTCGGTGTGCCATGCAAATGTGGTTTTCCACATGCCAAAATATAGATAAGGGGTGTTTACACCCTCAATAGAAATACCACACTCTTCCTCAACCACATCCAAGACCGTGTTTAGGCGAGCTATGTTCCATTCATCCACACCCTAAAAAGAGGGAAGAGAGAGAAGGGGGAAAAAAGACAAACATTAATAAACTCATAAAGATAACATTTACTGATCAAACCATCATCTGCCAAAATTATTACACTGTATATTTTAACTTGCTTAGAAATTTAAAAAATAAAGCAATAAGTATCCAAGGCACATACACACACACATATATATTTATACAGATCCATGATTAATTATCCAAGATTAATACCAGCAAAATGTGGTTCTATATAAATATTAGTGTAGAATTATGCCAAATGACAGAGAATTAAGGACCTACTCCCATCAGCTGTTAGTGAAAAAAAACATCATTGATTCAAAGCATATGATCTGCAGCATGCTTTCCATCCTTGGAACACTATTTAGTTTGGGAGGTTTTCTGGTTATTAGCTTGTTTATTTGCACATTACTTAAGTCCTTAAACATCAGTCATCATCTCAAGACACCACTAACAAAATGTATCTTCTGTCATCCCTCTTTCAGCCCCATTCAATTTTGGCATGTGACACATCATCTCCTGAAAACCCAACTCTAATTTTGGAAACACTCTTAGCGTTATTCTAAGTCACAGATCCCTGTGCTTCTACTGCTTCTTCAACTAAATACCAACCTCTTATGCTGATGAGGATTTTAAACAAAGAATAACAGCTAAAAATATTTATCCTAACTTTGGTAAAATTGTTGGAATAATATGGTTTTATAACAATAACACAACATGGCTGGTAACAGACACAGAAAAAGTTGAGTCACTGGGATAAAAGTTAAAATGACAGGAAAAGATTCTAGTTTTATTAAAACTTACAAATCACTTATTAATGCAGTCTAATTCACAACTGTTTACAATTTTTACAAAGTATTTTTCTCATAAACTTTTCTCATAATAAAATACTAAATATCAGTGATTAGACCCAGATTTTTTGCAATCACGATGAAATGGCAGTGTCTTCAAATCCATTTCAACTTCCTCATGATACTATTAAAGAGGGACATTAAATTTATTTATGTATACCAAAAAGGCCCTCCCCAGTAATTATGCCAAGCCCTCATAGATAACCATGCCTAGTATTTTCGTTATTGTTCTGTTTTCATTATAGTCTTTAGATGACAATATAATCAATGTACTGATCTTATTTACTTGAGCTTTTGGGTCAGGAAAATTTTTGATGGGGCAGTTAATGAAGCTGTGCCTCAGGTAATATAACTGAAAAGTACTGGGGGAAATCACTTAATTCCAAAACTCCCCAAGACAGCCATTCTATAACTTAAAATCCACAGCAGGAAGCTTGCTATTTGGAAATTGTTCAAAGTTAAGTATCCTTCGAGAAGAGATCCTAGGTCCCAACTTATGAGACCTCATAAAAGTTCAAATTATGTAAAATATTTTATCTCACTCTATTTATAGTGATGCAATCTCTTAACCCTAGTCCAATCAGACTTCAGTCCAATCTCTCTAATAATAGAGTCCTCCTATTTAAAAGTCATTATTGAGGCAATGAATCTGAAGTAATAAATGAGCACCATATTATAGGAGTCATTTTTAAATTGAATGAGCTTGCAAATTTAGGAACAAACTATTCTTCTGAAATTCCTACATTTGAAGAAGTCTCATCTTTGTTTCTGACTGATATTACCTTTCAGAAATAACTTAGGCTGAATCCCTTGACATGACTAGACCTCTGCGTCTAAAGGGATGAGGGAAGAGAAGAAAGAGTGATGGCAGATGACCCAGATTATGGCTCCTGCTCTGCCACTGCCGAGGGCAAAAATCACTGTGATTTCCAGAGCTCCCATTCTTTCTTTGGGAAAGCATGAGGTACCCACCTAGAGCTGCTCAGAGGACTAAATAGGATAAAGGACATAAAAACCTTTAGAAAATAAAACGTATTTTAGAACTGACAAAATAAATGTTTCCACTATTCTCCAGTAAATCTTACTGGAAACAAAAGCCAAACACGTGATAAAGTGATAGAAAAAAAAAAAAAAGGTCGTATGAAATTCCCTATTGAAATTCTTCCCATTAATGGACAAATGTTAATAATATGTTGGCATCAGTTTATTCTGGGCAAGGGGCAAAGGCCAAGGATGCCATGATGTTAAAACTTAATTTCTTCTGCTAAAATAAAAAGTCACATAATTTCAATAAGAGGGTATTAAAATATTAAGTTCAGTTCAGTTCAGTCGCTCAGTCGTGTCCGACTCTTTGCGACCCCATAAATTGCAACACGCCAGGCCTCCCTGTCCATCACCATCTCCCGGAGTTCACTCAGACTCACGTCCATCAAGTCCGCGATGCCATCCAGCCATCTCATCCTCGGTCTTAAGAATAACAGGTATAACAAGGGGCTGAGAATAAATCCTAGTGTTTCCAAATTCCTTCTCCAATGTCTGCTCTCTACTACTGACTGAACTCGCTAGCTGCCTAGAAGGACAGGTTCTACTCAAACTCTAAAGAGCACCAGGTCTCCTTCAGAGATTCAGACAAGGAGGACACCTCATTTGTCAGTTGGGAGAAGTGTGGCACCACAGTCTATGTCATTATACTGCACATACACGTGCCCTGCTGCTGCTGCTGCTGCTAAGTTGCTTCAGTCGTGTCCGACTCTGTGCGACCCAGAGACGGCAGCCTACATCTACTCAGAACAATCCTGTAACATAAGCAATGTCATACCCAAATGAACAAATGGAAAGCCTAGTACTCCTAGAGCAGTGGGTGGCAAAGATAAGCCTGAATCTTTCTGACTCTAGGCCTTCACTTATAAACTCTATGCTTTCAGTTCTGATCATGTGAAAATGCAATATACCATCCTCTTCTCTCAGCACTAAAAATCAAAAAAGATCCAAAGAGCTAAAATTTATGACAGGCAAACATAAAACTGCTACATTCTTCCCACCCAGGCATACAGTCACCCTACACAAACACTGGCAAAGCTTCTAATAAAAGTTGCTTCACTTCAGGGTTGGGGACAGAACTGATTTAGTGTAAAAGTAGTCTCCAGAAAGACACCAGCTACAAACAAGCCCCACAATGACAGGCTGGAAATCTACCAAAGCATTCAAAGCTTAAAGCCATCAAGTCTCTTCAGAAAGTCTATACACCAATGCACGTTCACAGAAAAATGCCTCTTCCCAGACTCCATCCCCTCGAATAAGGCTCTTCCATACAATGTCCATGAAGAAGGCAATGGCACCCCACTCCAGTACTCTTGCCTGGAAAATCCCATGGACGGAGGAGCCTGATAGGCTGCAGTCCATGGGGTCACAAAGAGTCGGACACGACTGAGCAACTTCACTTTCACTTTTCACTTTCATGCATTCGAGAAGGAAATGGCAACCCACCCCAGTGTTCCTGCCTGGAGAGTCCCGGGGACGGGGGAGCCCGGTGGGCTGCGTCTATGGGGTCGCACAGAGTCAGACACAACTGAAGCAACTCAGCAGCAGCAGCATACAATGTCCAACAGGTGTTGGAGCAGTATTTGCAACTCACCTGACCTCCACTGAGCAAATCTGTCCTCCCCGGTCCCCATTTCCCTTCACCCCAATAACCCAGTGCATTCTAGGCATGCCCTGCTCTGTGTGTCTATTTACCCTGTCTCTGCCTGGTTTACTGAAATAATTCACCATCGGACCATAATTTGTGCACATATGTGTAAATGAGAAGTTTATCAAGGATTTTTCTTTTCAATCTCTGTATCATCAATCTAACAAGAATCAGACAGTAATCTCAAAGAACTCGTAAATTTTCATTACCATAGCCACTCAGGATCTGTTTGACGATCAGGTTTTGGACTTCACAGAGGAATTAAGTACCCCAAACTGCCATTAGCATGAACGATGCCTCTATAAACCTACATAGAGAGACTGCGCTAAATCTGAATTCACACCCTTGAGCTCTGGGCCTGGGTCATTGAACACAGGGCACATCCAGGCCAAGGAGCTCCTTCTTTTTGGGACTATGAGCATCTAGAATGCTCTACAATGACTGTGCTAGTTCAGTTCAGTTCAGTCGCTCAGTCGTGTCTGACTCTTTGCCACCCCATGAATCGCAGCACGCCAGGCCTCCCTATCCATCACCATCTCCCAGAGTTCACTCAGACTCCGTGATGCCATCCAGCCATCTCATCCTCGGTCGTCCCCTTCTCCTCCTGCCCCCAATCCCTCCCAGCATCAGTCTTTTCCAATGAGTCAACTCTTCGCATGAGGTGGCCAAAGTACTGGAGTTTCAGCTTTAGCATCATTCCTTCCAAAGAAATCCCAGGGTTGATCTCCTTCAGAATGGACTGGTTGGATCTCCTTGCAGTCCAAGGGACTCTCAAGAGTCTTCTCCAACACCACAGTTCAAAAGCATCGATTCTTCGGCGTTCAGCT
>SJYX01017190.1:340735-352468 GCA_006410675.1 Oreotragus oreotragus
ATTCTCTTGAAGAGATCTCTAGTCTTTCCCATTCTGTTGTTTTCCTCTATCTCTTTGCATTGATTGCTGAAGAAGGCTTTCTTATCTCTTCTTGCTATTCTTTGGAACTCTGCATTCAGATGCTTATATCTTTTCTTTTCTCCTTTGCTTTTCACCTCTCTTCTTTTCAGTGCTATTTGTAAGGCTTCTCCAGACAGCCATTTTGCTTTTTTGCATTTCTTTTCCATGGGGATGGTCTTGATCCCTGTCTCCTGTACAATGTCACGAACCTCATTCCATAGTTCATCAGGAACTCTTGTCTATCAGATGTAGGCCCTTAAATCTATTTCTCACTTCCACTGTATAATCATAAGGGATTTGATTTAGGTCCTACCTGAATGGTCTAGTGGTTTTCCCTACTTTCTTCAATTTAAGTCTGAATGACTGTGCTAGGTCACTAGGAAATTGAAGCAACACAGGGAAGCAATATGCCACATTAGAAACCAAACCAGTAAGGAGCCCTCCCATCTAATACAGAGAAATATTGCAAAAATCACAGCAAACTAGTTCTCCCTAAAGTATTTCTAATGAACATTACTCCTACAAGAGGCTATGGTCAAAAAATGTTGGTCTCCTTTTCTCCTCCTCTTATAAAGTCACAGTGCCAGCAGGTACTCTGAAGTTTCTAAGAGGTCATGCTATAAAGAAGCCTGTTTAACTTTGCTTTAACTCTATATTTCCCAAATGTTACTTGATCACAAGACCTTGTTTACATAAGACATTAATATCTTTCCTCAACACTGTCCACATCCAACCCACGTTTCTCCTCTCCACCCCATCTGCCATCATCCTCAGCACCTACATTATCCCCACGCAGCTCTTTCTAAACAATGCTTTGAGCATTCATCTCTCTCCTGTGTTTCACTGCCACATGCCCAGCTCTAAGCTAGATCCAAAGTGACCCCCAAAAAATTTCTGAAATATATAAATTTATGAAAAAATTTTCATTTAAAAAGCTAATCATTAAAATAAGAAAAGAGCCACCTCCCAGGTGTTATAAAACTCTGAGAAAATGCTAAAAGAAATTATTAGAGTTTCTCACTAAAAGTTTCAGATACTTTTACTTAGTACTTTTTACAAGATTACGCTTGTCCTCATTTGGCTCTCACCATCCCTTTCTATGACCCTTACTGCACCCCAGTTAACACCTACTAGACTAACATGATCCAAACAGAAGACGATATTCCAAATTTCATCTTACTTACTGCCAACAATTCATAAGGCTGTAATAAGCCCTTGAAGTTTCAAAGGCAATACACATGAGGAAAGAAAAATAAAACTTGGTTGTTTTAAAGACTTCAAAATTCAATCCATTTAACACAGTAATGTGGGAAAATTGAATCTTTCAATGACTAAAATGAGAGCCTTGGTCACATTTAAAATCGAGGGTTTCCTTAGGATCTTTACACAAAAGAACAAAATTAGACTCATGTGAAATTCATTTTGCTTTAAAGTTAATTACAATGTGTGACACGATAGCTCTTTTTGCTGCTTCCTTTCCATGAAAATGTCTCACATTCTCCAAACCTTTTACTTTAAAAACAGACCTCTTTTCCTTTTTGCATTTTTATACACCAAAATCCCTACAAAATTTTACAGCAGTGCTTTCTTTTCTTTCTGAAAGTCTAGTCAATAACCAATGTAGAGCAAGTTTTGAAGAAACAAAAAATTCCTGCATCAAAAAGTACTACACAGTAATAAAAAAAGACTCTCACTTTAAAAATGTAACTATGAGTATGACAAGAAGGAATGTGGAGAAGAAAAGAAGGGAAGTACTCAATCAAATAAAAGATTATAGAGAGCTTGGGACCCCTGCCTTGAGTCTGGACCATTGAGACCTTGAAGTTATTTAAATCTCTGGTTCCAGGCAAAAACAACTCCAGTCCTTCTGGGAGAAAAGCATCCTCCATTTTGACTTACAGATTTTCCACAAATTAGGATCAAGCCAAAGCATAAAACTGAAGATCACCACAAATACAGGGAGGTAAGACCTCATGGGAGAAAGCTAAGAAAAACAACTGGCCCTTCTGCACCCCAAGGACTGCTGGCATCAGAATTTTCAGAGACTAAAGAACTTGAAATGCTTAAAGAAATGGAATCACAAAGACACGGTAGACTTCTACAAATGAAATATATCATTCCACTAGTATATCACTGATATATATTTCATTTATATATCATTATTAAACTAAAAACTGACTGAAGGGATTAAACAAGAGATGTACTTATCTAGAAGGGAAAATTTAAGACATAAACACACAGTACAGCACAGAAAGATGAGCCCAAGTATCTGCAAACTGAAGTTAAGCAATACTTAGGATGGAACATCTATAGTTCATGTATTCAGAGTCCCAGGAGTGAGAAAAATATAAAATTAAATAAAGTCACTAAAAGAGAACACTGATGAAACCAATTACATTAAAATTTAAATCTCTGTTCATTAAGACACTGTAAATACATCTATAAAAATATTTGATGTCAATTTTAGTTTACCTTAAATAAATATAAATAAAAATAAATACACTTTCAACTGAATTGAAGCTATATAAAACAGACTTATCAGAACTTTTAGTGATGCTACAGCTTTTGTTTTCCAGTGGCAAAATCATCAAAATGCCTCTTATATTTATTAAAAACTGCTTATAAATCCTTCATTATTATTCCTACTCTTGAAGTCAATAATATTCTATATGGCCAAATATTTGGGTTCATTCTGGACTCAGGCATTCCAGTATTCTTGGTTGTTGGTTTTCTTTTCCCCTTAAATATTTATTTATTTATTTGGCTGCATCAGGTCTTAGTTGCATAATGAGGGATCTTTGTTGTGGCACATGGATTCTCTAGTTATGGAGGCACAGACTTAGCTGCTCTGTGGCATGTGGGATCTTAGTTCCCAGACCAGACTTCAAACCTGCATCCTCCAAATTGCAAGGCAGATTCCTAACCACTAGACCACCAGAGAAATCCCTTTGCTTTGTTTTCTAACTATTTTTATAGCCATGTCCAAGGGTAAAAATAGGAGTACGTCAAGGCTATATATTGTCACCCTGCTTATTTAACTTATATGCAGAGTACATCATGAGAAACGCTGGACTGGAAGAAACACAAGCTGGAATCAAGATTGCCGGAAGAAATATCAAACACCTCAGATATGCTGATGACACCACCCTTATGGCAGAAAGTGAAGAGGAGCTAAAAAGCCTCTTGATGAAAGTGAAAGAGGAGAGCGAAAAAGTTGGCTTAAAGCTCAACATTCAGAAAACGAAGATCATGGCATCCGGTCCCATCACTTCATGGGAAATAGATGGGGAAACAGTGGAAACAGTGTCAGACTTTATTTTTGGGGGCTCCAAAATCACTGCAGATGGTGATTGCAGCCATGAAATTAAAAGATGCTTACTTCTTGGAAGAAAAGTTATGAACAACCTATATAGTATATTCAAAAGTAGAGACATTACTTTGCCAACTAAGGTCCGTCTAGTCAAGGCTATGGTTTTTCCAGTGGTCATGTATGGATGTCAGAGTTGGACTGTGAAGAAGGCTAAGAATTGATGCTTTTGAACTGTGGTGTTGGAGAAGACTCTTGAGAGTCCCTTGGACTGCAAGGAGATCCAACCAGTCCATTCTGAAGGAGATCAACCCTGGGATATCTTTGGAAGGAATGCTGCCAAAGCTGAAACTCCAGTACTTTGGCCACCTCATGAGAAGAGCTGACTCATTGGAAAAGACTCTGATGCTGGGAGGGATTGGGGGCAGGAGGAGAAGGGGACGACAGAGGATGAGATGGCTGGATGGCATCACGGACTCGATGGACATGAGTCTGAGTGAACTCCAGGAGATGGTGATGAAAAGGGAGGCCTGGCGTGCTGAGATTCATGGGATCGCAAAGAGTCAGACACGACTAAGCGACTGAACTGACTGAACTGATTCCTTTTCAAGTATTTCTAGAAAAGCGGTTCAAGAAAACTAAAACTGTTTTTATTTCATGTAATATAAAATAGGGAACTGATTTTGCAAATTCACAGACGATCACTGTTTTTGCTATTTATCTTTATACATTATTTTATCACACTAGTTACAAAGTACTTTTACATGCCTGTAAACAAACATCCTTTTACAGTACGCCTTGTATGTACGTAGTTTGTAATTCTTGCTGTTCACTTTTAACTGAGAAAGACAACAGTGAACACTACTGAAATCGTGGCAGAACTTTACTTGTTCTTGTCTTGTGTTTACCCATCTTGGCCAGTCACATATCTATTCAAGAAACAGTCCCAAAAGAGTCCAACAAGATGAGACTCTAAAATTGCTTTCAACATTCCCTACTAGATATTGACTATTATAGCAACTATTAAGTGGTAACATTTAATTGACAATTACATAACTGCAGATGGTTTCTGATTTTATTTTTAAGACTGTGGATTGTGTTTAAACAATTCAAAATGGTATATTCCTGAGTCTGAGATACTAAGTGGTATTGCACCGTTGCCAATTTACTGAAGGTGTGCAACAGTTCCATGAATCTGATAGAGCATTACACGGCTTTAGGTGGCAGAATTAAAATTAACCTGTTACCTCTCTCTCTCTCTCTCTCTCTCTCTCTCTCACACACACACACACACACAGAGAGAGGGAAAAATGAAAGAAACAAAAAAGTCTGGGAAGATCAAGACAAAATTGAAGCAAATAAGCAAATAATTCCACAAATATAACTGGCATGGTTTTGGTATCCAGAATACATTAAAAACTCCAAATTAAAAGAAAAAATCAAACAATCTAACAGAAAAATAAGCAGAGGAAAAAAAACAAGAAACACAAATGATCAACAAAGATAAGACAAGATATTCTAAGTCATTTATAGTAAGAGAAAGGCAAATTCACAAATAAGACATTTTAAAGCCACAAAACTTAGCAAGTCAAAGGTTGGTAAGTTATAAGATGAACAGGATCAAGTGATGAATACTGTCAGCATGCGGAAGCTTTTGAAGGTGACAGAAGTGTTCTAAACCTAGACTGGTGGTGGTGGTTACACAAAAATCATTGAATTATACATTCAACATGGGTGGATTTTGTGGTATGCAAGTTATACTTCAGTAAAGCTATCTTATACAGTGTAAGGGGAGACTCTGCTACAAAGTTTTTGAGAAACTGGGCAACAATATCTGACCAAGCTGAATACTCTCTGAGGCAGCACTTTCATTCCTATATGCTTCAGAATACTTATATGTAGTACACCAGAAATCATATACCGGAATGGGCTCATAGCAGCAATATTTATTTTAAGAAGAAAGAAAGAAAAAGAAAATATCCCAACAGGATAATAAAAAATAAAATATATACTCACAAAATGGAATGCCATTCAGCAATGGAAATGACTGAACAGTAGTGCACAAATAATATGAATAAACTCAGAAAACTTAGTGTTTGGGATAGTCTCAGAAGACTAATAAAGTGATACTACTTTTAATACAGTCAAAAATAAGCTAAACTAAATATGTTGTTTAAAAATATGCATCTGTCTAAAAACAGAGCTACCAGATGATCCTGCAATCCCACTCCTAGGCATACATCTGGAGAAAAACATGGTCCAAAAGGATACATGCACCCCACGTTCACTGCGGCACTGTGTACAATAGTCAAGACGTGGAAGCAGTCTAGATGTCCATCAACAGAGGAATAGATAAAGACCACGTGGGGGCTTCCCTGGTGGTTCCCTGCTAAAGAATCCGCCTGCCAATCCAGGAGACACGGGTTACCTGATCAGGGGAGATCCGTCATGCTGCAAAGCAATGAAGCCCATGCACCACAGCTGCTGAGCTCGTGCCCTAGAGCCCAGGAGCCACAGCTGCTGGGCTCGTGCCCTGGAGCCCAGGAGCCACAGCTGCTGAGCTCACGTGTCCCAGTTACTGAAGCCCGTGCACCGAGAGCCCATGCTGCACAACAAGAGAAGCCAGTGAGGTACACAGTGAGAGGCCCGTGTACCACAGCCAAGGGCAAGCCCGTGTACCACAGCCAGAGGGCAAGCCCGTGTACCACAACCAGAGGGCAAGCCCATGTACCACAGCCAGAGGGCAAGCCCCTCTCCCTGCAACTAGAGAAAGCCCACACACACAGCAACACAGACCCAACACAGCCAAAAGTATATTTAACCAATTATTTTCTAAAATGTCATATATACACAAAATGGAATACTACTCAGCCATTAAAAAGAAGTCAGACTGGGAAAGACAAATATACAGTACCACTTATATGTGGAATCTCAAAAAAAAATAATACAAATGAACTTATTTACAAAACAGAAACAGATTCAGAGACTTAGAGAACAAACTTACGGTTAATAGAGGGCAAGGGTGGGTGGGAGAGGTAATTAGGAAGTTTGGGATTGACATGTACACAGTGCTATATTTACCAATAAAACTGACAACCAACAAGGACCTACTGTGTAGCACAGGAAACTCTGCTCACTATTCTGTAACCAACTAAATGCAAAAGAATTTGAAAAAGAATAGATACATGTATATGTATAACTGAATCACTTTGCTGTACACCTGAAACTAAAAAAAATTCTAAATCAACTATACTTCAACAACAACAAGATCTGCTTTTTGGGTTTTTTTTAGGCAAAATACCAAACACAAAGTTAGGCCCACTCATGGTGATGGGATGGGAGAGCAAAGAAAGACTGTAGAAAGAGCATCCCATGAGCAGCACAACAGTAATGTTTTAGCTATGGGACTGCATAGTGGGTTTGGGATACTCAATGTATCACTGTGCTTTAAAAAGTAAGTTTCACATATAAAATGAGATAATACATTCTAAAAATATGATAAAGAAAAAGTCATGAAAAAGAGAACATCTCCTGAGTCACGTCCCATGGTACCATTTCTGCCCTGGCACCTTGTCTTAGTGACAAGAGGATAGCAATCTCGTGAAAAGAGCAGGCACATTTTCTTTAGTAGTAACCCCTAAACAAACATCCTTCACTGCTCTGACATGACAGGCTTCGACAGATGGTAGAAAGAATAAACTGCTGGGCTGTGGGTTGGACTTCTAAAGTAAATGAATATTGCAGAACAGCATTCTTCATAATTCTCTTGGTCAGAAACAGCTAGTGAACATTTCATTAGGGCCTCAGGATTTTTGCCCCATTTTGCTTTACTATTGCTGCCAGCTACAGCTGTTCTTCGGTACATAATATGGAGCAGGCCTTGCCCTAGGTGTTTCACTTATTCATCTCATTTTACCCTATGAGGTGAAAAATAGAACTACGATCTATTATTAGTGCCATTTTATAGATGAGACAGCTGCCCTAGGAGAAGTCAGATAACTAACCCAAGATCTCACAGCTCACTACTGTGTAACCAGAATTAAGGGTGACAATGGAAAACTCTAACCCAAGCTGGCATTACTGTGCCCGAAGCCTCACAGCCAATCAATGAGCCAGAAAATCAATTCTAAACTTTTATATAATCAAGGAGGGAAAGACTTCCCTCAATCCCGCAATGACTAGAAGGGAAAGTTAATAATTTGGTGATTATATTTGCTATTTTCTTATTTTTTTTTAAGGACTACCAATCAAAAACATTATTTGAAAAAAACTGCATGAGGCCAAGAGCAGGATTCATGGATTCACTCAGACATGCATTCTATTAAAAAAAAAAAAAAAAAAAGGAAAAGAAACTTACAGAATAAATAGAACTTGTTGACCTTATTTTATACATCTACACATGACTCTTGCAGAAAATCCTAAAAGGAATCTGAACCATAAAAGCCTTGTTCTCCTTTAAAGAAGATCAATTATCTCAACATTTAAGAAAATAGTAAAATTCCAAACCCAGACACTGACAAGTTCTTTGTAAATACAGGAAATTTAAAACACTACAATTTTTACTGATGTATTCATATTTTCTAGACTAAGGTTCCTGAGGTGGCTCAGACAGCAAATCTGTCTGCAGTGCTGAAGATCTGGGTTGGGAAGAACCCCTAGAGAAGGAAATGGCAACCCACTCCAGCATTCTTGCCTAGAGAATCCCATGGACAGAGGAGCCTAGTGGCTACAGTCCATAGGACTGCAAAGAGTTAGACACAACTGAGCAACTATCACTTTCACTTTCATTCATATTTTCTAGACTACTAAGCCCTCTGTCTAATTTAACTCTTGAAAGTGTATTATACTGCAGTGTAACACAGTACTTCAAAATCATTGTCTTAATACACTTTTACAACAGAGATTGCCTATCTTTGCAGTATCTATTTTTACCTTCTTTACTAACAGAACCTCACTTAACTGAAAAAACAAAGTAGTTACAGCTAAGGCTAGTTATGCATGGTTCTGGCCAATGAGATGTAACTGGTAATAACTGGGCAGGAGTTCCAGGAGAAAGCTTGAGGAGGCTGTCTGAGCAGGCTCAAATCCTATGCCCTTCTTCCCTCACCAGACATTCAGACACAATGAGCAGCTACCACAAGAGCACGAGGGTATGTCACAGTGAAGGTGGCAAAAGTAACTGCTAGGAGTACATGTCTCTGATCACTTCATGGCAAACAGATGGGTAAACAATGGAAACAATGAGAGACTATTTTCTTGGGCTCCAAAAATCACTGCAGATGGTGACTGCAGACAAGAAATTAAAAGATGCTTCCTCCTTGGAAGAAAAGTTATGACCAACCTAGACAGCATATTAGAAAGCAGAGACATTACTTTGTCCACAAAGGTCCATCTATACATTATCCCCACGCAGCTCTTTCTAAACAATGCTTTGAGCATTCATCTCTCTCCTGTGTTTCACTGCCACATGCCCAGCTCTAAGCTAGATCCAAAGTGACCCCCCAAAAATTTCTGAAATATATAAATTTATGAAAAAATTTTCATTTAAAAAGCTAATCATTAAAATAAGAAAAGAGCCACCTCCCAGGTGTTATAAAACTCTGAGAAAATGCTAAAAGAAATTATTAGAGTTTCTCACTAAAAGTTTCAGATACTTTTACTTAGTACTTTTTACAAGATTACGCTTGTCCTCATTTGGCTCTCACCATCCCTTTCTATGACCCTTACTGCACCCCAGTTAACACCTACTAGACTAACATGATCCAAACAGAAGACGATATTCCAAATTTCATCTTACTTACTGCCAACAATTCATAAGGCTGTAATAAGCCCTTGAAGTTTCAAAGGCAATACACATGAGGAAAGAAAAATAAAACTTGGTTGTTTTAAAGACTTCAAAATTCAATCCATTTAACACAGTAATGTGGGAAAATTGAATCTTTCAATGACTAAAATGAGAGCCTTGGTCACATTTAAAATCGAGGGTTTCCTTAGGATCTTTACACAAAAGAACAAAATTAGACTCATGTGAAATTCATTTTGCTTTAAAGTTAATTACAATGTGTGACACGATAGCTCTTTTTGCTGCTTCCTTTCCATGAAAATGTCTCACATTCTCCAAACTTTTTACTTTAAAAACAGACCTCTTTTCCTTTTTGCATTTTTATACACCAAAATCCCTACAAAATTTTACAGCAGTGCTTTCTTTTCTTTCTGAAAGTCTAGTCAATAACCAATGTAGAGCAAGTTTTGAAGAAACAAAAAATTCCTGCATCAAAAAGTACTACACAGTAATAAAGAAAGACTCTCACTTTAAAAATGTAACTATGAGTATGACAAGAAGGAATGTGGAGAAGAAAAGAAGGGAAGTACTCAATCAAATAAAAGATTATAGAGAGCTTGGGACCCCTGCCTTGAGTCTGGACCATTGAGACCTTGAAGTTATTTAAATCTCTGGTTCCAGGCAAAAACAACTCCAGTCCTTCTGGGAGAAAAGCATCCTCCATTTTGACTTACAGATTTTCCACAAATTAGGATCAAGCCAAAGCATAAAACTGAAGATCACCACAAATACAGGGAGGTAAGACCTCATGGGAGAAAGCTAAGAAAAACAACTGGCCCTTCTGCACCCCAAGGACTGCTGGCATCAGAATTTTCAGAGACTAAAGAACTTGAAATGCTTAAAGAAATGGAATCACAAAGACACGGTAGACTTCTACAAATGAAATATATCATTCCACTAGTATATCACTGATATATATTTCATTTATATATCATTATTAAACTAAAAACTGACTGAAGGGATTAAACAAGAGATGTACTTATCTAGAAGGGAAAATTTAAGACATAAACACACAGTACAGCACAGAAAGATGAGCCCAAGTATCTGCAAACTGAAGTTAAGCAATACTTAGGATGGAACATCTATAGTTCATGTATTCAGAGTCCCAGGAGTGAGAAAAATATAAAACTAAATAAAGTCACTAAAAGAGAACACTGATGAAACCAATTACATTAAAATTTAAATCTCTGTTCATTAAGACACTGTAAATACATCTATAAAAATATTTGATGTCAATTTTAGTTTACCTTAAATAAATATAAATAAAAATAAATACACTTTCAACTGAATTGAAGCTATATAAAACAGACTTCTCAGAACTTTTAGTGATGCTACAGCTTTTGTTTTCCAGTGGCAAAATCATCAAAATGCCTCTTATATTTATTAAAAACTGCTTATAAATCCTTCATTATTATTCCTACTCTTGAAGTCAATAATATTCTATATGGCCAAATATTTGGGTTCATTCTGGACTCAGGCATTCCAGTATTCTTGGTTGTTGGTTTTCTTTTCCCCTTAAATATTTATTTATTTATTTGGCTGCATCAGGTCTTAGTTGCATAATGAGGGATCTTTGTTGTGGCACATGGATTCTCTAGTTATGGAGGCACAGACTTAGCTGCTCTGTGGCATGTGGGATCTTAGTTCCCAGACCAGACTTCAAACCTGCATCCTCCAAATTGCAAGGCAGATTCCTAACCACTAGACCACCAGAGAAATCCCTTTGCTTTGTTTTCTAACTATTTTTATAGCCATGTCCAAGGGTAAAAATAGGAGTACGTCAAGGCTATATATTGTCACCCTGCTTATTTAACTTATATGCAGAGTACATCATGAGAAACGCTGGACTGGAAGAAACACAAGCTGGAATCAAGATTGCCGGAAGAAATATCAAACACCTCAGATATGCTGATGACACCACCCTTATGGCAGAAAGTGAAGAGGAGCTAAAAAGCCTCTTGATGAAAGTGAAAGAGGAGAGCGAAAAAGTTGGCTTAAAGCTCAACATTCAGAAAACGAAGATCATGGCATCCGGTCCCATCACTTCATGGGAAATAGATGGGGAAACAGTGGAAACAGTGTCAGACTTTATTTTTGGGGGCTCCAAAATCACTGCAGATGGTGATTGCAGCCATGAAATTAAAAGATGCTTACTTCTTGGAAGAAAAGTTATGAACAACCTATATAGTATATTCAAAAGTAGAGACATTACTTTGCCAACTAAGGTCCGTCTAGTCAAGGCTATGGTTTTTCCAGTGGTCATGTATGGATGTCAGAGTTGGACTGTGAAGAAGGCTAAGAATTGATGCTTTTGAACTGTGGTGTTGGAGAAGACTCTTGAGAGTCCCTTGGACTGCAAGGAGATCCAACCAGTCCATTCTGAAGGAGATCAACCCTGGGATATCTTTGGAAGGAATGCTGCCAAAGCTGAAACTCCAGTACTTTGGCCACCTCATGAGAAGAGCTGACTCACTGGAAAAGACTCTGATGCTGGGAGGGATTGGGGGCAGGAGGAGAAGGGGAC
>SJYX01017194.1:0-11001 GCA_006410675.1 Oreotragus oreotragus
AGCAGGAGCACTGAGTCCAGGGCGGTGGCCTTGGTCCCCAGTCTTCCATCTGGGCAAGTCCCTGACCGCCTTCGGCCAGAGTCCCATTCGGTGTAACACCCGGACGCTAAGCCCAACATGTGCACTCACAGGGTACTGATGGGGGATAAATGTGGTGATGACTTGGAAACGGGGCCTCTACAGATGGAAGCTGTTATCAGATAGGGTGTCAACCTGCTGGTTTGTAAGCCTGACTGGCGGCTGCAGAGGCTGAGCAGGTCCTGGGAAACTGCTTTCCACTCTTTCCTGCTGCCTACACAGTGGTCCCCAGCCTTTCTGGCACGAGGGACCAGTTCTGCAGAAGACAATGTTTCTACCGACTGGGGTTGGGGGGATGGTTTGGGATGCCGCAAGTGCATCACGTTTATGGTGCACTTTATTTCTATTATTATTACATCAGCTCCACCTCAGGCCATCCAGCATTAGATCCCAGAGGTTGGGGACCCCTGCTCTACAAGGAGGCCAACCACAATCACGGGCTTCCCAGGTTCGCTCTGGGATGACAGGTCCAAATCACTCTAGATGACATCTTTCTGGGCATTTATGGCCACATGCTGCTGACCTTGAGAAACAGCCCACTCACAGATTCGAACCACATGAAAACGGGAAGGATAAGGCCATTTTCAAGGGGCTAATTTCTTCCCCAAGGTTCGGGTGCCCCACAGACGTGGACAGAGCAGGTTTACGTGAAGACTCTGACCTGCCACGGTGAAGGAAGAGCATTAACAGGTGCGGACTCTGTCTGTGAATGAAGATGTCCAAAGAGCCATTATGTTTTCAATGCAGGTTAATAACAAGGCTATTTTTCCACCCACCCTTTGGCACGGTCATACTGTTTCTGGCCTCAAGTCACAGGCGATGTGAAATGAAGGTTTGGAAGATAAATGGTACAGTTACCGGTGCCAGTTTATATAAAATATTACCAGGCTGGAAACAGGCTGTTTATCGTCTTAGAGATCACGGCTCCTTTTTTCTCCTCTTTCTGAGTAAATGCCGAGTTGTGATGCCAAGGCCTACCAACAGAGCCTAGTTTGCAGTATTGAGGTAATGGTGAATTAATTTGTGTCCTAATTCCGATCTGCTGCTGCTAAGTCACTTCAGTCGTGTCCGACTCTGTGCGACCCCATAGACGGCAGCCCACCAGGCTCCCCCGTCCCTGGGATTCTCCAGGCAAGAAAACTGGAGTGGGTTGCCATTTCCTTCTCCAATGCATGAAAGTGAAAAGTGAAAGTGAAGTCGCTCAGTCGTGTCCGACTCTTCGCGACCCCACGGACTGCAGCCCACCAGGCTGCTCCATCCATGGGATTCTCCAGGCAAGAGGACTGGGGTGGGGTGCCATTGCCTTCTGATGCCAGCCAAAACCTCAAACATGATTTAGCTCCCATCCTATTCTCTTTGGTGGCACTGCTTTCGTAAGCTCTGCTGTTGGCCTGCATGGGTGTGGCGGGGGCAGAACCCAAGTCTGATGATTACGAAATAGGAAGGGATAAAAAGCAAGGCTATCAGGCCTTGTGACCCAGGGCAGGGAAAGCAAAGAAGCAGGGGTCAGGAGATGCTGAATTTTACTGGCTGCTGTTCAGAACCACCTATTGACAGCACACTAAATCTCCCGGTGCCTGGTGCACTCCTGCCGTCTCAGGTGCTGAAACAAAGCGGCAAATAGCAGTTAACACTCTCGGAGAGCACTTTGGGGATATTCGAGGAAAAGGACAGTAAAAGTGCCAAGTGTGACACTACTCGGTTGTGATAGAAAGAGAAATATTATCACACCTAGAGGTGTGATAGGAGGTGATTTTAAGTTCAGAGTGGAACACTGACAATAAATATCATAGATTTCCCTGGCTTCCAAAAGGACACTTCAAAAGCTCCTTCTGAACCGTGCAGGGGAAGGCACTGATGTCACTGTTAAACCCGGACGAGACGAAGGAAACAGCAGGCCTAAAAGTGACCCACTGAAAATCACAGCTCAGGGCAGAGACCACCAGGATCAAAGCTTACCCCCCTTCCTTCCTGAGATTACAGCTCATCCAGCTTACAGCCATGGCACCATAAAAACAATGCACCATAAAAAATGATGGTGTATTGTTTGGTGTGAAACAGACAGCAAATAAAAACTGGGTTGGACTCCTTTGTGGTAAAGAATACCTATGAAAGGAAGTGAAAATGTCAGTCGCTCAGGTGTGTCCGACCTTGTGACCCCCATGAACTCTCTGTCCTTGGAATTCTCCAGGCAAGGATACTGGACTTTGCCATTCCCTCCTCCAGGGGATCTTCCAACCCAGAGATCAAACCTGGGTCTCCTGCATTGCAGGCAGATTCTTTACCATCTGAGCCACCTGGTAAGCCCAGAAATAATATGTATGGGTTTCTGCAACCAATGCCACTTTCTTCTGGGTTCAGACCCTGCTATCTGACTCGATGAGAATTAAAATTCAACACTACTCCTAGTAAAACAATGTAATACAGTGTCACTGACCTTTGCTAATAATTACAAAAAGGTGGAGGGCAGGGTTAGGAAGAGTTTATATCAAGGATCCAGGCATTTAATGCAGCCTGTTTTCCTTTTCTTCCGACCTGTCTACAATCAGTTACTTAAACCCTGAATGCTGCAGGAAACCCTTTGCAGAAAAAGGACTTTGATGTTTCCCAAGGGACAGATGAAGGCAAAGGTAGATATATTTTGGTTACTGGGAAATGGAAGGCTGCTTTTCTTTCTCAAAAATTTTCAATTTCTTCATTCTTTTACTTCAAAATGAAAACTTGACTTAAAAATCTTAATTTTTTAAAGCACAAAGTAAAACCATAGGAACATTTATAAGACAGAAAAATCACAAAAACAAATCTTAGGATGAGTCCAGTGCACGGAGGACCTAACTGCCAGCCTGTTGTTCAGCTGCCCAGTCGTCTCCAACTCTTTGTGACCCCATGGGCTGCAGCACGCCTGGCCTCCCTGTCCCTCACCATCTCCCAAAGTTTGCCCAAGTTCATGTCCAATTTCCAGATATGTGACCCTTATTTCAACAGTAAATCTCAGTTTTCTCATCTGCAAAATGAGGATGACTGGACGTCTCACAGCCTCTTCCCAGGATCATACTAGGAATTAATAGTTTATAACTCTGTAAACGTGAAGCCCCATAGAAGCACACGTATTATAGCATTTCTTGGAAAAGTGATTCCATCAACAAAGTGATGCAAACACACATGATATCAAACGGTGCCTTAAAAGCTCATATTCTGTTTAATCTGCATTTTTCCCCCTCATAGCACAAACTGTATTAGACCCTCATTAGGTGTTATGTCTTCTGATGAAAATCCACCCCCCTTAGCTAGGTTTGATCCACACACCCACCCCAATCCTTGAGTGGAACCAATCGGAATGCTCTGCTGGAGGCTGCACGAACTTTAATGTTAATTCAATTATACCCCATTGTGGAAACCCTTCTTTAGTTAATGCAGTTTGTGGTGAAATCTTCTGCTGAGCTCATTTAAACACAATTACGGCACTTATCTTGTCTCTGTGAAACTCTTCAGTTTTTCTTTTCAGATTCACATAAACCTGTGATTTCCTACAGACCCTTCCTTGTAAGGTTTCTAGGCTGAAATTAACTACCTTAGCCATCAAAATCATTTTCTCCCTTACCCTCCTGTTTGGCATCTGTCTCTCTGTAGATCCCCCAGCGGTTTCCAACCAGGAAGCAACTTCCTGGAGTCCCAAGCCTGGAGAGGCAGCGTGGTCTTTCCTGGTTCACAGTAAAGCCATGGTCTCCTAGGGAAGGGCTGTTATGATGTTCTCTGAAAAGTCACTGCGAGACTGGTGAGATGTTCAACATTGGGGGTGTTTGTGTTTCAGGCAGCGAATTACCTAATCCTCACTTGAAAATGGCCTGCACTGGGTGCTGGAAGGAATATTAAGAAAAACAAAACCAAACCAGGTCATGAATGATTATAATGGCATTGTATCAATTGGGTTAAGTTCCTCAGTCATCACCAAAACAAGCAGAAAACGTAACAGTAACACCAAACAGGTTTGCTGTAAGAAACCCAGACAGCATCTTAAAAAGCAGAGACATCACTGTGCCGACAAAAGTTCCGTAGGGTCAAAGTTATTATTTTCCCAGTAGTCATATATGGATGTGAGAGCTGGACTATAAAGAAGGCTGAGAGATGAAGGACTGTGGTGCTGGAAAAGACTCTTGAGAGTCCCTTGGAGTGCAAGGAGATCAAACCAGTCAATCCTAAAGGAAATCAACCCTGAATATTCACTGGAAGGACTGATGCTGACGCTCCAATACTTTGGCCACCTGATGTGAAGAGCTGACTCATTAGAAGAGACCCTGATGCTGGGAAAGACTGAAGGCAGGAGAAGGGGGCAACAGAGGATGAGATGGTTGGATGGCATCCCTGACTCAATGGACGTGAATTTGAGCAAACTCAGGGGGATAGTGAAGGACAGGGAAGCCTGGTGTGCTGCAGTCCATGGGGTCGCAAGGAGTCAGACACGACTCAGGGACTCAATAACACCACCACCACCACCAAATAAGTTAATGGAGTGCCTTTCCTTTTCTCAAAGTACCCTTGTCCCATCTAACCTGGTCCTCTGCACTTTGGGGCACCTGCCAATCCCTGAGCACCTTTAGCTGCTGCCTGGGTCCTTATGGAGAGGAATGAAGTCCGCATCCCTGAGGGTGGAGGGTAGGCATTGGTGCTTCGGCTTTTTAGTCTCTCCAGGTGATTCTAACAGGCACGTGTGGACGTGCACACATGCACACACACACACACATGTACACGCAAATCACTGCATCTCCTTTGAACCTCCTATCAACTCTGTGAAAGGGGCACTGAGAAGGCAGGTGACTTACTCCAGGCCACACAGGAGATTCAGTCTGAGTCTTAATCAGAACCCAGAGTCCCTGTCACCTTTCCAAAATAGCAGGGCTCACTTGTCAGGGTTATAGGAGACTGTCAAGTGGGTGCTGTGAGGTTCAAGAGCAGAGTGACTGGTTCCATGCAATCCCAGCTCCCCTCAGATCTAGTCTGTGGGTGTCCTCGGGTGGACACAGCCTCCCCTGCAACAGTCAGGGCCCTGGCAGCAGGGGAGGCAGGACTGTGGGACAAATACATTCTGCCCCTGGCTCCTCGGCAACACCAGCTGGGACCCTATACCACTGCCAGAGTAACCTAGCAGCCGGCCGGGCTTCTAACCAACGGCAGTGTGCTCTCTCGCCTCCAACCCTGCCTGGACAAAGGGGTCCTCATTCGGGGGGGTGGCTCTTCCTCCGTGTTCAGAGCTGGGCATCTGGGGATGAGCTGGAGCCCCATGTAAATCATCATCAGTGCCCTACTTCGTGCAAGTGAGTTTGACAAGATCACAGCCCGAGGGGTGCACAGCTGTACGCCTGGGACAGCTGCTGCTTACAGGTGATGGACGAGCTTGTACAAAGGCTTGTGCGGCCGGAGCGGAGCAGACGGCAATCCCTCACCACTAACTGGCTCCTTCGGGCAAACTGCCACCAATCAAGTGACAGACTCCACCCTCCCCCAGAAAATTCCTGGGCTGTCGATTCTGTGAGAGACTGAAGACACACGAGAGTCAGGACACTTGCATGTGAGGGGGAGGGCGGGAGACTACACACCAGAGGAAAAGAACCGTCCTCCTCCCCTCTTGCTGGAGGTTTACTTCCCCGTATTCAGACTCCGGATAACTGCTCTGATCAGACGTCTGAACACTAACACAGCCACCATTCACTACTTCTTATTTGCAAAAGAAGCTGAGTCCGACGACTTGGGAACGATCTACGCTCTGAAAATGAGGGTGCTTGGGGGTACACGACCTGGGGAGTGCACGCGGAAATGAGAAACCAGAAAGGCAGAGGGGCACCCAGCAGGGGCTCTTATTTCCCCCAGATGTTCAGTGACTTGAGATGGTGTGCCCCCTGACAGGTCACTTTCCTGAGACTGCCCTTTAGGAGCTGTTCCCATGGCGAGTCCTGGACCAGAGTCCACGGTGACAGCTGGAGCCCGGGGACACCTCCTAAGACTCCAGTCTCTGTGGTGTGGTTCAGCCTCTCATAGACATGTAGACAGGTGAGCAAAACCAAACACTGCATTTCCCAAAGTCTCACCCCCTGCATCTTCCAAGCCCATGACCAGGGCAGGAATTCCAGAGTCAAAAGATATTCATCAGAACGCTGAAAAGGGAAGAACAAGACAGATGTCTGTGAGTGCCCACTATGTTACAGGCTGGCTTGGTGCTTCTTAATACCTTAGGTCCCATTTACAGATGAGAAAACAGATTCTGAGAGGGCAAACTGCTGACCCAACATCACACAGCTGTCAGAAAATGGAATTTAAACTCCACTTATGATCTTTCTATAAATACACCCAAGACCTCAAATTCTTTTCTTTTCTTTGAGATTGTGGCATACTATCAGTGTAGAATCCATTTGGATTCTATGTGGGAGACCCTGGTTTGATCCTTGGCTCAGGAAAATCCCCTGGAGTAGGGAATGGCAACCCATTCCAGTATTCTTGCCTGGAGAATTCCATGGACAAAGGAGCCTGGTGGGTTATACAGTCCATGGGGTCGCAAAGAGTCAGACACAACTGAGTGACTAACACTTTCACTTTATGATCTTTTCATAAATACGCCCAAGACTTCAAAAAAATTTTTTTCTTTGAGATTGGGACAAACTATGCATAACTTAAACTGCACCATTATAACCAATTTTAAGTGTATGGCGAGGCATTCAGCACAATCACAGTGCTGTGTAGCCATCCCCACCATCCACCTTCAGAACTTTTTCATCCTCTCAAACTGAAAGTCTGCACCCACAAAACAACTTCCCATTTACCCTTCCCCCAGCTCCTGACAACCTCCAACTCCACTTTTGGTCTCTCAGAATCTGGCTCCTCTGGGCACCTCATGTAAGGGGAGTCATTTCAGTGGATTTTTATAAAGAGAGAGAAAAACTGGGATGTCAGAATCTAGTTTTGTGCCTTCTCCTTCCTCGAATGCTTTCAGTATTTCAGACAGATTTTGGAAGAAGACAAAAGCTCTCTGTACCACATCCAGGGTCTAGTCTGCTTTGTGGAAATAATTTTAAAAAAAATTCTCTTAAGAGGACCTCCTGTTGGGAGTTACTGCTGTGATTAAACAGTTATTTCTTGAGCCAGGTATAGTACTGGGTCGCAGGGAGACAAAGACATTGATATAAAAATCCCTGCCTTCAGAATCCTTATTTCAAAGGGACAAGGACATCTCTTGTTGGTAAGCCGACACACAGAGAAGAGAGAGGAGGCTACGTCAGCTCAGTGAGGAGCGGACTGTAGCATCCCGTAGACGTTAAACATCCCCAGTTACTTTTACTGAGGATATTCGTTATCACTGGGTTAGAATTTCAGCAGCCCAGTGTTCATTCCTCATTCCCCATAAATGGGTACTGAATGGCCATTTCCAGATTGCCTTAATGTGTGCACATTGTATTATTTCTAAGAGCATCTGCAGATGACAGATAACCTCAGGGGATTTAGAAATATAGGAAAGACATGTGTCTACATAAGCTAATACACACTAGAAGGTGACAGGTTGAAGAAAAGAGGCACATACAGGTTTTTATAGGAGTCCAGAGAGAGAAGAGACTATTTTCAATCTGGAAATTTGATAAAATTTTGTAGGAAATGGGAGGTCCAAAAGTCAAGCTGCTATGAGAAAGAGATGGAGTACTGGAATTCTACCTTATAAAGGAGTGTTCTGTAGGAATGAAAATCAAGAAGAGAATTAGAAAAAGCAGAATGGTTTACATAAGTCCTAAAAAATACAGCCAAGGAATCTGAGCTTTATTTACCAGGCTACATGAAGCTAAAGCTCCAATATTTTGGCCATCTGATGTGAACAGCCAACTGACTGGAAAAGATCCTGATGCGGGGAAAGATTGAGGGCAGGAGGAGAAGGGGGTGACAGAGGATGAGATGGTTGGATGAAATCATCGACTCAATGGACAGGAGTTTGAGAAAACTCCTGGAGATAGTGAAGGACAGGGAAGCCTGGCATGCTGCAGTCCATGCGGTTACAAAGAGTCAGACACAGCTTAGCAACTGCATTCATGTACCATAACTGGTGTTCTGCTCCTCTGGACATACAGGAGGGCATTTGGAGGAAGAAAAACATTCAGGGATAAAAAGTATAACTTAGAAGAGCAGACATCTGCTTCTGGCTCGAGATGGCAACTTTCCAGCCTGAAACAGCTGACTTTCCTAAAAAGTTTCTGGACTACAGGACAAGGAGAGGGAGGCCAGGTAGAATATGGTGGCCATCCTGAACTGATTTAAGCTGAGAGTGTAGGGGAGACAAACCAGTTAGAATTCACGGGAAAGAGGACTGGAGAGGAAGGAGCTACACAGAGAGAACCCCAGATATCTGCAGAGGGTCCCTGGAGTATTCAGCAGAGTACTGATCAGTCCACGTGAGAAAAGAAACTCCTAAATTCTAAACGAAATCAACCCTGAATACTCATTGGAAGGGCTGAAGCTGAAGCTCCAATATTTTGGCCACCTGATGTGAAGAGCCGACTCACTGGAAAAGATCTTGATCCTGGAAAAGAGTGAAGGCAAGAGGAGAAGGATGAGATGGTTAGACGGCATCACTAACTCAATGGATGTGAATCTGGGCGACCCCCAAGAGACAGCGGAGGACAGGGGAACCTGGCGTGCTGCAGTCCGTGGGGTCCCTAAGAGTCAGACACGACTTGGTGGCGGGAGGGCAGCAGCAACAAAGACCAGGAGTGAGAACATTCTCCAAAGGGTTACGAGCGAAGAGCACTGCCGTTCCCAGCAGCCACTCCTAGCTCACGGCACACTGGTAAGAAACCAGGGAAGCCTTACCTGCAAAGTATGAAATAATCAGCCTTAGGCTGGGTGTTGTTTCAGACCTGCCTAACACCTCAAAAACGCAAAACTCAAACGGACTGTGCTGCTTTCAAGTAACTTAACTGCATTGCAGAACAAACCTCAAAAACGTGAAAGGCAAGCAAAAGTCTCTAGTACTGAACAAGATGGATTTCAGAAGGTATGGTTATCTTGGTAATGAGAGATTTCTAGCCATGCAAGGAATAAGGTAACCACAGTCTGTAGACAGAAAAATCAACTAATTTAAACCAACCTAGAGACAATACAGATGTTAGGATTAGCAGACAAGGACATTAAAATAGTTATTATCCCTGTATTTGGTAGGTTGCAAAACATAGGCAGAGATTTGAAAGATATAAAAAAGACCCAAGTGGATTTACAGAGATTTAAAATTATAATATCTGAGATGAGAAAGGCTGGATGGGATTAATGGCTGATTACACATTTTAGAAGAAAAGATTAGTGAGCGAACTGTGTTCAAAGTGAAACACAGCAAGAAGCAAGAATTTTAAAAGAAGTGGGAAAGCACATTAGTGAGCCACTGAACGACTTCACATGGCCAAATACATGACTAACTGGAGCCTCCAAAGGAGAGAGAAAAGGGGGACAGAAAAAATATCTGAACGAAAGGAGGGCTGGAAAAGTTGTAATTTCTTGAAAACTATATAGTTCATAGATCCGAGAAGTTCAGTGAAGCTCAAGTGGAAGAAACAGAAGAAAATGAAATCAAGACGCACTTTATAATCAAGCTGCTCAAAACCAGTAATAAAGAGACATGCTTAAAGGCACACCAGAAAGACTCACATATACATGGAAAAACAAAGGGAGTGATTCACTTATCAGGAAAAACACACGTTCAGAAGATAGTGGATTTCTAAAATAATGAAAGAAATGAACTCTAGCTACAGAGAACAGATTGGTGGTCGACAAAAGATAGGAGCTGGAGGGTAGGTGAAATGGGTGAAAGGGGTCAAAAGTAAACCTCCACTTATAAGTTCTGGGGATGGAACATACAGCACGCTGGCCATGGTTAGTAATACTGTATTGTATGCTTGAAAGTTGCTAACAGTAAATCTTAAAAGTTCTCACTATAAGACAGCTAATTGTATGAAGAGATGGGTGTTAAGTAAACCTATTGTGGTAATCATTTCGTGAAGTATACATATATCAAAATACCATGAAGTACACTAAAACTTATACAATATTTTAGGTCAGTTAAATCTCAGTAGAAATGAAAAATATAATTTTAAAATACTCAAAGAAAAAAAATACATAGAAATCTATATCCAGTGGTAATATATTTCAAGAACACATGTTTTAGACATACAACAGATGACCTACTCTGTATGAAATGCTAATGAAGTCCTTCAGTAGAAAGCAAGTGCTACCAGAGGAAAATAGGGGTCTACACAGATGAACGGAGAACACCAGAAATAGTAACTACATGGGTAAACAAGNAAAAAAAATACATAGAAATCTATATCCAGTGGTAATATATTTCAAGAACACATGTTTTAGACATACAACAGATGACCTACTCTGTATGAAATGCTAATGAAGTCCTTCAGTAGAAAGCAAGTGCTACCAGAGGAAAATAGGGGTCTACACAGATGAACGGAGAACACCAGAAATAGTAACTACATGGGTAAACAAGTAGGCTTTTAAAAAAATTTACATCTCTTTTAAAGAAATCTCACCACTTAAGCAAAAAATTATAACTATGTATTGTGGGCTTTTCCACATATGTAAAAACAAAATTATGGCAATAATAGCATTAATTGTGGGAGGGGAAAAAATGGAAGCATACTGTTGTATAATTGAACTATAGTAAAATTCTCAAACTATATGGAAGTTGTACACTATTATTTGAAGGCAAATTCTAACAAAGTAAAAATACTATAAACCCTAAGACAACCCTTAAAATAACAAAACAATTTGATAGTTCAAAAACCAATAAAAGAGATAAAATGGAATAAAAATAATCCTAGGAGGCAGAAAAAAAGGAAAAAGAGAAGAACAGATGAGAGATATAAAAAGTAAACATTGAAAAGACAGATC
>SJYX01017196.1:0-21921 GCA_006410675.1 Oreotragus oreotragus
AAAAAAAAAAAAAAGGAAAGAAAAAAAGGAGAAAGTAATCTTGTGACTCTCTTGCTCTTTAAAAATATCCCTGTCTCCTTCTTTTCAGGATGAAGCCCCACCAGACATTACAAATAACTGCAACAAATGAGTCTGGCAGCACACTTAATGTTTAGTATTCAAATCTTCATAGTGAGACTCATGTAGCTTGTACAATCTGTTGAATGTTTTTTTGCAGCAGGTGAACCAAACCCAAAGATGCTGGACATTCTGTGAAAGGGAGTAAGAATTGCAGTTCTGAAGGCCCCTGACTTTGGTTGTTTACAAAGTTCAATCCTGTTTATTGTGATCCTTGGTATCTTCTTCATCTGTATATTCTGACGGTTCTTCCCCTGGTTTTAGGAGTCTGCCTACATAATCATATTTTTCTGAAAGATACATCAAAAGAAAATCAGTAGCAATCAAATTTGTTTCACGATTCCATTATACAGCAGGGAAGATGTATGCTTCTTTTAGTCATAGAGAATAAGGTAAGTTTTCCCTATCATTTACCTTATCCAGTCTTTTTATACTCATGTAAGGCTTGAACAAAAGAAAACAGGATCAGGGAACTTATAAAGCTTCGGGCTTGTGCTTTGGAGGAAAGTGTTTCATACAACCAGTTCTTAATCAAGGACACTGCCTCAGAATCACTTGAAGATATTTTAAAAATATATGTGAATCCAGGACCCAGGCCAGGCTCTTGGAATACGCCTGATGACATGTACTCTGAAACTGGTTTACCTCTAATGTGCACTGAGTCTCAGAGCAGATCTTTAAATTTAATAACCCAAAGTAATTGTAATTATTGTAATTAAACAAATAAGGTGGCAACACAGGGCATTTCCAACAGTGAGAAGCTCTTAAAAAAGTTAATTGTGACTTTCCTAGGGCTGGAGAAGTAGGGAGAAGAATATGAGGTGGAAAATCACATGGAAAGTAAATCCAACCTGGACATATTCTTGGGGAGAAAATGTGACACACGTAGTAGTCCCTAAGAAAACAAACCAAACGAACAGATGAAAATTCACTTGTTACTTATTATCTTGTGTTCTTCGAGGTCCCAATATGTGACTCTCAGTATATTACTTTTCTTTCTCCTATTAAACTCTCTTAGATGTGACATGTTTTTGTTTGTGACTTGTTTTTACGTTACCATGTGTTTAACTTAGAACACTGTTATGCCCATTGTTATGTTCATGGTAATATTTAGTCATTTCTTGGTCAGGATTCTGAACTGAGTTTAAGTGAATTAACTGACAAATCAAGAGGATGAAATAGGACTGCTTGGTTCAGCAGAACCAGTACAAGTGCCAAGAAGCCAGAAGAGATATTTCAAGGGATCCATAAGTCACATAAGTAGCAGTCCAGAGTGTTCACTGAGGCAGTAAAAACTGATGTCACAAGCATATAATAAACGAGAATGACATTTTTCCTTTATGGTTTGAAGGTAAGATAAATTAAATCATTTAAAAATAAACTAAAATTCAGTATCAGTAATCAATTCAGTTTTAAATATGTTTAGAAAACTCTATGTTAATGAACAAGCCTTATAAAACTAAAGGTGTCACAAGTTTTGTAAATTTTACAGTTTGTAACAAGTGAATTTTTAAATATGAATTTTATTAACAATAAGCACATGTAACAATCATTTTGATAGTTAGCTATGCTTATCATCAAATAATGATGGCAACGAAAACGGATAGCATCCTTAGACTATTAAGGAGTAATGGAATGGTATGTACTTTCTTTGGCCATAAATTTAGTATTTGTAAAGAACCCAACAAAATGAAGGTACCTTTAAACTGCATTTCCCATTCTCGAACACTCTCCATTTGTACAGCATTCAAATCTGAGAGATCATCATATTCATCTTTAAGTGCATCTTTATCTAGGCAAAATGTTGCCAGTCCTCTGGAGGCATCCCTACCAGCAAATATTCCATATGGACCCGCTGGGGAAAAAAAAGAAATTATTTAGACTATCTAAAAATATTTTAGAATGTCTCAAAGGAAAATGTTAAATAAAAGAAACTTCAAGTCTCTTATCTGGTACTCAGCCTTAATTTCAAAACATGCACAGACACTAAACAGGATAATGAGAAGAAATTTCTTAGAAATCCACCTTTTGACCAAAGTAAAGTTTTTCACTGAAAATTTAGATTTCAATTACTTTAGATATTAAAAAAAAACTACTTAAAGATGAAGACTGTGAAGTATTAGAGAAAAGAGGAAACCTAGAAGAGAGGTTTGGAAGCCAGTTTTCTTGAGGGGAAACGATGCCTTATTGATTACTGTTAATTAGTTGTGGCATCTAAAAAGAACAGAAAATTGACTGGATATATATATGGTTATAAGGACACAAAATAATTAAAGAATCAGGAACCACCTCGTCTAGGGAGGAATGGCTACCAGAAGCAAGTTATTCCCAAAGTGTGTCCTTGAGAGCAGCAACTCTCTTGCACATCTCTGTATCTTCAATGTTTACCACAGTGCCTGACATAAAGTAGGAACAAAATAAACACATACTAACAGACAAAAATCTAAACAACCGAATTTTCTATATCAAGAATTTGCTTACATAAATCATAGGTCATTACTTTAATGAAATAGTACATAGCTATAAAAAAGAATGAGGTAACTCTGTATGTACAGATGCACAGTCTAAAATACAGTAAATGAAAAAAGCAATTACGTTACACAGTATGATTCATTTAGTTAAGTCTTATTTTTATTCTTTTTTGGCTGCACTGTATGGCATGTGGGAACTTAAGCTCCTGGACCAGAGATCCAACCCATACCCTCTGCAGCACAGTCTTAACCACTGGGCCATCAGAGAAGTCCACAGAATGTATGACTTCCTTTGAACTAAAAAAAGACACACATATACGCACATTTAACCCGTATTTGTATATGCATGAAAAAAGCACCAGAAGAATACAAACCAAGTACTTAACAGTAGTAATGTTTCTGGGAATGGAGAGGAAAGTTTTACTTCATTTAATTGGTTAAGCCTGGCTATTTATTTTTAGCCATGCCACACAGCTTGTGGGATCCTAGGTTTCCTCAACAGGGATTGAACCTAGGCCCTCAGCAGTTAAGAGTCCTAGCCACTGGACTGCCAGAGGATTCCCAACTCTGGCTATTTAAAAAACAATTTTTATAATATACATCTTTTAAGAGTTAATTTTTTCTTCATCTTAGTTTGTAGAACAGACCATGCAGACTTCCGTTTAAAACGTTTTAAGAAGTAGAAAGTGAAGAGAAACTAAAAAGCCTCTTGATGAAAGTGAGAATAAAAAAAGTTGGCTTAAAGCTCAACACTGAGAAAACTAAGATCATGGCATCTGGTCCCATCATTTCATGGGAAATAAATGGGGAAACAGTGGAAACAGTGTCAGACTTTATTTTTTTGGGCCCCAAAATCACTGCAGATGGTGACTGCAGCCATGCAATTAAAAGACGCTTACTCCTTGGATAGCATATTCAAAAGCAGACACATTACTTTGCCAACTAAGGTCGGTCTAGTCAAGGCTATGGTTTTTCCAGTGGTCATGAATGGATGTGAGAGTTGGACTGTGAAGAAAGCTGAGCGCCGAAGAATTGATGCTTTTGAACTGTGGTGTTGGAGAAGACTCTTGAGAGTCCCTTGGACTGCACCAGTCCATCCTAAAGGAGATCAATCCTGGGTGTTCTTTGGAAGGACTGATGCTAAAGCTGAAACTCCAGTACTCTGGCCACCTCATGTGAAGAGTTGACTCATTGGAAAAGACTGTGATGCTGGGAGGGATTGGGGGCAGGTGGAGAAGGGGACGAGAGGATGAGATGGCTGGATGGCATCACCAACGCAATGGACGTGAGTTTGAGTGAACTCCAGGAGTTGGTGATGGACGGGGGGCCTGCTGTGCTGCAATTCATGGGGTCGCAAAGAGTCGGACACGACTGAGCGACTGAACTGAAGAATTATGTGCTAATAAATAACATTTACAAAATACATTTTATTTATAAAAATTTCTTTCCTGAGTCTGAGAAGTTATCAATACATGACAAAAGAAATGTAGAAAAAAGTTTTAAAATCAATTTTGCTGACTTAACTATTATGAGCCAGAGTGGTTAGTGAAAAAACTTACTGTCCATTTAGTAAAGTATTTTCTAATGAGAAGTACACAGTACAAAAAAAGGAATTCCCTGATTTTTAAATGAGTCAAATAATGATTATAGAAGGTTATGTGTCAGAAAAGCATCTATACCTTTAAGAACAAAATTCAAAAATTTCTAAACATTTATGAACCTTAGTTTGAACTGCAGTGAGCACCGCACTATAAAGCTCACTAGGTTACTTACGAAAACTAATGAGTTAGGAAAATTCATTCTCTAAAAGTTTATTGTATGGAACAAAAAAGGAGCCTCAGCAATAAATTTAAGGACCATTATTAAGGAATAATAAATTAACAGAAAAATAAAGGTAATACTTCCAGTAAAGTACTTTTTTATCCTGCTTTCCCATTCTTAAGTACCTTCCATATTGCTCCTTAATATTAGCTGAATATCACAATTCTCATTTAATGGTTATGTATTTTCTCACTGAATGGATATACCTATTAATTAACATAAACCCCTGACCCAGGGATCGAACCCAGGTCTCCTGCATTGCAGGCAGACGCTTTACCATCTGAACCACCAGGGAAGCCCATTAATATGAACTTAGGCTACCATTTTCTATTTCTAAATTTGTCTTCTATATAAGAAAATGGGACACTATTTACAACTAGTCAATATTGGTAACTTTCAAACATTGCCCATCGTCTCAACTGACATTCAAAAAGGTATTTAAATGTTTAAGATAAAGAAATTTAATACTATTTATGGTTTTTCCATTAGTCATGTATGGATGACAGTCACAAGAGTTGGACTGTGAAGAAGGCTGAGCACCATCAAAAGAACTGATGTTTTTGAACTGTGGTGTTGGAGAAGACTCTTGAGAGTCCCTTGGGCTGCAAGGAGATCCAACCAGTCCATTCTAAAGATCAGTCCTGGGTGTTCGTTGGAAGGAATGATGCTAAAGCTGAAACTCCAGTACTCTGGCCACCTCATGAGAAGAGCTGACTTTTGGAAAAGACTCTGATGCTGGGACGGATTGGGGGCAGGAGAAGGGGACGACCAAGGATGAGATGGCTGGATGGCATCACCGACTCGATGGACTTGAGTTTGAGTGAACTCTGATGATGGACAGAGGCCTGGCGTGCTGCCGTCCATGGGGTCACAAAGAGTTGGACACGACTGAGTGACTGAACTTAACTGAACACAGTAAATAGTAAATAGTAGTAAATTTCTACTTACAAGTAAAATCTGAAGTTCTTTAACTGGAGTTAATTGATTTGGAGAAACATTAACTTTTTAAAAAATTAATTATGGTTAATTTATAATGCTGAGTTAGTTTCAAGTGTACAGCAAAGTAATTCTTTTAAAAATGTGATTTTTAAAAAGCATATATAGATTATTTTTCATTACAGGTTATTACAGATGTTGAGTCTAGTTCCCTGTGCTATACTAGGTCCTTGTTCACCTGTTTTTTATATTGTGCTTGTGCTTAGTTGCTCAGTCGTGTCTCTTTGTGACCCCATGACCTGTAGCTCGCCAGGCTCCTCTGTCCATGGGATTCTCCAGGCTAGAATACTGGAGTGGGTTGCCATTTCCTTCTCTAGGGGATCTTCCCAACCCAGGGATTGAACCCAGGTATCCTGTATTGCAGGCAGTGAGCTACCAGGGAAGCTTTTATATAGTAGTGTATACACATTAAGCCCAAACTCCTAATTTATTCTACCCTCATCCCCTTTGGTAACCATAAATTTGTTTTCTATGTCTGTATTTGTTTTATTTGTAAGTCATTTGCATCATTTTTAAAGATTTCAATATAAGTTATATCATATGATATTTCTGACTTACTTCATTTATGATAATCTCCAGGTCTAATCATGTTGCTTCAAATGACATTTTTTTTTTTTTTTAATGAGAAACGTTAACGTTTGCTTTTCTTGACCAAGCCATGTGGCTTGCAAGACCCCAACCAGAGACTGAACCCAGCACCAGCAGTGAAAGCAGTGAATCCTAACCACTGGACTGCCAGGGAATTCCTAACATCAACTTTTAAAACTAAGCAAGTTAAAAAAATAAAAAAATAAAAACAATACTAAAATTAAGCGAGAACAGTCCTGAGGGAAAGAAGAGTGGTCCACCTTAAAGTAGTTTAGTTTTTTCTGTGGTGTAACTCCACGTCGCAATGGCTGTTTTCAAGAGATGGAAAAAATATATATACATATAAAACACTAATATTTTCTTAAGAAACAATAATGACCAAAAAAATCTTAATGCTGACTGGACCAATGCTTACAAACATTTTAAAACAGTGATGAGTCAAACACAAAAGAAAAAATAAAACTGATTAAGGCTATAAAAAGCTACAAGTAGAAAATGAGAATTTCAACTTTTTGAAGAATTTCCTTCCAATCTCACTTCCTTCTCATAGTATCGCAAAGTAGAAGGGATAGTTTTGCCATCCCTTCTTGGCAGATGAAAAGATGCAAAGGTATTCAATGACTTGCCTAAAATTACTAACAGAATCAACCACTTTTCCAACTACACCAAACACAGTACGTACATTTTGAGAAAACACAGAGGACCCACAAACCCAAAGGTGAAATGACAACCCTGAAAACTGGAGCATTTCACTAATCACATTTCAGAGGAATGGCTATTTTAAAATTCCTCTTAAAATGGAAGAACATTAACCAAAAAAAGCTGTAGAAATCAACAGCTTTTCTTAGCATTGTTATATAATATTTACCTGCCTTGTCTACAAAATTCAATCTACTTGAGGATACTTCATCAACCTTAAACACATCCAAATGGTAAAAAGGAGAGACGAAAAGATGATCACTATAAGAACAGAAGTCCTAAGAACCTCCATCTTTGAGTATATGGATAACATACCAGTGTATTCTTTAGTAAAATTTCCTGCCAACTTCCCTAAGAGGGAATGCTGTTTTTTGGTTTGACTAACTTAAGAGTGAACTAGGAAGAAAAGTTATGACCAACCTAGATAGTATATTCAAAAGCAGAGACATTACTTTGCCAACTAAGGTCCGCCTAGTCAAGGCTATCGTTTTTTCTGTGGTCATGTATGGATGTGAGAGTTGGACTGTGAAGAAGGCTGAGCGCCAAAGAATTGATGCTTTTGAACTGTGGTGTTGTAGAAGACTCTTGAGAGTCCCTTGGACTGCAAGGAGATCCAACCAGTCCATTCTGAAGGAGATCAACCCTGGGATTTCTTTGGAAGGAATGATGCCAAAGCGGAAACTCCAGTACTTTGGCCACCTCATGCGAAGAGTTGACTCACTGGAAAAGACTCTGATGCTGGGAGGGATTGGGGGCAGAAGGGGACGACCGAGGATGAGATGGCTGGATGGCATCATGGACTCGATGGACTTGAGTCTGAGTGAACTCCGAGAGATAGTAATGAACAGGGAGGCCTGGCGTGCTGCGATTCATGGAGTCGCAAAGAGTTGGACACGACTGAGCGACTGAACTGAGAGGCAACAGTTAATAATGCAAGCCTAATCCTAGACAAAATGATGTTCTGTTAACTATTGAAAAGAATGACTTCTCCACATATTTCAAATTTCCCACAGAAGCATTTAACTTCTGAAAAGGTCTTTTTGAAAATAGTTTTTTTTTTTCCGGTAAGATAAAGAATGTCAAATTAAGACTAAGAACTAGAGTTGGAAAAGGATGACCTGCTGAGAAAGGAAGATTTGAGGTCCAGTTAAAGTATATTCCTCTGCATCCCTAACATAACCTGAATCATATCTGAGATTTCAGTAATACCTCCCCTTTCGACTACCCCCTTATATAACTGACCTAAATGTTATGATTCTAATATTTTGGTGACTACTCTTGGCTATCCATAATACTATAACAACAGAGAGCTATCTAAGGAAAGCACATTTTAAATGCTCTTAGGTCTTTTGGTATGGTATAATTTATAAAAAAAATTAAAAGGCTAGCTTATATAAACTAATCAGATTGTTTTAATTATTAAGGTTCATTTAAACATTAACATTTCAGTAATAAGAGAATTAAACTCTTGCCTTCTAAAAAACTAAAATATAATGCTGATATAAAACTAGATTTACTATTTCAAGAATATTCTTGCTACAAAAAATGAACCCAATTATTTAGCCAAGACAGATTCTTTTAAACGTATTTATAAAACAAATACTCTAGGACATCATTTTACAGATAAATCTTACTTCTATGATACTGTTAAATATACCAAAAAGGCATTATACTAGTTAGAATCCAGATTTCATTATTAGTTTTAAGAGTTAACACAACTTATGATAAAGATTTTTATAAAGTTCAAAAATCAGTAAGTCTACCAATTATTGCATCCTAAAACTGCTACTATCATATAATCAAATATAATGGAGTGACATATTTTTGAAAAGGGAACAACACATGGTTATTGTAAAACACTAATGAGCAAAAAACTCCAGGAGAAAGTAACATCTAAAATTCGTAAGAAAAAAATAAAATAAAATAAAATTCGTGAGATAATTTTCTACTAGGGTGATTATGTATCCATTAATACATTAGTATTTATGAAGAGAAGAAAATTCCGGAAGGAATATTTATTTTCAGGGTATAAAAACCATAGCGCTGAGACAAAGTTTAATTCATTAAAAGTTAAACAGCCTAGTTTTCTGGCGTGTTTTGACAACAGTCTTCTGTGATTATTAAAGCAAGTTAAAAACAAAAAATCTACTACTACTTGGTATAGGGCTTCCCAGGTGGCTCAGTGGTGAAGTATCCACCTGCCAATGTAGCAGATGGAGGAGATGCAGGTTCGATCCCTGGGTCAGGAAGACCCTTGGAAAAGGGAATGGCAACCCACTCCAGTATTCTTGCCTGGAAAATCCCACAGACAGAAGAGCTGGAAGGCTACGTTCCATGGGGTTGCAAAGCATCAGACACAACTGAGCACATATGCACACTGAGTAATTTATTCCAAATATGGTTATAATGGACCTAGGAACAAATTAAACCATATATGAAAGTGATTAAATGAAATCCAACTAATACATCTTTTTTATACTTGGTTCTAGGAACTCACAGGACTTTTAGAGGGAAGGCAGCACGGTAAAACTGGAAGAATACCTCTTCCAAGCCAAGATACTTGGGTTCGAGGCCACACTCTACATTTGAGGCAAATTTACATGCCTAAAATTGTGAAGGTCAAACTAGATAATCTCCTAACTACAAGTATTAGGGAAGAAAAAGTATTCTATAAATGGTGTTGCAATAACTGAATAGCCCACTGTAAGAAAACAAAAACAAAAGTTGATGCTTACTTCACATCTTAAATAAATTCTGAATGTAACTAACCAAAATTCACTGAGAAAAAGAGAAATGTAAATTAAAATAATATTAAAATACTATTTTAACTTCTCAGACTGACAAAGACCAAAAAATTTTATACCACATTTTTGGCAAGAGTGAGAAATAGGCATTTTCATGTGATTGTAAATTGGTCCAACATCTCTGCAGGGCAATTTAGAAAGAAGTATCCAAATTAAAAAGGTCCATAACAAAAGACTCAGTAGTTTTACTTCTAGGAATTTATTTAATAATTATGATTTTAGTTAACATTTTGAAATGATATGTACATGATACCATGCTTCCCAGGTAGCTCAGTAGGTAAAGAATTTGCCTGCAATGCAGAAGGCTCTGGCAGACATGGGTTTGATCCCTGGATAGGAAAGTTCCCCTGGAAGAGGAAACGGCAACCCACTCTAGTATTCTTGCCTGGAGAATCCCATGGACAGAGGAGCCTGGTGAGTTACAGTCTACAGGATCACAAAGAGTTGGACATGACTAAAGTGACTGAGCATGCATGCATGTATGTAATAACAAGAGTGGAAACAAATATTCATTAAAAGTGGACTATTAAATGATATATTCATAAGGAAGGCTCTCAATATATTAAAATATTGTTAAAGGTTTGCATTGTTAAAGTAAAAACTAAGTTCATGGCATCCGGTCCCATCACTTCATGGCNTCACTTCCTTCTCATAGTATCGCAAAGTAGAAGGGATAGTTTTGCCATCCCTTCTTGGCAGATGAAAAGATGCAAAGGTATTCAATGACTTGCCTAAAATTACTAACAGAATCAACCACTTTTCCAACTACACCAAACACAGTACGTACATTTTGAGAAAACACAGAGGACCCACAAACCCAAAGGTGAAATGACAACCCTGAAAACTGGAGCATTTCACTAATCACATTTCAGAGGAATGGCTATTTTAAAATTCCTCTTAAAATGGAAGAACATTAACCAAAAAAAGCTGTAGAAATCAACAGCTTTTCTTAGCATTGTTATATAATATTTACCTGCCTTGTCTACAAAATTCAATCTACTTGAGGATACTTCATCAACCTTAAACACATCCAAATGGTAAAAAGGAGAGACGAAAAGATGATCACTATAAGAACAGAAGTCCTAAGAACCTCCATCTTTGAGTATATGGATAACATACCAGTGTATTCTTTAGTAAAATTTCCTGCCAACTTCCCTAAGAGGGAATGCTGTTTTTTGGTTTGACTAACTTAAGAGTGAACTAGGAAGAAAAGTTATGACCAACCTAGATAGTATATTCAAAAGCAGAGACATTACTTTGCCAACTAAGGTCCGCCTAGTCAAGGCTATCGTTTTTTCTGTGGTCATGTATGGATGTGAGAGTTGGACTGTGAAGAAGGCTGAGCGCCAAAGAATTGATGCTTTTGAACTGTGGTGTTGTAGAAGACTCTTGAGAGTCCCTTGGACTGCAAGGAGATCCAACCAGTCCATTCTGAAGGAGATCAACCCTGGGATTTCTTTGGAAGGAATGATGCCAAAGCGGAAACTCCAGTACTTTGGCCACCTCATGCGAAGAGTTGACTCACTGGAAAAGACTCTGATGCTGGGAGGGATTGGGGGCAGAAGGGGACGACCGAGGATGAGATGGCTGGATGGCATCATGGACTCGATGGACTTGAGTCTGAGTGAACTCCGAGAGATAGTAATGAACCGGGAGGCCTGGCGTGCTGCGATTCATGGAGTCGCAAAGAGTTGGACACGACTGAGCGACTGAACTGAGAGGCAACAGTTAATAATGCAAGCCTAATCCTAGACAAAATGATGTTCTGTTAACTATTGAAAAGAATGACTTCTCCACATATTTCAAATTTCCCACAGAAGCATTTAACTTCTGAAAAGGTCTTTTTGAAAATAGTTTTTTTTTTTCCGGTAAGATAAAGAATGTCAAATTAAGACTAAGAACTAGAGTTGGAAAAGGATGACCTGCTGAGAAAGGAAGATTTGAGGTCCAGTTAAAGTATATTCCTCTGCATCCCTAACATAACCTGAATCATATCTGAGATTTCAGTAATACCTCCCCTTTCGACTACCCCCTTATATAACTGACCTAAATGTTATGATTCTAATATTTTGGTGACTACTCTTGGCTATCCATAATACTATAACAACAGAGAGCTATCTAAGGAAAGCACATTTTAAATGCTCTTAGGTCTTTTGGTATGGTATAATTTATAAAAAAAATTAAAAGGCTAGCTTATATAAACTAATCAGATTGTTTTAATTATTAAGGTTCATTTAAACATTAACATTTCAGTAATAAGAGAATTAAACTCTTGCCTTCTAAAAAACTAAAATATAATGCTGATATAAAACTAGATTTACTATTTCAAGAATATTCTTGCTACAAAAAATGAACCCAATTATTTAGCCAAGACAGATTCTTTTAAACGTATTTATAAAACAAATACTCTAGGACATCATTTTACAGATAAATCTTACTTCTATGATACTGTTAAATATACCAAAAAGGCATTATACTAGTTAGAATCCAGATTTCATTATTAGTTTTAAGAGTTAACACAACTTATGATAAAGATTTTTATAAAGTTCAAAAATCAGTAAGTCTACCAATTATTGCATCCTAAAACTGCTACTATCATATAATCAAATATAATGGAGTGACATATTTTTGAAAAGGGAACAACACATGGTTATTGTAAAACACTAATGAGCAAAAAACTCCAGGAGAAAGTAACATCTAAAATTCGTAAGAAAAAAATAAAATAAAATTCGTGAGATAATTTTCTACTAGGGTGATTATGTATCTATTAATACATTAGTATTTATGAAGAGAAGAAAATTCCGGAAGGAATATTTATTTTCAGGGTATAAAAACCATAGCGCTGAGACAAAGTTTAATTCATTAAAAGTTAAACAGCCTAGTTTTCTGGCGTGTTTTGACAACAGTCTTCTGTGATTATTAAAGCAAGTTAAAAACAAAAAATCTACTACTACTTGGTATAGGGCTTCCCAGGTGGCTCAGTGGTGAAGTATCCACCTGCCAATGTAGCAGATGGAGGAGATGCAGGTTCGATCCCTGGGTCAGGAAGACCCTTGGAAAAGGGAATGGCAACCCACTCCAGTATTCTTGCCTGGAAAATCCCACAGACAGAAGAGCTGGAAGGCTACGTTCCATGGGGTTGCAAAGCATCAGACACAACTGAGCACATATGCACACTGAGTAATTTATTCCAAATATGGTTATAATGGACCTAGGAACAAATTAAACCATATATGAAAGTGATTAAATGAAATCCAACTAATACATCTTTTTTATACTTGGTTCTAGGAACTCACAGGACTTTTAGAGGGAAGGCAGCACGGTAAAACTGGAAGAATACCTCTTCCAAGCCAAGATACTTGGGTTCGAGGCCACACTCTACATTTGAGGCAAATTTACATGCCTAAAATTGTGAAGGTCAAACTAGATAATCTCCTAACTACAAGTATTAGGGAAGAAAAGTATTCTATAAATGGTGTTGCAATAACTGAATAGCCCACTGTAAGAAAACAAAAACAAAAGTTGATGCTTACTTCACATCTTAAATAAATTCTGAATGTAACTAACCAAAATTCACTGAGAAAAAGAGAAATGTAAATTAAAATAATATTAAAATACTATTTTAACTTCTCAGACTGACAAAGACCAAAAAATTTTATACCACATTTTTGGCAAGAGTGAGAAATAGGCATTTTCATGTGATTGTAAATTGGTCCAACATCTCTGCAGGGCAATTTAGAAAGAAGTATCCAAATTAAAAAGGTCCATAACAAAAGACTCAGTAGTTTTACTTCTAGGAATTTATTTAATAATTATGATTTTAGTTAACATTTTGAAATGATATGTACATGATACCATGCTTCCCAGGTAGCTCAGTAGGTAAAGAATTTGCCTGCAATGCAGAAGGCTCTGGCAGACATGGGTTTGATCCCTGGATAGGAAAGTTCCCCTGGAAGAGGAAACGGCAACCCACTCTAGTATTCTTGCCTGGAGAATCCCATGGACAGAGGAGCCTGGTGAGTTACAGTCTACAGGATCACAAAGAGTTGGACATGACTAAAGTGACTGAGCATGCATGCATGTATGTAATAACAAGAGTGGAAACAAATATTCATTAAAAGTGGACTATTAAATGATATATTCATAAGGAAGGCTCTCAATATATTAAAATATTGTTAAAGGTTTGCATTGTTAAAGTAAAAACTAAGTTCATGGCATCCGGTCCCATCACTTCATGGCAAACAGATGGGGAAACAATGGAAATAGTGACAGACTACTTTTTGGGGCTCCAAAATCACTGCAGATGGCCACCGCAGCCATGAAATAAATAGCTGTTTGCTCCTTGGAAGGAAAGTTATGACCTACCTAGACAGCATATTAAAAAGCAGAGACATTGCTTTGTCAACAAAAGTCCGTCTAGTGAAGGCTATGGTTTTTCCAGTAGTCTGTATGGATGTGAGAGTTGGATTATAAAGAAAGCTGAGCACCTAAGAACTGTGGTGTTGGAGAAGACTCTTAAGAGTCCCTTGGACTGCAAGGAGATCCAACCAGTCCATTCAAAAGGAGATCAGTCCTGGATGTTCATTGGAAGGACTGATGTTGAAGCTGAAACTCCAATATTTTGGCTACCTGATGCGAAGAGCTGACTCATTTGAAAAGACCCTGATGCTGGGAAAGACTGAAAGCAGGAGGAGAAGGGGACGACAGAGGATGAGATGGTTGGATGGCATCACTGACTTAATGGACATGAGTTTGAATAAACTCCGGGAGTTGGTGATGGACAGAGAGGCTTATGCTGCAGTCCATAGGGTCACAAAGAGTTGGGATAGGACTGAACAGGAACTGGAACTGTATCTGTACTATAATTCCTGAGTGAGGGCAGATAGAAACTGATTTTTTTTTTCTATCAGTGACAAAACTATAAGTATAAACTCCGGGAGTTGGTGATGGACAGAGAGGCTTATGCTGCAGTCCATAGGGTCACAAAGAGTTGGGATAGGACTGAACAGGAACTGGAACTGTATCTGTACTATAATTCCTGAGTGAGGGCAGATAGAAACTGATTTTTTTTTTCTATCAGTGACAAAACTATAAGACATACCTTACTAAAATGAAAACTGAACTCTGAACAAAAGTATGAGATGCAAGAAATGACAGTGAACAAAGAAAATGGTAACTCTATTGGTAAACTTAAATGAAAACTGGCTTTTTTAAAAAAGTTTATTATTCAGTTTGAGGGTAGTGTTTAAAAAACTACAGTAAAACTCTAAGTCTAACAGAAATAACGTAGAAAATGGAGTGGGGAGGGATTAGAGTTAAAGCTTTCTAACCAAGGCCACAACATATGGCTTTGTACAACTCCAGGGGACACCATTCACATTTGTCTACATCATTGTTTTGTATATTTAATATTAAGAAATACTCTGTCAAATGGCAGTAAAGTGTTTTAAAGTGACAGTTCTAATTCGTACAAAAATGTTTGGTTAACATTCATATATTGTTCAGAGTGACAATGCCTATAGAAAAAATTTAAGGAAAAGACTCTTGTCACCAAAAGAATACAAATAGAATGCATCCAAATTAGCAGGGAGATATGAAACAGAAACAGACACCCAAATATAGAGAACAGACTTCTGGCTTCCAAGGGATGGGTGGAGTGCGGGTGGCAGAAATTGAGAGTTTGGGATGAGCAGATACAAATTAGTATGTAGAGAATGGATAAACAAAAGGTACTACTATATAGCACTGAGAACTATATTTGACACCCATGAAAAGCCACAAAGGAAAAGAATATGAAAAAGAATGTATGTATGTATGTAACTGAAACACTTTGCTATACAGTAGAAATTAATACAACCATAAATCAACTATACAACTATAATACAACTGTAAATCAACTATACTAAAATGAAATAACAAAAATCTGTAGGGCAGAAAAAGTGGAATAAAAAATCCACCTAAGAAAAAATGGCAGGAAAGAAGGCAAAGAAAAGCTGAGAAGAGAAATTACTAAATAAGATAGTAGAAATAAATCTAAATATGCGAGTAGTGACAAACAATATAAACTGATTAAGTTGTTAAAAGACAGTATTGGCATCAAATTTAGTTTTTAAAAATCCAGCTATGTTGTTTATAAAGAAAAAATAAAAGACTGCTTAAAAGGATGGAAAAAGAACTCCTGAGGTAATACTTATCAAATGAAGCCTGAAGTCAAATCTGAAAATCAGTAAGGTGATAAGGATGTTTCTTCCTCCGATTAACACGGTATCAGTTCTAAATCTAGTGCTTCAGTTCAGTTCACTCAGTCATGCTCAACTCTTTGCGACCCCATGAATCGCAGCATGCCAGGCCTCCCTCGGAGAAGGCAATGGCACCCCACTCCAGTACTCTTGCCTGCAGAATCCCAGGGATGGAGGAGCCTGGTAGGCTGCAGTCCGTGGGGTCGCAAAGAGTCGGACACGACTGAGCGACTTCACTTTCATGCACTGAAGAAGGCAATGGCAACCCACTCCAATATTCTTGCCTGGAGAATCCCAGGGACAGGAGAGCCTGGTGGGCTCCGTCTATGGGGTCGCACAGAGTCGGACACAACTGAAGTGACTTAGCAGCAGCAGGCTTCCCTGTCCATTACCAACTCCCGGAGTTCACCCAAACTCACGTCCATCGAGTTGGTGATGCCATCCAGCCATCTCATCCTCTGTCGTCCCCTTCTCCTCCTGCCCCCAATCCTTCCCAGTGTCAGAAGCTTTTCCAATGAGTCAACTCTTTGCATGAGGTGGCCAAAGTACTGGAGTTTCAGCTTTAGTATCATTCCTTCCAAAGAACACCCAGGACTGATCTCCTTTAGAATGGACTAGCTGGATCTCCTTGCCGTCCAAGGGACTCTCAAGAGTCTTCTCCAACACCACAGTTCAAAAGCATCAATTCTTCGGTGCTCAGCTTTCTTCACAATCCAACTTTCACATTCATACATGACCACTGGAAAAACCATAGCCTTGACTAGACGGACCTTTGTTAGATAGTTTCAAAACAATGATACACCCAATCTTTGTAAGGCTGGTTCCTTCAAGTTTTTGTTTAAGTATCAATCCCCACTTTCCTGACAAACCAACCTAAGTACTTCTCTTTACCATCTAATGCTAATCAAGTCCTTTATTATAATCATGTATTGAATGATTGTTTATTATCTGTCTTTCTTAACAGAACATAAACTCCATGAGGGCTGGGAAGTACAAGTTTTGAAGACTCAGAGAATTACTCAAAACATTTATCTAGGCAACAGTGTGATGAAATCCAGGTAACTCCTTCTGAGAACTGATCTTGAGACAACATGCTGGCTCTTGTACAGCAGTTATTTAGTGATGTATCTCACAGGTATGTATCTGGGGATGAGTGACCTTTGCCACATGGTTGAAAGAACTATGAAAAGAACTTAAAAAAGGCTACCTCCAGATGTTAATCTACTCCTTTCCTTCAACCTAACATCTTCTGGTCTCACACACGCTTTAGGATATCTTTTTATACTCTGTGTTAGTATTTAATACAATTCCCTCTTTGATTAAAAACAATGGAATGATGTTGAACTCAGAGGAGCCAACCAACTAGGTACTGTAGAAATTACTAGTAAAGGGAATTCCCTGCCAAGCCGGTGGTTATGACTTTGAACTTCCAATACAGGGGGTGGGTCTGATCCCTGGTTGGGGAACTAAGATCCTATAAACTGCATGGCACAGCCAAAAGAAAAGAAAAAAGAAATTAGTATAAATTTGAGCAGAGTATCAAAATTCATCAGAAAACTTAGCTGGTCCTTTTACCTGATTGGTAGGTAATGAATGTGCATGGGCATTAGACCTAACACAGACCCAGTTGGCTTCACAACAAAAGACTAGGATGAAAGTTGGGTAGTGTCAAAAGGACATTCGTGAAAGAATATGTTTGTCTATATGTTGCAACTCTTGCTTCAGCTGCAATTTTGCAAACTACAAATAAAATTAACATGTGAATATGAAGTTAAAAAAGGAGGAAGAACACATAAAAGGTGTATGAACTCCTATTCCCCATCTCCTAAACATTAAGCAACTCATGGGGGTACTTCTTACAAACTTTTTTCTTTCCAGTGGAATTTAAATGGTATGTTGGAGAAATTATAGCTTTGTTATGTCAAAGAATACTCTACATGGAATAAGGGGGAAGCTATGTATCTTAATACCAGAAATGTGAATAAACTATTATAAACTATAACTGTATAATTTCTTGCCATTCTAAAGAATAAAAAAACACAGTTTTGTTAGAATCCCACTGCAGAAATATTACACCAAATTATTAACAATCAGTAATTAATATTTAAAATGATGAGTCTTCCTCATCTATTGTGATGCTGGAAACATGAAATTACATTATGCTGTGATACAGTAGGACACATAGCCTGTGAAGCCAGTTAGAGTGTGTTTGATTTCTAGCTTGGCCATTTACTAGATACGTGATTTTGGGCAAAACCTCTGAGTTTCAGTTTCCACATTTGTAAAATGGGAACATTACCTATCTCCTAGAGCTGTCTAGAAATTAAATGATAATAAGCCCCAAATGGCAGTTTCCTCCTCCTTCTACCTTAACCTCTAGAATCAATGCTATTGAATAGAACTTGATGGGAAGATGGAAATGCTCTATAAAGTGCAGTTTGGGTAATACAGAAAAACTCAATTCATGTGGCTTGTGGCTACCATACTGAACAGCAAAACATAAAGCCATGAAAGTATGTTTCTCTGAGGCTTTAAATCCTTATGGGAACCAGGAGAGGGTATAAAAATAACAACAGGTTCTCTATATATCTCAGAATGCAGTTTATCTGAAATAGAGTAGACAGGCTTTGTGGTCAAATATATCTGGATTTGAATACCATGTCTGTGTGATCCAAGCCAATTTACCCCAAATTCCTGAATGCCCAGCTCTCTCTCTTAAGGATAGGAATGTTCACTAACCTCACTGAAGCATTGTGGAGATATAGATGACAAATAGATTTGATGTAGTAGCTGCTTAACAAATCTGCTTCCTTTCTCCTCCCAAATTCTTTGTTTCTTACATGATCACTTTCCTCACACACTGGCCAAGTGCCTGAACTGTTACTAAACTTAATATTGACAAATGTAGTTAATGCCAATTGTTTCCCAATGTCTGTTTACTCCACTAAATTAAACTGCCAACATTTAAGTTTTTAAGAACTCAAACTTTAAAAATTATGACTAAAAATAAAAATAACTTCAACACAGAAAAAGCCTCACAAGTAATCTTTTAACTCTAAAACCATTATTGAGAACTGGGAGTGGATATTGGCTAGACTCCCTAAACTCGTTCTTTCAAGCTACGAAGTCTCATATAAGGATTTTTACTTCTGAATTACTCTGCTACAAAATTCCTTAATTGATTTGAGGATGAAAAGAAATAAAATAAAAGCTGAATTTGTTTTAGCCCAAAATTTTGCTTCAAGACTTCTGGGAAATGTTAGATCTCCTCTTAATGTGAAATACATTCCAAATCCATAAGCTGATCTGGCTAACTTTAAGCTTCCTTTCAATAAAAAAAATATTCCAAATATCTGTTGAGGTTGTTCAAAACTACTTAGAATGAAAAAACAGGGTATCACTCTGCCTGTTCATCAGGAAGGAGCTGGAAATCAGTGAAAGCTAACCTAAAACTGAGTCTTCTGTTGTCATCTGAGGGGAACCCCCTCATGGCTCATGCCACGCAAAGGCTATCTATATTATAACTATGACTCTCATCTTAATTTAAAAACTTCTGTTGCAGAACATTTGCTACTGGGTGCTGCCAAACTGTGTCCATGGCTGTCTCTCTTTAGCTATTTTCAGATAGTGGCAAGGCATTAATGTGTGAGGACTGATAGGCTTCTTTGCACTAAACACTTGGTTGCTTCGCTGTCCGTTAGATAGGGGCTACAAAAGCAGAGTTTTTAGTCTGGGTAAGTTCTGTATTAAAAAACTAAACCTGTACACAATTTCTAATCACTGAATACATAATACTGTGTAAATTCTCGATTAAAAAAAATTAACTAATTTGGTCTGTTCCTTTAAATATTGTCCTTTGGCCCCACTGTGTTACCCATATTTGCTTAAGTAAACAAAAATGTATTAACTGTTTCAGCTGATATGAGTGGGTAGACATCTGGTTTTCTTTTTATACAAGAAGCAAGTACTTTATAAGCTATCTGTGACTTGGTTGGAGTGAATGTAAATATATACACAAAATACAAGCAGCTAATATAGTTCAACATGTTGTTACTGGGTGTAGAATCTCCCATTTCTCTTCTCTAATCCAATTAACAAACAACAAACCAAAACACTTCTAAAATATCTTCCATCCACTAAGCACATAAATCATAAGTGTAAAGTTGCAGGTGTCAATAAATATGGACTAACAGATTAGAGGAAACCAACTTGTTTTTAGACTTGCCAACCCCTTAAGACTTGGATGTCCTCTTTCAAATCACAGGTCACTATGGGTCTCTAATTGTATTTACTTTTACTGTATTAATTCCTTAAAAGCTCAGAATAACTACACAACCAGCATGTGCAATGTTGCTCAATTTTATGGTATGCCAACAGGTTTCGTGAGTCTGAACTGAAACGTTTGCTGTAACTACACTGTTAAAGAAGAGTTTCTGAACCACCTTACTTACACAGTTCTCTGAAAGCAAAGCTTTAGAAACATTTAACTTGCAGAACTGGTGCATGGTGATATGAATTTATAGCTGTTTATAAAGTTCCTTCTCCTCAGTGAAAACAAAGTAAGTGATAATCAACGTGTATTTGAATACTTGCCTTCCTGCTACAAAAAAAGAAAAACTGGACAAGAACGCCTGCTGGGTATATGAGGTCCACCTCCAAAACTCAGGGCGAATAACCTTGCCAGTATTTATTAGGATCTGCATTCTGATCAGCCTCATCCCTCATAAACTGTTAATCTTGGAAAGCATCTTTGTATTAAAACCGGTTTTTAAAAAAAAAGTCAAGATGCTGCATATGGGACTGGATTTAAGATTCTAGAAGGCTGGGACTTGGAACTACGTGTACTTAAACGTGGCCTTATGGGAACTAGTGGATAAGCGCTCTGTGGCGCGCGCGCACACACACACACACACACAAGTAAAGAAAGTTATGAATTACAGGGTCTAAAACTTTAGGTCCCTACTTCAGAAATCTTCCTTCTTTCCCCGCAACGATTCCAGAAATCAGAAAGCTCAGTAAAGGCTGAGGGCCAGCGTGACTGGCGACAACTAAAAGGATTTTGAAAAATTCAGCCTAAGAAAAGGCTGAGAGGAGAAATGGGATAGGAAAAAGATGAAAACTCAGTGTCGCTCGGGCGACACTGGGATCCGAGTTCGAGGGGTAAACACCGGTGAGGCCCGCGGCTGGGGCGTGTGGGGGGCAGGCCGTCTCAGGTGCGGCAGATACGGCTCGGGGGTCCAGATGTCGAGAAGGCTGGCAAACTAACCCGGTGCCCATGGGCCTCCCCATCAGAAGGGGGTCGAGCTTGAGCTGCAGGGGGTCCTCACCCTCCCCTTCCAACTCCTCCTCACCCGGGCCGTAGAACTTGCTGCCTTTGGTCACGTCGAAGACTTTCCCATTGACCGCAAGCAGGATGCGCGGGTTTCGAGACCCGTCGTACTGGCGCAGCTGCTCCAAGCTGAAGTCCCGCTTCTTCATACGAGGCAAAGAGGCAGCGGGGCTCTCTTCGCCCGCTCCGGCCCCGGCGCCCAGACCCCGCCGCCCCCAGCGCACCCACAGCCGGTAGGCCCCCAGCAACACCAGCGCCACCAGCGCCACGTTCAGCAGCATCTCCCCGCCCCCCGTCAGAAGCGCCAACGCCGTTGCCGACCAGCCGCCCCCTTCTGCTGCCGCTCCCGCGCCGCCCGGGCTCTCGCTACTACCGTCGCTGCTGCTCTCGCTGCCACTCCCCAGGGTGCCTAAATTCATGTCCCCATCACCCGCCGCCATCACTGCCCGCCAGCGCCTTCCTCCTCCTCCCCGCCCCCTGCCCTCCCCAACCCCACGGCCGGCCCCGCCCATGTGGGGCTTCCTAGCCAATAACGTGAGGGTAGGGGGCGGGGTCAGGCCGGCTCCCGATTGGGTGTTTACGCGGTAACGTTGTCTTGGATCTCTCCCTCTCCCTCCCTTTTGCTGGCCGCGCTCGCGTGCGACGTCCCGCCCACCTCGCCCCACACTTCCCTGCTCTCGCGTGTCTCCTCCTCTAGTTGAAGTACAAGAGAGGGGCGGGTCTGAAGAGAAGATGCTGCGCCGGCCGCGCGCGCGCGTACGGGCGGGGCGAGGCTACGGCGCGTGCGCGGGTTCCGGGGCGCCACGCGCTCTCCTTTCCTCTGCAAACCCTTTGGGAGGCACGGCCTGCCCAGTGCT
>SJYX01017196.1:31237-64184 GCA_006410675.1 Oreotragus oreotragus
AGGCAAACTGTTACTCCCTTGACACACCTCATTCACCACAAGGATAGTTTACAGCGAGGGGGTAGGGGTCGGGGAACTAGTGACACAAAACAAACTAGGGCAAGAGGGAGCACAACAAAGGAGTTCAGAGCGTGAGGTGAGGGGCTCAGTATAAGGGTTCAGAGGTGATATTTACGCCGAAATTTTAAAGACTCGAAAGGTTAAAAGACTACAAGACCGAGGTAGATGGAACTGTAGATTAAGCTAAATAAGCGAACTGAATGACCACCTCACCCCTATCCACTTCCCTACTGCCCCAGTGAGTGCGACTTAAGGAATAACGACACTTTTCGTCTAAAATGTGAAAGAAAATTCTACAGGAGCAGCCTTGGCCAAAACCACTGGGAAGTGGCTACGCGGTGTCCTCGAAGACAGCAAGTAGATTCCTTTGGCCAAACAATCCCAGTGCGAGTTCCGTGCACTCTGTTGGCGCCAGGCGACTCCAGCTAGTCGCCAAAACTTCTGGGCCGTAGCTTTGCCTGCGCGCCCACGCTCCGGGCTTCTGGACAGGCGTGACGGCGTCCACGAGAGAAAAAGACACCCCTTTTCGGGGCGTGAAGCGGTTAAAACTATCTCGCAGCTTCTCACTAACCACACTGGGGGAATAGGAGTGAAAATTGTCCCAGACAAACCTCATGTAGTCATCATAAGGTTAGAGATAAGAGAAATCAAAGCTACCTTAGGACCTAATAAAAAAGGATGTGGTGCCAATGGTGGAAACAGGGAGCTTGGGAAGAAACTGGTTTTTGGAGGAAGATGACTATAGCAGTCCCAGGTGTCACATAGTTCGTACAACATCAGTGGACAAAAAATCTCCCCAGAGGCTTCGTAGCAGGTCACTCATATGTTACTTTTCCCAAAGTTGGGCTGTTAGCTAGTTTTTCAACCAGTTACAAGGAGCATAGGATTACCTTGATTTGTTAGTGTTTTTCTGGCTTTTCACAGTTCTTACACAGAAATGTGGACATTTACATCTCTGGTGCCTTCCTACTGAATGTCAGTAGCAACCCTAGACATTGTGATACCAAAAAACAAACAAACAAACAATCCAAACCAAAAACCCCTCTTTCCCTCCACCCCCCACACACCTCCTCAAGAGATGATAGCGGTTAAGAACCACTGGCTTAAACCAATTGGAATTTATTTTGGAACTGAGTTATGTGTGTATAGATTTTTGTTTGTTTGTTTCTGATTGATTTGGAGGGAAGAGAGGAGTCAAACAGTATTGAAGTTACATTGTCAAGGAAATGGCAAGGAGAGGGAATATTGAATAGGTAACTAACATTGTCTGCCATGAGAATTAAACATTTTCTTTTATATTTTTTGATAAATACCTCAGTTTTACACTTGAAACCTTTCTCTTTTTTCTTTTCTTTTTTAAGTCTTCTCCCCTGACCTCTCCCCGCCACAGGAAAATCTCTCTCCCAGTAGGATACTCTTGCTTTGAATACTGCAGTAGCTTTCAGACTGGTGGCCTGCTGTGTCTTTCCCTCCATTCCTACATGGACTAGTCATGGACTAGTCATCCAGTGCTGCTCACCTAACTCAGAAACTCTGTTGGCACTCTGTAAATCCACAAATGGCTTCCCTGCCTTTCCCTTACAAATGTAATCCAGTGCTTACTGATTAACTTGTCATCTCTGTGGAAGATATACCTCTTTAAGCTTGACCCCTTTCTGTGAGGTATTAGTACTAACCAACAAATGTTTCCATTTCTTTTCTTAGACACGTAGCAGACTTGCATCTCCCTGCTCCTTTGAACTCAGCATGGCCACTGAAATGTGATTGAAGTGATCTGTGTCACTTACAAGCAAAAGTGATTAATATAGGAAACTGTGCACAGTTTCCCATGTCTCCTTTTGGCATAGTGACTGAATGTTTTAGTTATATATTCCTGGATAACAAACCATTCCAAATCTTAGTGACTTAAAACCATAACCATTTCATAATCTCTCTTGGTTTTGGGGTTTGAATGGGCTCAGGGGCAGTTGTCTCATCTTGCTTGGGGTCTCTCACGTGGTTCCAGCCAGGTATTGTCTGGCTGGAGTAATTTGGAGGTGTGACAGGGATGCTCGAATGACTGAGCCTTTCTTTTCCCAGTGTTATTCCAAGGCGTCACTTCCCATGGCTTCTTCTGCAGAGTAAACTTCTTACACAGTGACTCAGGACTCTTCAAAACTGCAGAAGCGCTGAGATCCTTCCAGTCTATTTCCAAGACTTAGGTGTGGAAATAACTCATTCTATTGGTTAAGGCTGTCACAGGGCCAACTTAGTTTCAAGGGGAGGGGAAATAAAGTCCACTTCTTGATGGGGACTTGGGAGAAGAGTGACAAAGAATTTGTAGCCTTATTTAATCTACCACCCTAACAGTGTTCCACATGGTGGCTGCTTTCATCAGTCAGGGTCTGAGAGTCAGAACGAAGTGGAAAAGAGTCCTTAGTTAACAAATATTGTTGTATGAGTGAGAAATACGTTTCTGCTATACTAAGTCACTGAGATATTTGGGGTTGTTTGGTAGCAAATGAAGACTGATCTAATATAAAAATTGGTACTGGATGTAGAGCACTGCTGTAACAAAAACCTAAAATATATGGCATTGACATATATGAATATGTTACAAATGTTGGTGGTTGGTTGTTAGGCAGCATCCAGCTCTGATTCACCAAGGAATCTCTCAGCAAACCTAGCTTAGAAATTTGAGCTGAATAAATATTTCTTAAATAAGAGAGACTGTTTCTTATAATTCTGTTCTATTTCTCTATTTTAGGAGAAAACACTTCTTTCCCACATCAGATGTTTCTTGAAGTATGGAAGGGGTGCCACTAACATAACACTTGATACTTTATTCCAGCACTTCTAGCAAGTTTCCTGATGTGTAAGTTTGGCATGTGCAGCCCACCTTCCTCTCTCTTTTCTCATGGGAGCCAGGCCGCCCACAGAAAGTATGCTTTCTACTCTGCTGCTTCATACCACAAGTTTTACAGTGGTTTGCCTGTGCTGAGGGTGACCTGTCTAGGCCAAGGGAGGCTTGGGGTAAGCTTAATAGTTTAAGTGCTCTGGGGGAAGGGAAACTTCAGGCTGGAGCTAAGTTCACTGGCAAGAAGTGATAAAATCTGTTATTTGAACTTAAGTTCACAAGAGCAAGAGAGTTAACAAGTTGGACGTTAATAATTTTGGACTTTAACATGAAATCCATCCTGATTACTTTGGGCTATAATTCAGCAGAACAAGATAATGTAATTTCTGAGCTTTTCGTTTCTTGCTGGAAAATTCATATTGGGAGGAGATCATAATCAGATTAAACACATCTTTTTGGCTCTTAATTTTTAGAGTATTTTTATGTTACCATTTGATCTTGTTCCAGTAATGCTGAACAAGATAGTGGGACATAATTTGAAGTGGCAATAGAACAGGTTGTGAATTACAGCTCCCATGTACAGAATGACATGGGAGCTCATTTAATTGGTGTATTGTTCTGACTTAGTCAGGGCGTTCTGACACCAAAACCCACACTTGTTGGTCCCATGGTCCCATGGTCCAACAAGTGTAGTTGTTGGTCAGTGGTCCCATGAGATTCCACAAAAGAAGTGAAATTAGTACTGAAGTGGTCTTATGAAGATGGGAGCAGGACTACCCCAATTAACTGCTGACTTCTTACCTAAGGGAGCTAACCATATCCCAAGGTAATCTCAGTGGGTAAGCTGAAAAGGTTAAGGGAATGATCTTCATACATTTATGCTAACATACTACCCAAAGTAATTTTTAGCTTATAGTACTGAAGTGGTCTTATGAAGATGGGAGCAGGACTACCCCAATTAACTGCTGACTTCTTACCTAAGGGAGCTAACCATATCCCAAGGTAATCTCAGTGGGTAAGCTGAAAAGGTTAAGGGAATGATCTTCATACATTTATGCTAACATACTACCCAAAGTAATTTTTAGCTTCACATGTAAAAGTTTTGTCCTTAGTGGCAAAAAATGGAATTTCTGGTATAATGTAAATATGACTATTTTAAAGTAAAAAGGTTTATGTTACTTAAAAATGCATTTAGTGAAATTAAATCCAATAGAAATTGAATACTCACATCTCCATTTTTTACAGAAATTTTGCATCCTCTGTTTTTTGGGGGAGTGCTTTGCCATGGGATCTTAATTTCCCCACCAAGGACTGAACCAGTGCCCCTTGCATTGGGAGTACAGAGTCTTAGGCACTGGACTGCCAGAGAAGCTCCTGCATTCTTCNCATGGCATTAGTAAGAGACCTCCTCACTTCCATTTCACTTATGAAAGACGTGTCAGTGAAACCCTGGAGTGAAACAGCCACCCCGCCACCTACCTCATGTAGTCTTTCACAGTCATTTGAATCATTCCTTTTTCAGGAAAAGGAACTGCAACAGAAAAGAGGAGATGAGCTTAATTTCCTTGCTTTCTCATGGAATACTTTTCTCACCCTCAACTGAACTAACATGGGATTGATTTCCATATCCAAGATTGTTATCAACATGAGATACAAGGTATCTCTGTAGCAAATAAGACAGAATGTAATTAATGGCTAAATTGTATGACAAGCCCTTGAGGAAATGGGGTACTTGCTCAGTGAAGAAGGAAGTTAGTGGTGAATGAAGTAGTCAGCAAAGGTTTCATGGAGGAAGAAGTACCTGCCTCGGATTTTTAAAAATGGGAATAATTTGATAAATGGAAGAGGTGTTGTCATGAAAGAAGAGGGTCTATAGCAAGGCCAAACATAGTGATAGGGCTAAGCTGATTAGATCACAGGACATTTTGGGATATTCTCTCTTGGTACGTAATATTGAGGAGCAAGGACAGACAGTACATGAAGGACCCAACATACCTGGAGTATCTTCCATTAATCTGTACCACCTAATCCTTACAACAGTCTTATGATTTAGCACTTATTCTTATCTTTCAGATAAGGAAATTGAGACTCACAGAAAGTTGAGTAATNTAATATTGAGGAGCAAGGACAGACAGTACATGAAGGACCCAACATACCTGGAGTATCTTCCATTAATCTGTACCACCTAATCCTTACAACAGTCTTATGATTTAGCACTTATTCTTATCTTTCAGATAAGGAAATTGAGACTCACAGAAAGCTGAGTAATGAGCCCATGATCACATAGTCAAATATAGCAGATCTAGGAATTTATCATTACCTTTATTATGTATTATAGCAATAATAAGTGGGTGCATGCTTAGTCATGTCTGATTCTTTTTGTGACCCAAGGACTGCAGCCTACCAGGCTTCTCTGTCCATGGAGTTTTGCAGGCAAGAATACTGGAGTGGGTTGCCATTTCCTCCTCCAAAAGATAGAACCCTTTTCTCCTGCATCTCTTGCATTGGCAGGTGGATTCTTTACCACTGAGCCACCTGGGAAGCTCATTATAACAATAATAAGTTACTATTTATTTAACATTATCTTTGTGTGAAGCAATGTGCTAAGCAGGTTACATGCACAAAATTTATCCATGAAACAAGTATCATTCATGCCCACTTAACAGAGAAGCAAACTGAGGTTCAGATTAAGTGAATTTCCCATGGTCAGTAGGATGCAACAATTTATTTTTGTTCATTGCTATTGTTTCAAGACACTACACTGTCAACAGACTGTCTAGTAGCTTACTTGAAAGTCAGAAAGAAGAGTTTATATGTATGTGTCAGAACATAGAAAACCACAAAAAGTTTTTCAGCAAACAAGTACATGTAAGAAAGATGTTGTGAAGCAATGTGCTAAGCAGGTTACATGCACAAAATTTATCCATGAAACAAGTATCATTCATGCCCATTTAACAGAGAAGCAAACTGAGGTTCAGATTAAGTGAATTTCCCATGGTCAGTAGGAGGCAACAATTTATTTCTGTTCGTTGCTATTGTTTCAAGACACTACTCTGTCAACAGACTGTCTAGTAGCTTACTTGAAAGTCAGAAAGAAGAGTTCATATGTATGTGTCAGAACATAGAAAACCACAAAAAGTTTTTCAGCAAACAAGTACATGTAAGAAAGATGATGCTGAAAGTCCATTTGCCTGGTTAGTGATGCTGAGGACAGAATAGAAGAGCTACATATCGGTGTCAACAGACTGTCTAGTAGCTTACTTGAAAGTCAGAAAGAAGAGTTCATATGTATGTGTCAGAACATAGAAAACCACAAAAAGTTTTTCAGCAAACAAGTACATGTAAGAAAGATGATGCTGAAAGTCCATTTGCCTGGTTAGTGATGCTGAGGACAGAATAGAAGAGCTACATATCGGATGCCAGAGAGGCCTATTCAGAGGCCGATGCAGTACTCAGAACCTGTTTCGTGAAATAACTCTGTAGCAGACGTCTGCACTTTCAAGGTGAATGACCATTATAATAATAAATATGTGACATTTCTTATCTGACTCAAACTGTGTGGAAATAACTCATTCTATTGGTTAAGGCTGTCACAGGGCCAACTTAGTTTCAAGGGGAGGGGAAATAAAGTCCACTTCTTGATGGGGACTTGGGAGAAGAGTGACAAAGAATTTGTAGCCTTATTTAATCTACCACCCTAACAGTGTTCCACATGGTGGCTGCTTTCATCAGTCAGGGTCTGAGAGTCAGAACGAAGTGGAAAAGAGTCCTTAGTTAACAAATATTGTTGTATGAGTGAGAAATACGTTTCTGCTATACTAAGTCACTGAGATATTTGGGGTTGTTTGGTAGCAAATGAAGACTGATCTAATATAAAAATTGGTACTGGATGTAGAGCACTGCTGTAACAAAAACCTAAAATATATGGCATTGACATATATGAATATGTTACAAATGTTGGTGGTTGGTTGTTAGGCAGCATCCAGCTCTGATTCACCAAGGAATCTCTCAGCAAACCTAGCTTAGAAATTTGAGCTGAATAAATATTTCTTAAATAAGAGAGACTGTTTCTTATAATTCTGTTCTATTTCTCTATTTTAGGAGAAAACACTTCTTTCCCACATCAGATGTTTCTTGAAGTATGGAAGGGGTGCCACTAACATAACACTTGATACTTTATTCCAGCACTTCTAGCAAGTTTCCTGATGTGTAAGTTTGGCATGTGCAGCCCACCTTCCTCTCTCTTTTCTCATGGGAGCCAGGCCGCCCACAGAAAGTATGCTTTCTACTCTGCTGCTTCATACCACAAGTTTTACAGTGGTTTGCCTGTGCTGAGGGTGACCTGTCTAGGCCAAGGGAGGCTTGGGGTAAGCTTAATAGTTTAAGTGCTCTGGGGGAAGGGAAACTTCAGGCTGGAGCTAAGTTCACTGGCAAGAAGTGATAAAATCTGTTATTTGAACTTAAGTTCACAAGAGCAAGAGAGTTAACAAGTTGGACGTTAATAATTTTGGACTTTAACATGAAATCCATCCTGATTACTTTGGGCTATAATTCAGCAGAACAAGATAATGTAATTTCTGAGCTTTTCGTTTCTTGCTGGAAAATTCATATTGGGAGGAGATCATAATCAGATTAAACACATCTTTTTGGCTCTTAATTTTTAGAGTATTTTTATGTTACCATTTGATCTTGTTCCAGTAATGCTGAACAAGATAGTGGGACATAATTTGAAGTGGCAATAGAACAGGTTGTGAATTACAGCTCCCATGTACAGAATGACATGGGAGCTCATTTAATTGGTGTATTGTTCTGACTTAGTCAGGGCGTTCTGACACCAAAACCCACACTTGTTGGTCCCATGGTCCCATGGTCCAACAAGTGTAGTTGTTGGTCAGTGGTCCCATGAGATTCCACAAAAGAAGTGAAATTAGTACTGAAGTGGTCTTATGAAGATGGGAGCAGGACTACCCCAATTAACTGCTGACTTCTTACCTAAGGGAGCTAACCATATCCCAAGGTAATCTCAGTGGGTAAGCTGAAAAGGTTAAGGGAATGATCTTCATACATTTATGCTAACATACTACCCAAAGTAATTTTTAGCTTCACATGTAAAAGTTTTGTCCTTAGTGGCAAAAAATGGAATTTCTGGTATAATGTAAATATGACTATTTTAAAGTAAAAAGGTTTATGTTACTTAAAAATGCATTTAGTGAAATTAAATCCAATAGAAATTGAATACTCACATCTCCATTTTTTACAGAAATTTTGCATCCTCTGTTTTTTGGGGGAGTGCTTTGCCATGGGATCTTAATTTCCCCACCAAGGACTGAACCAGTGCCCCTTGCATTGGGAGTACAGAGTCTTAGGCACTGGACTGCCAGAGAAGCTCCTGCATTCTTCGTTTTTTTTTTTTTTCTCTTTTAATTTGTGTTTTTATTTTACTTCCCCACAAAAGTCTTAAAAATATTTTTTATGCTCAAATGTATTTTATTGCCTACCCTGTCATTTTTTTAGGTGATTACAAAGTTGTTTGGAGAAGGCAATGGCACCCCACTCCAGTACTCTTGCCTGGAAAATCCTATGGATGGAGGAGCCTGGTAGGCTGCAGTCCATGGGGTTGCTAAGAGTCGGATACGACTGAGCGACTTCACTTTCACTTTTCACTTTCATGCACTGGAGAAGGAAATGGCAACCCACTCCAGTGTTCTTGCCTTGAGAATCCCAGGGACGGGGGAGCCTGGTGGGCTGCTGTCTCTGGAGTCGCACAGAGTCAGACACGACTGAAATGACCTAGCAACAAAGTTGTTTATAATTTTTTAAAATTTCCAAAACTTTCTAAAATTTGTTTTGGATTGAGTTATTATTATAATTATTACAATGAAATGGATGTAACTCCCCTTCTCCAATTAGTTCCTGAATATAATTTTCTGGTGTACTGTGTGCTCAGTTGTGTCTGACCCTATGTGACCCTATGAATTGTAGCCTTCCAGGCTCCTCTGTCTATGGAGATTCTCCAGGCAGGAATACTGGAGTGGGTTGCCATTTCCACCTCTAGGGGATCTTCCAGACCCAGATATCGAACTTTTGTCTCCTGCATTGCAGGCAGATTCTTTACCACTGAGCCACTTGGGATTTTCTGCTAGGACACAGAATAAGAAAACATGTTGGGGGACTGTTAGGTGTGGGGCTTACAAAAGATGAATAAATGATTGTTGTTCGTATACATTATTTACAACAGTGTTTGGGTAAAAAAATGAGTATAGACTTACTGTATTCAATAATCTTCAGATGAAAACTAGTGAAAATATTTTCTCCCATAAGTCTGAATAATTGTTCAAAAAGCACTGCAAAACATTAATGTATCTCTGAGATAAGTTCCTTTTATATGTGATGTTGATCTGTTGGATGGAAATTTGGAATTTTAACATCCGAAATATGCAGTTGAGACACAGGAGAAAGACACAGAGTTCTCTCTCATTATTGAGCAGATGTACCTTGTAACTGACTGATATTTCCCAGAATGTTTTCCACAGATCTTTCATTTTTGAATTCTGAGAGATATATATGGAGCATGAAACTTTACTGTGAGTTTGCTACCCATGTGAAGTAGGGCTCAAACTCCTTCAGTATTCCTTTTTGTTATCTCAACAGTTTTCTTTAGCACTATCAGGGAATGGAAGAGGAAATGGTATTAGACAAAAATGATCATAACTCCTGCCATCCCACTCTGCAATATATCTGAACTCAGAACATTCCAGCCCAGACCAAAATACTCAGTTTCTAATGCCATGCTTTTTTCATAATAGAAATATATTGAAGATAAAGAAAGAAAGCCAAGAAATCTCCTTGCTACTTATGATGCATTGATTAAAGTAAATATTGACATCAGTATTCAGAATTATTCCTTTGTCTCGTGCCTTAGAAGCTTTTTGAACATGGGAGCAATTTGTCATAGTAGGATCTGGGATGGGTGAGAGGATGCCTGTCTTTTATAAGTGAGGAAAGAGTGATTTTTAAATGGAATTAGAAAAACCGAATTGAGATGACATCTCAACCTCACTAATATTTTAGACAACTCAATTTTAGGAAAGAGTAGGTGAAAGTTGATAATATTATCTGTGCTTGTATTCCCCTTGGAAAGTAGAATCCCAGGGTAGACTTATTCCAGTTAGTAGATTACTAGGTTAAGAGAATAAAATTATGGAGCAGTATGGGGTAAGTTGTGAGTTTAACATTCTTGGCATCTTGGGCCAGCCCTTTCTCTTTCCTATTGAGTAAGATGCTAGTGAGGAAGTGGGTGAGAAAGGTCAGCCTTTTGGGTAGTCTTAATCTTGGGGCCAGGCTACCAGGAATCATGACTTATAGTATGTTCCTTTTTGCTGCAGAATTTATAAAGACAGATCTTTGGAGTAGGTGGGCGGGAGAGTTTCATCCTGCTCTGCCAGTCAACAACTCCATTGTAAATCTGCCTTGTCCTAGGGATCAGTGTTGGAAGGCCCACTGGTGCCATCTTACCTCCAGGATCAACTTTATCAGTATGAGTGGTATTCTCAGCTGTCTACTCTTTTTCCTGTTTTTCGGTTGGCTCACAACTTGGTAGGAAGAGTCCCCTAAAGGTTGTCAGTCTTTATCAGTGCTATCCATATTAACACAGAAAATGCTACTGTGAATTTTCCTAGAAAGTCAAGAAATTATGTTCCATCCAGCCTTTTTTTTTCCTAATAATCTTTTGTATGTGTTTTATAGGTCTATACATATTAATGAGCATAGTTTGTTTTCAAAATGTTTTCTAAAGGACTGTTATTGAGCGGTATGTAAAACATCAGAAGAGTTAAGTTCAGGAGAAAGATAATTGCTCGATAGCCTTAAACAGTTGGTTCTTCAAGACACACTATTGGCAGAGTTTCATATAAGGTGAATGAATACATTAAGGGGTTGACTCTAAGGAGATCAGTCTTGCCATTCTTACTGTGCTGTAAGTTACTTGGCTTGCTCTGCCTTTTAATATTCATAAAATCATAATATAAAAGATGGCCCTCATATGAGAAATATAAGACAAAAAAAAAATGTCTGATAACTATAATAGAAGCTCTGAGCCTATAGATCTCTAATGTTTCAGGGGAAATAACACTTTTTAAAGGGACCCAGTCTTTGCTTTGTAAGCAACTTGGGTCTTTAGAAAATGAGCTGCTTTTTAGATTGAAAAAAAAAAAGAGAGAGTAAAGCTTTAGTTTAATGCAGAATAAACTGTTCTTGAATCTTCTGTCATAAATTGGCATGCATAATTCAAATATTGTCATATGCTAGTGGAAATTTTGACTGGCTTTGACTTTGTTATGGTTACTGAAAGGAGGTTCTCCAGCAGAACACAGATTTTTATTGGCAAGCAGGTACAGGAATTTCTGATGAGATGAACCAAAAGATCACTGCTTTGATTCTTCTTTTTCTCTTGTCTGCAACATCCAATCAAAGATCAAGTCCTGTTGATCCCACTTCCAAAATATTATTCCAGATTTGACTGACCACTTCTCACCATGTCTGCTGCTACCATCTTAGTACAAGCCATCAATAGCTCTCATTTAGTCCATGACAGCAGCCTCTTGTCTGGCTCCTGGGTTGCAACTCTTACCTTCATAGAGTTTACTTTCAGTCATTAGCCATTTAACAATATAAATCAGGTTATCACTTCTTTACCTATACTTCACTGATGTTTTTACCTTGCAATTAAAATCTGAACTCATAATCATGGCCTTTATGATCTGTTCTGCACCCACCCTCTGATTGTTCTTGAGTCACATTCCTTGCTCTTTGTTCTCCAGTCAGATTGGTTTTCTGTCTTTGAGTGCTCCAAACTCATTCCTATCTTTGAGATTTTGCATTTGTTCTTTTTCAGGCCTGGAATTATCTGCTCCCAGATTTTTTCATGGCTGATTCATTCTCGTTGCCTTGGTCTCAGCTAAAATGTCCATCCCCTGGCAAAGGAAATGGCAACCCACTCCAGTATTCTTGCCTGGAGAATCACATGGGCAGAGGAGCTTGGTGGCCTATAGTCCATGGGATCACAGAGTCAGACACGACTGAAGCGACTTAGCACAAAATGTCCATCTCTCAGAGAAGCCTTATCCTGACAACACTAAAGAGCCTGTTACCCCTTCTCCCAAACTTTCATTTCCTATTCTGCTTAGTTGTTTTCACAGTATTTGATTCTGCCTGAAAGTATCTTATTTTTCACGTTTTTTATCTATCTCTCTGCTAACCTCCAGTAGAATGTGACTCCATAATGGGTAGAGCTCATCTGTCTTGTTCCCTGCTATACTCTCAGAACTTGCAATGAAGGTTGTCATTTAGTGGAAGTTTACTGAATATTTGCTGGATGAATGAAAGACTCAAGTCTAGATGTAGCCCTAGGGGGCCTCCCAAGAGGCCTTTGCGTTAGTAATTTACCATAGTTCAGGGTCATGGCCCTTTGTTTTAAATGCTCAGATGTCAGCTTTTGCCAGCGCATGGAGTTTTTTTCCTCAAGGGCAGGACTTATGTTAGCCAAAGTATAAGATTGACATATAAAATCCATATACCAATTTATTAGTTTTCAGTGAATAGTATAACTGTCACCTGGACCCAGACTTGGCTATGGACTGACATACATAGGATAGGACATTAAATGAGAAACTTTTGGGGAAAACATATACTACAAAAAAGGAGAAAGAGTTAGATGTCTTATGTGTTTCAAGATGTTCATCTAACAAGCATTTATATATTTCTGACTTCAGTTTGTGTTCTGCGCTATTCACTGAAGAATCAACAAGGTACTATTAAGCACCAGTTCTTTTGGATCTGCAGTTTAGTTGGAGAGGCAGACAACAAACCAACAGTTAAAAACCAATGTCAAAAATTCTCTTTTTAGGTTAATGCCAGAGTGACATAGGAGGGCCTTGAAGGGAAACTGAGCCTTGGGAGATCAAGCCTTGGAGCTTTTCAAGAGATAGGGTTATTTGAACTGAGCTCTGAGAAGTCAGTCAGGCAGAACAAGGCAGCAGGGAGTGGGGTGGCTTGGGGGAAGGGCACTGCGGGCAGAAACGCCAGCCTGGGCAAAGATCTGGAAGCTGGAGAGAGCACAACTTTCTAAGAATTACAAGTAGTTCAGGGAGGTGGGATGAGAAGCCTGGCTTTCAGACTCACAGACCTAAGTGTGTGCGTGTGTGCTCTGTGTGATCCCATGCTCTGCAGCCCACCAGGCTTCTCTGACCATGGAATTCTCCAGGCAAGAACACTGGAGTGGGTTGCCATTTTCTTCTTCAGGGATCTTTCTCATCCAGGGATCAAACCCGTGTCTCCTGCATCTCCTGCTTTGCAAGTGGATCCTTTACCGCTGAGCCACAGGGGGAGCTCCTCAGAGACCTAAGTAGGTCCGGAGTATATCCCTGTAAAAGGAGCCACTGAAAGTTTTTGTTTTGGTGGAGGGGCAGAGTACATCTTTAACCCTGCCAAAATAGAGCTGATACTTTGCATTCCTTTTTTTTCCCAAAGAACTTTCTATGAATATATAGAGAAAGTCTACTCTCCTTTTCTGAGAACACACGATCCTTCATTTACCCAGCCTGCTGCTTCCATTACACACTGTGCTCCAGACACACCAAACTTCTCAGATTCCAGATTCACTTCCCAGTCTTTAATTATGCTTTTGTATGCCTGTCTCTTGCTATCACTCTCACTCACACCATTTTCAAAAAATGTTGTTGGATTAGTCCTCCAAACTGTAAAAGCAATATATGTTCTTTGCAATAAGACAGACAACCCAGAGATGTGCAAAGAAAGAGTTTGCACAAAAACTTTCTTTTCTTTTCAATACCACACATACATACATAGTGTGCTTTGAAATATATATACTTTCAACTAAAATATATCAATGCTATAAAATTTGTATAGTTCTCTCCTGCTTTGCCAACAGGATATCTAGTGTTTGCTGAATGCCAGGCCCTATGCTTTATCGTATTTATGCCACAACTACCATATAAGGTCGGTACTGTTATCCCCAGTGGATAGACAAGGAAATGAGATGTAATTAATTTGCCCTAGGTTGCAAAGATAATGGGAGCAGCAATTTTTTAAATTTTAATTTTAATTTTATTTTATTTTACTTTACAATACTGTATTGGTTTTGCCATACATTGACATGAATCCACTACCGGTGTATACGAGCTTCCAATCCTGAAACCCACTCCCACCTCCTACCCCATATCATCTCTCTGGATCATCCCCATGCACCAGCCCCAAGCATCATGTATCCTGTATCCTGTATCGAACATAGACTGGCGCTTCATTTCTTTCATGATAGTATACAGGTTTCAATGCCATTCTGGGAGCAGCAATTTGAACTTGAGCAATGTGGCTCTCAAGTCCACTGGTTTTTGCTGTCTTCCAAATAATTCTATTTTTTGTTTGTTTGTTTGTTTCAGTGACTATATAATATTTTTGTGGAGGCCCAGACTTTGGGCTACAGTCCATAGCGTTTCTAAGAGTCAGACACGACTGAGCGACTTCACTTTCGCTTTTCACTTTCATGCCTTGGAGAAGGAAATGGCAACCCACTCTAGTGTTCTTGCCTGGAGAATCCCAGGGACAGGGGAGCCTGGTGGGCTGCCGTCTATGGGATCGCACGGAGTCAGACATGACTGATGTGACTTAGCAGCAGCAGCAGACTTTTTTCAATTCTTCTTCTGTTGATGAATGTTGAGGCTGTTTTTGCCACTTAAAATGCCTCTATATGTAATTCTCCAAAGTGGGATTTGAGATCAGAGGTCATACTTATTTTTAAATCAGTACATGGCCAAATTATTTTCCAGGGATTGTGTAGCATTTTTATATTCCCCAAAATCATGGGATAGTAGTGTCTGTTCCTCACTAGTTCTGATGATACTGATATTTTTAGGTTTGTTTTTTTTGGGGAAGGGGTTCTTTGGTTAGTAGGAACAGTGCACATTTGTTTTGATTTGCAAGTTTCCTGACTATAGATGAATTTGAGAATTTTTCTGTGTGTTTTGAGATATTTGCATTTCCTGTTTCATGATTTGTCTATTAATTTCCTCTCGGGTTCATATTTTCTGTTAGATTGTTCGTCTTTGATCATTTTGGGGGTATGGAACATATTTATAGTAATAGTAGTATTAACCCTTTTTCTGACATATGTTCAAATATTTTCTCCTCTTGTTTCATTTGTCTTTTTAAGGCATCCTTTAGTTTAATTTGTTTGTGCTCAAATCTGTTGGTCTTTCCCTCATGGCTTTTGAGCTTCTTGGATTTACAGGTTTTGCTGCTGCTGCTAAGTCGCTCCAGTCGTGTCCGACTTTGTGCGACCCCATAGACAGCAGCCCACCAGGCTCCCCTGTCCCTGGGATTCTCCAGGCAAGAACACTGGAGTAGGTTGCCATTTCCTCCTCCAATGCATGAAAGTAAAAAGTGAAAGTGAAGTTGCTCAGTTGTGTCGGACTAGTAGCGACCCCATGGACTGCAGCCTCCCATGCTCCTCTGTCCATGGGATTTTCCAAGCAAGAGTACTGGAGTGGGGTGCCATTGCCTTCTCCGAACAGGTTTTAGGCATCTCTTTTTATTAAGAGTTGGAACAATCAGCTAGGACTCTCCTTGAAGAGTGCTTAATGGTCTTTGATGACTTTTCTCAGGCTCTTTTACCTTTGCTGCTACTTCATAGTCTCCTGAGGGATCTGTTTCCTTGAGATTTGTTACTACATCCGAGCAAAGCCTTTCTGGCCTGTGAGTCATTTGTAACTTACAAAAATGCATTTGCATATTTTTGGTCTTATTTACTATGTGCTCATTTTGTTTCTCCTAGTTTTAAGAAGCAACTACCTGTGGCGTCTTCTATTTTATGTTCTGTGTTTTGAGTCATCTTTAGCCTCTGAGTTCTTAAACTTTTTAGAGGCAGTTTAGAGGGAAGATATGCCCTGGGTGTAAGGCCTATGGATAGTGAAGATAACTTGGTAATGGGGAAGTTGTGGGCTTGAGAAGAGGTTCAAGAGGAGGTTTGATTCTGTCTTTGATTACAGCTGTATAATACTGGGGAGGTTGTTATAAGCCTCAGGACCGTTTATCATAAAATAGAAGTGATAATACTGCTTCGAGGCCACTTTTTGACATAGAATAGGCTTCTAACAGTTTATTTACATGTTTCTTCCTTTTTGGTCACATTTCAAGAATATTTTAATGAGATCAGGTCTTCACAAATTACCTTGATATCCCTTTTGGCAAAACAAACTCTTTTCATTTGCTGTCAGCTTGTATAAGAAGGATAAAATTTCTTAACCTTAAGGACTGGCATTCTTTACAGCTTTCTGGAATGAACTGCCTATATTTCATTATCGAAAAGAGAAACATTTAAACTCTTAGTGGAAATTATATATTTGAGGCCATTGTATGCAGACCACAACTCAGGGCCAAGGATACAAGATAGAGCATGTGTAGATCAGGAGTAGACACTAGGGAGGAGCCTGGCCTGCATTTTGGTGGATTTTAAAACGTACAACCGAATTCATTCTAAGTCATCATTAGTGGGCAAATAGAAAAGAAAGAGGGAACCTAGATTTATCACTCAGGCCTGTCCCCTGCCCTCGAGCTGATGATCATGAAACCAACTAGTGAAAGCAATTGGTTGAATCGATCAATTGATAATATACCTGGATAATAACTAATTTGAGGATTTGAGGCTAAGTACTGAGTTCAAGAAGCTAAATAGGAGAAGTGGGTCTTGGGAGAACTTAACGCTTATCCTGTATGATAATCTTCGTTCTTTGCCTTCCACCTCCACATTTGAAGCAGCATTGTGTCTTAGATCGGGATACAGTAGACGAGGGGAAGGAAACCTAAACCAGTTCCTGGCTAAAAAGTCTTGCTATCAGCTCAGGCCTTGAAGGATTCAGACTTTCTGCAGTATTCAAATCAACTAACATATTTGAACGCTATGTATAAGTCACTGTATAAGATGGTGAGGGTGTATGTTTGAGAGAAGCAGAGAGACAGGGGTTGAAGAGGGAGGAGGGGGTGCAGAAGGCAGATTTCTTGCCCACAAGTAGCAGAGGTTGCTAGTAACTCAAACACTTAAGAGGTCAGATAAATAAGTTAGTTAAGTGGCTTTGCATGTGTAAGAGAAACTACAGAGTAAACATGGTAATTAACAACAGATACTTTTGTCACTGACAGTAGAAGGTGGTATGGACTTTGGTAAACTGGAGTCCCTATTTAACAGGAATAGTCCATGCAAGGATCTAGTGCAGTACTTCTCAAAGTATCATCTCTGGACCAGCAACATCAAAATCACCTGGAACTTGTTAGAAATGCAGTTTTTCAGTCCCATCCCAGACCTAATGAATCAAAAACTCTTAGGATGGGGTCTTGCAATCTGTATTTTAATGATCTCTCCGTTTGATTATTATATTCCTGAAAGTTTTAGTGTTGCCTTCTGGGAATCTGGGCCCAGTATTGCTAGATCTTTTGATTTTTCAAGAGAAACTAGAAAAGTAAATTTTTATGGGAATCTCATGATTTTTAAACATTATAAAAACTAGAGGATATGTGCAATTTTTGTTGGGTGGGAGCAGAGGTACCTTTTGTAGGCCAAACTGAAGGCCAAGGAAAGCACATCTGTGGGCCTCGGGGTCTCCAGGCTTCCAGTTTCAGCTTACAATAGGGTAGTGAAGTATTATGTTGACAATAAAGTAATTAGAAATACTATTGGACCAGAGGACTGACTCTCAGTATGTGTTTGTTGGGGCGGAGTAGGGCAGCAGGGTATTAAAGTCTGCCGGAGGAGGCTTTAAAGAGTTGCACAGATTCTGAGACTTTACCAGCCCAAATGCTTCTCTACTTCCTGCTATGGTGATAGTCCTAACACTGTCAGCCACTGTTCCTCTTGCAAGTCCAGAGCATCCCTTGGATGTGCAGTAAAGTGAAAAGAAGCCATGTCACAGGTCTAGAGCTGATTTTTATAAACTGTTTTCACATCTGTCTTTGTATCAGACCTTTACAGTACATACAATAGGTGTAATGGTTATTGTTTCCATTTAAAGCTGTTGAAATAGGGACTTCCCTGGTAGTCCAGTGATTTAGACTCTGCCGTTTCAGTGCAGAGAGTTGGAAACTAAGATCCCATGTGCTGAATGATGCAGCCAAAAAGAAAAGCTGCTGAAACAGGCCTAGTGATTTGTTGAAGGTCACCTAACTTGGAAGGGGTAAACATGAGACTTGATACCTAATCTTATGATTTCTAGAGTTTTTCTTCCATGTATAGTTTTATGTATTTATGTGTTTAACCATACCATCACTAATTCTTGAAAAGATCTTATGTGGCACACTTCACTATGACTGGTGACTTGGCCTCAGCTGGTCCCCTCTCTGGCTTGGTGTGCTTCCTGGGACCCCAGATTTTCTGTGGGCTGAGAAAGCATATGCTTTTAAAAGTTCCCTCCTGTCAGACTATAATGCCTGGCAGACACACATACATTCATTCCTCTAGTCCAACAGTACTTTCCATTACTCTCTTGCAACAAGATATTAGATAGCATCACTGACTCAGTGGACATGAATTTGAGCAAACTCTGGGAGATAGTGAAGGATAGGGAAACCTGGTGTGCTACAGTCCATGGGGTTGCAAAGAGTCAGACATGACTTAGGAACTGATCACAACACAACAAGATACTGAATTCCTCCCACCAGTTGTTCCTCTTGGAACCCTTCTTCATTACCAGCTTTCCTCCTGGTTCTGTGGGGTTCTGGGTTTCCTTGTTCTGGACTGTTTTGTCACCCACTAAGCCTCAGGGGAACACTGAATCCAGAGCTGTCCTGAGTACAGGTGGTATGTGACCTGGACATCAGTTGTCTGGAATTGGACTAAGCACTCTGACTCTTTACATAGGCTGCTAAAAAGCTGCCAGAGTTGACATATGGCAAATTTGGATGATAAACAATAGACATTATTAAAGGAGCTAGAATTTAAAATTCTCTAAGTATTCTCCCTAGTCTTTAGCTTAAAATGCAACAGTCATACCTCTAGGTATCACTACCAGAAGAATTTTAGTAGTCTGATATTTCTGGGGTTCATTAAATGCTGCAGTTAACCCTTGCAATGGCAGAGGGCTGACGGTATAATTGGGGGACCCTCTGGTGGAGTTGGAAGTCCCCATATGACTTAAAATTGGCTCTCCCTTCATGGGTACACTTTCTCCATATCAGCAGCTCCATATCTATGGATTGAACAAACTGTGGATTGTGTCGTATTCTAGTATTTACTGTTGTTTAAAACTTTGTATATAAGTTGGATCCATGCATTTCATAGGTCAGTTGTATTCTGAAGAATTCTGGAATGTGCAAAATTAGGTGGACATTGTGGCTATCTTTGACATAGCCTTTTAAAAGGATTGTTTCTTTCATGTCTGGAAACTGGCCAGGGAAGGATGGTAGGGAGAGCTGGTTACTGCTGGGTGTCTCAGTCTTATAACAGAGCTCTGCATGTCAACTATATGAAAAGCTGTTCAGTCTACTCTTTCTCATCTTTGCTCCAAACCATCATTGAGATTGACTGTGTGTGTGAGAGGGAGAGAGACACAGGGTGGGAGAGAGAGACAGAGAGACAAGATCAGGGGAGAGAGGAGGATTTTGGGGTGGTGGACGCTTAGTGACTGAGAAAGCACTGCGTGAAAAAATGGCTTGGTACAACCTTGCTGTGAATATTTATAGGAGGAAATAGCGCCTTTTGCCAGGACCTTGCTTTTCCCAGGATTGGCTTCGAATACAGTTTTTTTTTTATCAGGAGTGGCAGATAACCAGTGGGAAGGGTGTGTTTCAGCCTTATCATGAATGCTTCCTTACTTTACTTAATTAAAAAACTGGAGAACAGTTTAGTGTGTAGTTTGTACCATTTCCTTTGCATGTAATGAAAGTTTTATTTAAAGTCCTCATAAGCATTTCCACTTTTTTCAGCAGTAAGAATAATCAAATGAGAATTGTAAACACTTTCGAGGCCACTTTTATTCGACAAAACAATTCTCTTAAGCTAGAAATTTCTCTTTCACTGTCTGAAACACTTAGGGGCAGAAGAGTCTGACTTTTTTAGGAAAATATGAATTCTTATACATTGTCACATACTGTTCAAGGCTTTTCAGTTTAATAATAAATATTTTAAAACAAGAAAGGGACTTATTGATATGCTGGTCTCAGACTTCTTCCAATAGAAATATAGAGTGCAGAGTATTTCTCAGATTATTTGAAAAATATAGCAAGATATTTTAAATTTCCCTCAGTGACCACATAAAATGTCATTTATCTGTCTACTTCAACACAGAGATGTTGGTAGCAAGTGAAAACTGAGGGTGGCTTAGAATAATAGCAGCTAATTTATACAGTTGTATGCCAGACTTGTTCATACATGTTTGTGTAAGTTCATACACACACACACACATATATTCCTTTTAATCCTCACAATAATGTGTTGGTCAGGTACTATTATTATCACAACTTTATGCATGAACAAACTGAGGTACAATGAGATTAAGCAACCATCACAGGTCACACAACTAAACCCTGATCACTTGCATCCAGGCAGTCTGTACTATGTGGACTCCCCTGACATGGCATTGCAGGGGCTCAGTGGAGGGTCAGGATTCTCCCATGCTGACACCTGTGCCTAAGTTGTCCCACAGTATTCTTGTGGGACATGGCTGCTATCACTCAGCAATCCCCAAAGGCTGCAATGGCTGACACCCATTGAGTCCTTACTACCTGCTGGATAATGAAGGAAGTGCTTTACCTACATTATCTCGCCAGTTCTCCCAGCAACTTTATGGGGTAGGAGCGGTTTCATCTTCATTTTACATTTGAGGAAACTGAGACCTAGAAAGATTAAGTCACTTGTTCAAGATCACCAGCCAGTATGGCCAGGACTTACCGTTGTGCTCTCCTACTCTTCTGCTCAGGAGCTAGGCTCCTAATTTCTTTGCACTCCTAGTGAGGCTTTGCCAGCACACATTTTCTATGCCATGACTATTTTGCTAGGAAGTTTCTGAAATTATGGATTCAGAGGTACTTTCAGAGAGAGAAAGCCCAGGTTACCAGGGAATCTGGAAGAGAGGAGATGACAGGGACTCTTCCCTTCAAGGGGGTGTGTGCAGATACATTATAGTGTGTTCCTGTTGAGAAGGGGGCACTGACTATTAAAATGGGAGCTGTCAAAATACTTGCTGTGGTTGGTTACATCTTGGTCATCATCCTTAGTCACCAATTAGCCTTTGGTTCCACTATATGTAATATGCATTGTCTATTTCTCTTTTATTCATTCATTTGGCCTCGNTGTCAGCCACTGTTCCTCTTGCAAGTCCAGAGCATCCCTTGGATGTGCAGTAAAGTGAAAAGAAGCCATGTCACAGGTCTAGAGCTGATTTTTATAAACTGTTTTCACATCTGTCTTTGTATCAGACCTTTACAGCACATACAATAGGTGTAATGGTTATTGTTTCCATTTAAAGCTGTTGAAATAGGGACTTCCCTGGTAGTCCAGTGATTTAGACTCTGCCGTTTCAGTGCAGAGAGTTGGAAACTAAGATCCCATGTGCTGAATGATGCAGCCAAAAAGAAAAGCTGCTGAAACAGGCCTAGTGATTTGTTGAAGGTCACCTACCTTGGAAGGGGTAAACATGAGACTTGATACCTAATCTTATGATTTCTAGAGTTTTTCTTCCATGTATAGTTTTATGTATTTATGTGTTTAACCATACCATCACTAATTCTTGAAAAGATCTTATGTGGCACACTTCACTATGACTGGTGACTTGGCCTCAGCTGGTCCCCTCTCTGGCTTGGTGTGCTTCCTGGGACCCCAGATTTTCTGTGGGCTGAGAAAGCATATGCTTTTAAAAGTTCCCTCCTGTCAGACTATAATGCCTGGCAGACACACATACATTCATTCCTCTAGTCCAACAGTACTTTCCATTACTCTCTTGCAACAAGATATTAGATAGCATCACTGACTCAGTGGACATGAATTTGAGCAAACTCTGGGAGATAGTGAAGGATAGGGAAACCTGGTGTGCTACAGTCCATGGGGTTGCAAAGAGTCAGACATGACTTAGGAACTGATCACAACACAACAAGATACTGAATTCCTCCCACCAGTTGTTCCTCTTGGAACCCTTCTTCATTACCAGCTTTCCTCCTGGTTCTGTGGGGTTCTGGGTTTCCTTGTTCTGGACTGTTTTGTCACCCACTAAGCCTCAGGGGAACACTGAATCCAGAGCTGTCCTGAGTACAGGTGGTATGTGACCTGGACATCAGTTGTCTGGAATTGGACTAAGCACTCTGACTCTTTACATAGGCTGCTAAAAAGCTGCCAGAGTTGACATATGGCAAATTTGGATGATAAACAATAGACATTATTAAAGAAGCTAGAATTTAAAATTCTCTAAGTATTCTCCCTAGTCTTCAGCTTAAGATGCAACAGTCATACCTCTAGGTATCACTACCAGAAGAATTTTAGTAGTCTGATATTTCTGGGGTTCATTAAATGCTGCAGTTAACCCTTGCAATGGCAGAGGGCTGACGGTATAATTGGGGGACCCTCTGGTGGAGTTGGAAGTCCCCATATGACTTAAAATTGGCTCTCCCTTCATGGGTACACTTTCTCCATATCAGCAGCTCCATATCTATGGATTGAACAAACTGTGGATTGTGTCGTATTCTAGTATTTACTGTTGTTTAAAACTTTGTATATAAGTTGGATCCATGCATTTCATAGGTCAGTTGTATTCTGAAGAATTCTGGAATGTGCAAAATTAGGTGGACATTGTGGCTATCTTTGACATAGCCTTTTAAAAGGATTGTTTCTTTCATGTCTGGAAACTGGCCAGGGAAGGATGGTAGGGAGAGCTGGTTACTGCTGGGTGTCTCAGTCTTATAACAGAGCTCTGCATGTCAACTATATGAAAAGCTGTTCAGTCTACTCTTTCTCATCTTTGCTCCAAACCATCATTGAGATTGACTATGTGTGTGAGAGGGAGAGAGACACAGGGTGAGAGAGAGAGACAGAGAGACAAGATCAGGGGAGAGAGGAGGATTTTGGGGTGGTGGACGCTTAGTGACTGAGAAAGCACTGCGTGAAAAAATGGCTTGGTACAACCTTGCTGTGAATATTTATAGGAGGAAATAGCGCCTTTTGCCAGGACCTTGCTTTTCCCAGGATTGGCTTCGAATACAGTTTTTTTTTTTATCAGGAGTGGCAGATAACCAGTGGGAAGGGTGTGTTTCAGCCTTATCATGAATGCTTCCTTACTTTACTTAATTAAAAAACTGGAGAACAGTTTAGTGTGTAGTTTGTACCATTTCCTTTGCATGTAATGAAAGTTTTATTTAAAGTCCTCATAAGCATTTCCACTTTTTTCAGCAGTAAGAATAATCAAATGAGAATTGTAAACACTTTCGAGGCCACTTTTATTCGACAAAACAATTCTCTTAAGCTAGAAATTTCTCTTTCACTGTCTGAAACACTTAGGGGCAGAAGAGTCTGACTTTTTTAGGAAAATATGAATTCTTATACATTGTCACATACTGTTCAAGGCTTTTCAGTTTAATAATAAATATTTTAAAACAAGAAAGGGACTTATTGATATGCTGGTCTCAGACTTCTTCCAATAGAAATATAGAGTGCAGAGTATTTCTCAGATTATTTGAAAAATATAGCAAGATATTTTAAATTTCCCTCAGTGACCACATAAAATGTCATTTATCTGTCTACTTCAACACAGAGATGTTGGTAGCAAGTGAAAACTGAGGGTGGCTTAGAATAATAGCAGCTAATTTATACAGTTGTATGCCAGACTTGTTCATACATGTTTGTGTAAGTTCATACACACACACACACATATATTCCTTTTAATCCTCACAATAATGTGTTGGTCAGGTACTATTATTATCACAACTTTATGCATGAACAAACTGAGGTACAATGAGATTAAGCAACCATCACAGGTCACACAACTAAACCCTGATCACTTGCATCCAGGCAGTCTGTACTATGTGGACTCCCCTGACATGGCATTGCAGGGGCTCAGTGGAGGGTCAGGATTCTCCCATGCTGACACCTGTGCCTAAGTTGTCCCACAGTATTCTTGTGGGACATGGCTGCTATCACTCAGCAATCCCCAAAGGCTGCAATGGCTGACACCCATTGAGTCCTTACTACCTGCTGGATAATGAAGGAAGTGCTTTACCTACATTATCTCGCCAGTTCTCCCAGCAACTTTATGGGGTAGGAGCGGTTTCATCTTCATTTTACATTTGAGGAAACTGAGACCTAGAAAGATTAAGTCACTTGTTCAAGATCACCAGCCAGTATGGCCAGGACTTACCATTGTGCTCTCCTACTCTTCTGCTCAGGAGCTAGGCTCCTAATTTCTTTGCACTCCTAGTGAGGCTTTGCCAGCACACATTTTCTATGCCATGACTATTTTGCTAGGAAGTTTCTGAAATTATGGATTCAGAGGTACTTTCAGAGAGAGAAAGCCCAGGTTACCAGGGAATCTGGAAGAGAGGAGATGACAGGGACTCTTCCCTTCAAGGGGGTGTGTGCAGATACATTATAGTGTGTTCCTGTTGAGAAGGGGGCACTGACTATTAAAATGGGAGCTGTCAAAATACTTGCTGTGGTTGGTTACATCTTGGTCATCATCCTTAGTCACCAATTAGCCTTTGGTTCCACTATATGTAATATGCATTGTCTATTTCTCTTTTATTCATTCATTTGGCCTCTTTTGGTGCCTTAAGTGTTCTAACTGCCTATTACAGCTGTAAAGCTCTAGCAGCATTATTTGAAAATAAAATCAACTCATCTACAGGCATACCTCAGAGATATTGTAGGTTCAGTTTCAGCTTACAACAATAAGGTAAATACCTCAATAAAGCTAGTTACATGAATTTTTTTAATTTTAAAGTTTATATAGAAGTAATCTTTATACTATATTGTAGCCTATTAAGTGTGCAATAATATTATGTCTGAAAAAACAACATACAACATTTTTTCAACATACAACCTTAATTAAGAAATACTTTATTGCTAAGAAATGCAAAGCATCATCTGACAGTGCAGGGTTGCCACAAATCTTCAATTTTTAAAAAATGTGGTATTTATAGAATACAATAAAGTGAAGCACAATAAAATTAGAGATTCTGTATATAAGCTATCAATATTATATTATAAAAATAGTTGAAGTAATTTCAGTTATTGTAAAATGAAAGTATAGGTATATAATATCAGACTTTACCTGAGAATAATAAGTGTTTAATTCTGTTTAATTCTGTGTTTAATTAGTGCTATTTTAATAGACATTTAATTTTGTATTTATGGCAATCCACTCCAGTACTATTGCCTGGAAAATTCCATGGACAGAGAATCCTGGTAGGCTACAGTCTGTGGGGTTGCAAAGAGTCGGACACAACTAAACAACTACACTTTCACACTTTCTGTATTTATAGTATATTAAATGCTTTGCCCGAAATTAGGATGTGACTCTCAATACCTCATGTCACTTCTGTGTCTGAATATGAAGTTTGTGACAAAGAAATGTGTTGATAGAATATAATATCTCCATCAATGGGAGCAATTAGTAAACTGACTCAGTTGTCATGAAGGAATATTTAAATTTCCTTTTTGACATAGTAGTGATTTATTAATAGTGATTAAAAAATATTAATAGTAAGTAATGCATTGGGGAATTCCCTGGTGAGCCAGTGGTTAGGATTCTACACTTTCACTGCCAAGGGCCCAGGTTGGGGAACTAGGATCCCACAAGCTGGGAGGTGTGGCCAAAAAACAAATAAACAAAGGAAAAATGGTAAGTAATGCATCAACGATTGTTAATTTTTTATGATGTTTCATTAAAATAACAATGAAGAAAAAAATATGGAAAGACTTCACTTATAATTACTGTTATTATTCTCCAATGTTCTTTTCTAGGCCTAGGGTCTGTGTTTGTGAAGTTGCCAAATGAGGTTCCTATTGCAGTTCTGTGGTGGAGGAGTTCTTGTGAAAAACTGTGTTCCATTTGAGGGTTGTGCTTCAAACCAGCTCTTGTAGTACCCACATTTAACTTACTGTAATTAGCTAGCTTTAGTCTGGTATCTTAGAACTTTGGTGGCACCATTACAGTATTGAGATGTATCTTTGTTTTTTTTTTTTTTTTGTGTTGGTGGTGGGGCTATGACTTTACCATCAGCACATGGAAGAGGAGAAGGCAATGGCACCCCACTCCAGTACTCTTGCTTGGAAAATCCCATGGACGGAGGAGCCTGGTAGGCTGCAGTGTATGGGGTCGTGAAGAGTTGGACACGACTGAGCGACTTCACTTTCACTTTTCACTTTCATGCATTGGAGAAGGAAATGGCAACCCATTCCAGTGTTCTTGCCTTGAGAATCCCAGGGACAGGGGAGCCTGGTGGGCTGCCGTCTATGGGGTCACACAGAGTCGCACATGACTGAAGCGACTTAGCAGCAGCAGCAGCAGCATGGGAGAAGACCTATACAATACTAGGTTTTCATTGTACGTTTTGTCGTATATAGTGAGTTTGTGGGTATTAATAGGCCTTTACACATAAGAGTTGAATTCCCTCTTTAGCTTGGATTCCTGTATATTGTTGAAAAGTTCTCAGCTCAAGATAGGCAGTGGATGGGGCCTGAAGTAATAATCTACCTAATTCTTTCAAAGGGACAGCAACATGTATTCCCAAACTCAGAGGATAAACAACTTCCTCTGGCCTCTCCCTTTTCCAAGTTTTCTTTCTCAAATTGTGGATTTCTTATCTTAGTATTTGTAAAACTTGCCTGATTATAAAAATCATCTAAAATGTTGGTGAAAAACACAATTTTCTGAATCCTTTCTAGGCCTTTGAATCTGAATTTTGAGGAATAGTATACTTTAAAGGGTATGGTTTTTCCAGTGGTCATGAATGGATGTGAGAGTTGGACTGTAAAGAAAGCTGAGTGCCAAAGAATTGATGCTTTTGAACTGTGGTGTTGGAGAAGACTCTTGAGAGTCCCTTGGACTGCAAGGAGATCCAACCAGTCCATTCTGAAGGAGATCAGCCCTGGGATTTCTTTGGAAGGAATGATGCTGAAGCTGAAACTCCAGTACTTTGGCCACCTCATGTGAAGAGTTGACTCATTAAAGAATTGATGCTTTTGAACTGTGGTGTTGGAGAAGACTCTTGAGAGTCCCTTGGACTGCAAGGAGATCCAACCAGTCCATTCTGAAGGAGATCAGCCCTGGGATTTCTTTGGAAGGAATGATGCTGAAGCTGAAACTCCAGTACTTTGGCCACCTCATGTGAAGAGTTGACTCATTGGAAAAGACTCTGATGCTGGGAGGGATTGCGGGCAGGAGGAGAAGGGGATGATCAAGGATGAGATGGCTGGATGGCATCACAGACTCGATGGACGTGAGTCTGAGTAAACTCCGGGAGTTGATGATGGACAGGGAGGCCTGGCGTGCTGCGATTTAATGGGGTCGCAAAGAGTCGGACACAACTGAGCGACCAAACTGAACTGAATTGACTGATACTTTAAACAGAGCTTCCCTGGTAGCTCAGCTGTCAAAGAATCTGCCTGCAATACAGGAGACTCTGGCTCGATTCCTGGGTCAGGAAGATCCCGTGGAGAAGGGATAGGCTACCCTATACTCCAGTATTCTTGGGCATCCCTGGTGGCTCAGGCAATAAAGAATCCACCAGCATTGTGGGAGACCTGGGTTCGGTCCTTGGTTGGGAAGATCCCTTGGAGGAGGGCATGGCAACCCATTCCAGTATTCTTGCCTGGAAAATCCCATGGACAGAGGAGCCTAGCGGGCTATAGTCCATGGGTCACAAAGAAGTTGGACATGACTGAGCAACTAAGCACAGCACACAGCATGCTTTAAATAAGCACCCTGGACAATTCTTACAGTCTAAGCAGACTTGAGAAACAATAGTTTATTTGAAGCAAATTCATAACTGTTGTGGCCATGGCCATATGAAATATAGCACAGGAGATCAGACCAGGTGGGGAGATCATCTTACCCACCCAAAGTCATCACGCAGAAGACTGCCACAACCGTCACTTTGCCTCAGTGAAGAGGGGAAAATGTGTAGATGGGTAATTTTCTCTGTGTCACTTGCAGCTCCAGGATTCTACTGCTCGCTGAAATTACAATTATGTGCATGATGGGATGTGTGTACATTTAGAATTTTTTTTAATGATTTCTTCATGTGGTATTTAAAATTCAGCTTATGCACTGAAAAATTGCTCCCTCATTAAACTCAATGGTTTAATTTGAAAGATAAACAGAGTTTATGCAACTCTAGGTCATTGCTCAGATCTGAAGTAGTATTCCCTGGAAGTGAACTGGTCCCAAAGTTGGGAAATTTTGGGGCTTTTTGAGTTAAACTCACTTCCTGGTTCCTCTCCTCACCCTGGGGCATCAGGTCTCTCCTGCTATCCTCCAGCTGCCTACTCTGTCACCTCTCTCTCCTCTTCTTTCCTCATTAGTGCTCCATGCTCCAAAATCATCTTTCCCTCCCTTTGAAGGTCTTCTCCTGAGTCAAAAGATAAAATAGAATGGCAGAAATAAAGCATAATCCATATACATTTATGGACTATGCACAATCCATAACCCAATAATTCTTATCCTCTAGATTTGGTGATAAATGGCAATCCACTCCAGCACTCTTGCCTGGAAAATCCCATGGAGGGAGGAGCCTGACTGGCTACAGTCCATGGGGTCTTAAAGAGTTGGACACAACTGAGCGACTTCACATAGTAGAAAGAAAAGAATGGATAAATGCACACATGCCCTAGTGGGAGGGACTGATGGATGACTTAGTGCATTAACAAACTGTCCCACATTAAGAATAGACTGGTGGTTGCCAAGGGGGAGCAGGATAGGAGAGGGTTAGGTTGAGGATTTGCAATTAGCAGATACAAACTGGTGTATATATAGAATGGATAAACAATAAAGTCTTACTGTATAGCACAGGAAACTATATTCAATATCCTGTGATAAACCATAATGGAAAATAATATGAGAATGTATATGTGTATATAACTGAGTCATTTTGCTGTACAGCAGTAATTGACATTGTAATTCAACTATACTTCAATTAAGAAAAAACTGTCATTGTCATTGTAAGACAATGCATGTTAACTAAAGGAATAAGTCTCAAATACATGCTATTAGGCAATTGCAAAGGAGTGTGAGGGGAAATTTTGGCCAGAGGGATCTTTAAATCAAACCAAAAGGGGCATAGTTCACTGTGCTACCTGAGGTCAGCCATTGTTCTTGGAAACACGATACCATGTTCAGCCAAGAAAACCAGGGAGACATGCTTGTGTCTGGTTAAAGGGCAATTCCAGGCCTTTCTCCCCACCCTCTTGGTTTCTCTCACCTCTAGCAGGGCACTACCTGGCTACCCTCTGCAGGTAGGTTGTTCCAGAAGCAGACAGTTTCCAAGAGAGTCACAAACTGCAAATCCACGTTCAGAGTCCTCACATTTTTGATATTTACGTTCAGAGTCCTCACATTTTTGATATTTAAGGCTGTTGACTTGTGGACTAAATGGCTGTCAGAGTCCTTTCACGAAGATAGAGTCAAGCACCTTTGGCTCAGGCTCTTATCACTCTATGTAAAGGTGAAAAATTGATTGGAAGACAATGTGGCATTTTATTTTCCCTCATGTCAGTTGAAAGTTTAGTTTCCATGTCTTTCTGTGTCACTGAAATAATAAATGCAAATCCAACCAGGCAGGGTTTTTTTTCTTCACTAAAGGGTTCTGCATTAGGAAATGAAAAAATTTGACAGAGTAAATGCAGAGTGAATAATAGGAAACACATTGTATCCCCCTTTCCCAAGCTGAGATACAAAGCTCAGTCATTCATCAGGCTGTGTGTTGCGACATTTTATGCCATCCTTGGGTCCTTAGGTATCATGACTGCTTGGTGATTTTCAGTGATGGGGCAGACCTACAGAGATAAGACGGGATGTGTCTCTGTTGAATTCAATTTTCAGCGTACCCTCACTCATTTAATGCTTCTCATATTTAAAAATCTGAAATATTGGTAACAGAAATTTGATGGGCCTGGTTTCCATCTACAAGATGTATTGAATGATACTGAAGAAATATTTTGGCTCAAGACCAATGATTAAATATGCTAAGAGACCTATTTTTCTGAGTGCCTTTGTATTTAGTGTTGCATTTTAAGTGACTTTGAAGTAGAGTTAGTGTTTAAATTACTTATTCTTTAAAGAACAAGTGTAGATACTTTATTATGAAATAGTGAAGAGTTTATCAGTAGTGAGCGACACTTCCTGGGTGCCAAGCTCTAAGTGTTTTATGTGTATCATATGTTGTTCTCACTACAACCCCAGGAATGGCTGCCATTTTTGTCGGTGTTTTTAGATGGGGAAACTGAAGCACAGGGATTTTGGATGACTTCAACAAGGTCTACCCTGGCTAGAGGTGCTGCTGGGCTGTGGGCCAGACAGCACTACTGCACAGTCTTCATGTGAATCCATAGAGCTGTACTGCCTCTGCAACAACAACGAAAATGTCTAGAAGAATGCACTGAAACCTGGCAGGACAAGTCCCCTCTAGGATTGCAAGAACTTTTATTTAGGATGATAAAGTATTCATGTATTAAATGTGATTGAAACTTGTAAAGTTAAAATTGTCAAAGTCCTCAGTCAGGTTATTAATTTCCATAAATTTGTTGAGAATCTAGGGATTATGTTAAAGAGATTATCTTCTTGTTTTTTCAGATAAGGAAACTGAGGTTATAGGACTTGCTTAAGCACATAAAACTAGTTAGTGACAGAGCAGTTTTGCTGATTCTGTGTGCTTTCTATTGCATTTTTGAGACATATCTTGCATGGAGCAATTTGTAGATCTTAAGTGAATAGTTTGAGAATCTTATCAAATGCATGTAGTCATGTAACCAATTTCAGAACCATATAGATGATTTAGTTCTTGTGATAAAAATCATTTCCATTGTTCCTTAACATTCCTTTGTATTAGGCAACTCTTTGAAAACTTTCCTTGTGTGTATTAGTAAGAATTCATGTACTTACATTTTGTGTGTATCCATACATTTTGCCTATCTCAGCAAAGATACATCTTAATGTGTATGTGTGTATACTTCCTTAAAGACAGAAATAGGATTTTCACAAAGTCCCATGGGCTTCTTTTTATCCTTTTGCAAACCAGTTTCTAATTGATGAAATTGCTAATTGGTTTTCCTTGTTTATCATTCACTCCAGTTGGTCTATAGCCTGACATAATTATTATTACATACAAAAGAATTCTTCAGTTGTTTGATGCTCAAGCTCCCCAGACACACTTAGAGTCAAAGTATACATGTTTGTTTGTTTGTTTTTTTAACTAAGCAGTTTTTGTATTAAAGTCTTGAGAAAGTTTTGTTAAGAATAAGATGTATTGACTAAAGGCAGTGTATCTGAGCATGGGCATCTTTGGTCTGCTGTGCTTTGTGTTAACTAGAAAAGCTTTCCAGCTGAGTTGGTGGTGAATCAACAATGATAGTCTGTAAGCTTGGTTCATTGTGCATCCTTCTCTTTCTCTTTCTGTTTACTCTACAGGCTTGGTGAATGGTGTGTGTATGTGTAAGAGTTGTTGTCTGGCAATGGTACCAGTGTTCATGAGTGATTTTCAAAACCTATTCCATATTCAAAAGTATGAAAAATGTCCTCTAGAGTGAGTGAATCTCAATTCATATAAGTTTGACATCTAAAATAGTAGTCTTCTTTTTGTATCTTGTTCTACAGAATTATTCTAAAATCCCTAGCAAATGTTCCCAAAGGAAGTAAAGTAGTTTTTATAGCTATACTCATATCTGTAATACTATAATTGAGAAAATCGGAGGTAACAACTGTTCAGTAGAAGAATGATTATATCATAGTGAATATATAGATACTAAAAATGATTGATATGTGGCCAAGTTTTTACATGGAAATGTTTAAATAAGACAATATTAAACAAAAAAGAAGATCCTAAAGTTTCTATTGCTATTTTAAGTACTATAAATAGTAATTTTTACTTATGTGAAAAGTTTATACCTTAGAAGAAATTGCTTATGAAACTTTTATGCATGAAAATAATTAATTAAAAAAATTTTTTTTGGCTAGGCCATACAGCATGGTGGATCTTAGTTCTCTGACCAGGGATTGAACCTATGCCCCTTGTAAGTGGAAGCAAGGAGTCTTAACCACTGTACTGCCAGAGAAGTCCTTGGAAATAATTTTGACTTTATTTTGTTTTAAAAACATAAAAGAGTTTTTATTTTGAAATGATTTAAACTACAGAAAAGTTGCAAGAATGATGTCAGTAACTCTCCCTGGTCCTATAGCTATAGTCCCTGATTTTTAACATTTTGTTATATTTGTTTTCTTACTTGCATTCTCTCTTTCCTTATATATGTACATATTTTTCCTGAATCATTTGAGAGTAGCAGGTACATCATGCCCATTTACTCCCTTAATCTTCAGTGCATTTTTCCTAAAAAATATTCTCTTGTGTACATACAGTAGAATTGTTAAATTCAGGAAATTTAACATGGATATATAAAACTTTAAACAATGTAGTCTATATTTCAATTGTCCATCGTCCTAACCTTGTTGTTTTCTAGCATTTGCCCTTCTCCAGTTCTGAATCCAGTCCAAGATCATATGTTGTATTTAGTCATGTTGTCTCTTTCAGTGCAGTTCAGTTCAGTCGCTCAGTCGTGTCCGACTCTTTGCGACCCCATGAATCACAGCGCGCCAGGCCTCCCTATCCATCACCATCTCCCGGAGTTCACTCAGACTCACGTCCATCGAGTCCGTGATGCCATCCAGCCATCTCATCCTCGGTCGTCCCCTTCTCCTCCTGCCCCCAATCCCTCCCAGCATCAGAGTCTTTTCCAATGAGTCAACTCTTCGCATGAGGTGGCCAAAGTACTGGAGTTTCAGCTTTAGCATCAGTCCT
>SJYX01017196.1:66169-84278 GCA_006410675.1 Oreotragus oreotragus
CTGACACTGTTTCCACTGTTTCCCCATCTATTTCCCATGAAGTGATGGGACCGGATGCCATGATCTTCGTTTTCTGAATGTTGAGCTTTAAGCCAACTTTTTCGCTCTCCTCCTTCACTTTCATCAAGAGGCTTTTTAGCTCCTCCTCACTTTCTGCCATAAGGGTGGTGTCATCAGCATATCTGAGGTTATTGATATTTCTCCCGGCAATCTTGATTCCAGCTTGTGTTTCTTCCAGTCCAGCGTTTCTCATGATGTACTCTGCATATAAGTTAAATAAGCAGGGAGACAATATACAGCCTTGACGTACTCCTTTTCCTATTTGGAACCAGTCTGTTGTTCCATGTGCAGTTCTCTTCCCCACCTTTCTTTGTCTTTTGTGATATTGGCATATTTGAAGAATATGGACCGGTGATTTTATATTCCTCAATTTGAATTTGTTTGATGTTTCCTTGTGATAAGATTTAGATTTCTTCCTGAGGAAATTCAATGTTTGACTAGAAAACTACAAAAGAAATGTCATGTTCTTCTCAGCATGTGGCATCTGGAGTTACATGAAGTCTATCTGCTCCTCATTGGTCATGTTAATATTGATCATTTGATTAAAGTATCTCATTTCTGCACAGTATGGTTGAGATTTTCCCCATTAACAGCTGGTAAGCATTCTGAGGAGAGATGTGTTATGAGCATAGAGGATAAGTATGCTCTTTATCTTACTCTTGGGACTTCCCTGGTGGCTCAGATGGTAAAGCGTCTGTCTACATTGCGGGAGACCCGGGTTCAACCCCTGGGTCGGGAAGATCTCCTGGAGAAGGAAATGGCAACCCACTCCAGTATTCTTGCCTGGAAAATTCCATGGACTGGAACCTGGTAGGCTACAGTCCATGGGGTCGCAGAGTCAGACACAACTGAGCAACTTCACTTTCACTTATCCTACTCTTTCCTCTAGACTTAGCATCTGTCTTGGTTTCTTTAGGAACCAAGACTACTCACATTTCCCAAGACTCACATATACATACCCTTGATAAAGAGGAAAACTTGAGTGATTTTGCTGAGATTATATCTTTGTCTGTGATACTCCCATTCACCCCTAACTAGTTTATACCACAATTTAAGCCTATCTCAAAATGCTGTCTGTACTTCCCTATTTGTAACTAGATTTAATGTTTTCCTCCTTGACATCCAGGAGCACTTTGTACTTTTCTTGGGGGACATACTAACTTCTACTTTGTGCTTGTAACTAATGGTGTACTTCCTCCGTCTCGGTTACCACACAGCCAGTGCCTTGAGGACATGGACTGTGTCCTAATCTGCAACCTTTATTGGCCTTAGAATAGGCAGTTGATGGGAGACGCATGATCGGTGTTTTTTCATGAAATGTGTATTTACTCCTACTACTCACTGCTTCTGATATGCTAGAAATACTCAGTTGCATGTTTCAAGAACTCAGTTTCATCTGTTTAACATCTCTACACCTCCTGTTTAACAACATGTTGCTATTTTGCCCCTAACGTAGGAATGGAAACCCTTCAGTGTCTGTCATTTTTGTATTCTTAGCTCAGGTGTTAAGAAAAGTGTTGTTGAGTGAATGAGTTGCTTCCTTACTGTGAGGATTTGTGTTTTACGTTGTCATCTAAGTCTCTTAATAGGGCACCGGGCCAACTTTTCACGGCTTTGACAAGAAGGTATGATGAGGTCTGCTCTTCCTCTGGGGCATGCTTCTAACACTCATTAAGGATAACTCCGTATGGGTATAGATAGGAGAGCAGTTCCCTACTTCAGGACTCCTCTTGTGTATAGGCTTTAGAAACTGAAAGTATAACCTGCCAAAATCACAGGAGTTAGGAGCCAAGGTTATTAATTTGTTCACATAGTATTAATTTATTCTGCCAAGACATGTAAGAACAAGCATTAATTTAGTTTGTAAGTTTAATGAGTGTTTAGAAGAAATGAAATTCTAAGTAGGTCAATCAAATCTTACGGTACAGCTAACTTGCAATTATACTGGGAAAAGTTGTCCAGACAGATGATACTATACTGCATGTTACTTTATACACAAAGTGTATAAAATGCATAAAATCCGTCTTTTCTATAGAGTATTTTTTTAGGTTAAGTTTTTGAAATGGTTGAAGGCATATCATTCTTCATAGTGGGGCTTTCCTTTAGAACATGAACTGGTCTATTATTTTAAAGATAATTTTTAAACTTTACAGTAGTTTTAGATTTCCAGGAAAGTTACACAGATAGTACAGAGAACACCCCAGCCACTTTTCCTCTATTGTTAACATCACATTTCAGTATGTACATGTGTCACAAGTTAGAAATAAACACTGGTACTTTATTCTTAACTACACTTAACACTTTATTCAGATTTCACCAATTTTTCTCTAATGTCCTTTTCTTTATTCTGGAATCCCACAGAAGACACTACATTATGTTTAGTTAACATGTCTCCCTAGCCTCCTCTGGTCTGTGACAGTTTCTCAGACTTTTCTTGTCTTTGATGGCCCTGACAGTTTTTAAAAGTGTTAGTCGGGTTTTTTTTTTTTTTTTAGACTGTCCCTCAATCTTGATTTCTTCAGTGTTTTTCTCATGGTTAGACAAGGGTTTTGGGGAAGAAGACCACAGGAGTAGTGCCACTCTTATTACATCATATTAAGTTTACATATAGTCAATGTGACTCATCATATTGATGTTAACCTTGCCACAGTGGTCAGGTTTCTATACTGCGAAGGTACTTTTTACTCCTTTTCAATACTCTACTTTTTGAAGCCAGTCATAACAGCCAGCCTACTCTAAATGGAGTAATAGGATGGAAAATTAAGTTTCACTTCTTGGAGGGGAAAGTATTATCGTGAATTCTGCTGTAAGGCAGACTTGTCTCTTCTTACTTATTTAATCATTTATTTGTACCAGTATGAACACATTATATTTGATTTATACTTTGTATTACAATAAAATACTTTGTTATTTATTTTGTTTTTCAGACAGTTCCAGCTTTGGCCATTGGAAACTCTTTCAGCTAATTCCTGTGTCTCTTTGATATGTACCTATCATTTTTGTTTTTGGAGCACTTCCTTGTTTTCTGGTGCTAGAGGATGCTCTGGGCTATCTTGTATATTGTTGGACCAGCCCTAGAATCAGCCATTTCTACAGGGAGCCATGGTTCATTTTGTAGAATGGTATTAGAAAGCAAGATCTGGTCCAGTTTTTGATCATATAATAATGAATTTTGCAAATGAAAGTGAGGTAGAGAACATATTCTTTGATTACAGCTTTAAGTTACTTTGAATCATATCTCCACCATGAATAGGCTGATCAGCTATCCCAGTTTGCATAGACCTGAGAGGTTTTTCCAGGGATATGGGACTTCCAATGAAAAGGGTGAGTTGGCCACCCTAGTCATGGAATTGGTTATGTTCTTTGGTTGCAAGAGACTGAAATTCAAATAAAGTGACCTCAGTTTAAAAAGGGAATTTAATGATTCATTTAACTGAGAAATATAAGGATGTATGGATTTCAGGAAGAGCTGGATCCAGGGGTCAAATTATTTAATTAGGGCTCCCTCCAACTTCATGTTTCAACTCCACTTCTCTCTGTGTATTGATTCTTTCTTAGACTTTATGCTTGAGGTGGGAAAAGTGTGGACTCTCTTTAGTGGAGAACAGCTGTCCTCATCCCCTAGAACAGGGATCAAAACTGCAGTGCCTAGAGGGGTGAGGCTTGGTGGAGGACAATAGGGAGTGATGGGAACTTTAAGGGAAGCTCTAGTTATCAATGCTATGCAGGAATGCAAGTTTACTATTGCCAGATACTGCCATTTTTCAAAAGAAGCCAGAAATTTGAAACCCTGATTTTTAAATGTTGCCAGCTAATTAAATAACAACAGCAACAACATTAACATTATTTATACCAAATAAACACACCTATGGGGAAAATATATTAAAATATGTTTTGGCTTGCCAGTTTATAACCTCTGGCTTCAGAAGTTCATGGCCACTCTCTCGTAGCCTAAGGACCTACTTGGGTACATACCTGTGGAAGGTGGCTCACTTAGTGTTCTCAGGACACATTTACTATTTTTGAAAATAGATACCATTTAACTTAATAATCACTAAATTCATCAAGCACTTTCTATGTGTCAGGCATTATGATAAGCTATTTATACATCTCTTTTAATCCTTAAAGTAACCTATGAAATAGTTACTATTAGTATTATCACCATAGTCCTCCTACAGATGAAGAAACTGGGAACAGAGAGGATTTGTATTTTCCTCAGTGTTTATAACTGGAAGCACCAGGGCAGGTTTTAGATCCCTGCTGGGTCTGACTGCTCAGATTCTTTGCTCCATTGCTACACTGCTTCAAATGGCTGCAGAGAAGAGACATGTTATGTCTCAGGGTCAGAGAGGTCTGGGATGGAAGAACCTTGGAGATTATTCAGTATGTTAACTTCCTTATTTTAAGATGGGGAAATTGAGGCCAAGAGCATGGAGTGATGGCTTCACAGTCTTATCAGTGGTGAGCTGGGATAAGTGTAAAGCCTTTTTGATGCTTCATGTAGCTTCTGGGATTTGCTAACTGCAAGGACTAAATCCATGGTGGGTTTTACAAAGCATTCTGAAGACTTGACAAATGATCCCTGCAATTGCTGTTTCTGAATTGACATAATTCTTCATCTCTCATGTTAAGCTTTTCGAAGGGAAGGATATTTTCCTGTCTTTTTAACCAGGAAAGAAGATTACAACAATCATTTTTCTCTAAAGTGATAATTTCATCTATATGCTTAGCCATCACTGTGATTTGAGTACGAGGCCAGAGTAAGATAGGGAAGAAATTTCACAACTGTGATAAATAGGTCTTTTAAGGTCTTTCTATCAATTCCTAAGAGATACATTACCAAGATGCCTTGAAAGTTACATTTTGTCTTCATACAAATGATCATAATGTTCAATTTCAAAAATACTAAATTCCAATGTGTGATTCCTTAAAGGTATATACATGTGAATTTAACAGATATTTAAAGAAAACCATGTTTTTAACTGAAGTATAATTGATTTCCAATGTTGTATTAATTTCAAATATACAGCACTGTGATTCAGCCATATATTCACACATATATATCTATTCTTTTCCCTAAAGTTATTACAAAATGTTGATTATAGTTCCTTGTGTTATACAGAAGGTCCTGTTGATTATCTATTTTACATTATATATAAGAGTGTGTATATGTTAATCCCAGAGTCTCTCCCACCTGCTTTCTCCTTTGGTGACCATAAGTTTGTTTTCTATGTTGGTCTGTTTCTGTTTTGTAAATAAGTTCATTTGTATCTTTTTTTAAAGATAAGCAATATCATATGATATTTGTCTTTCTCTGTCTGGCTTACTTCGCTTATTATGATAATCTCTAGGTCCTTCCATGTTGCTATATATGGCATTATTTCATTCTTTTTTATGGGTGAGTAATATTCCATTATAATGCACCACATTTTCTTTTTCTATTCATCTGAGAGACAGCCTTTTGTGTGAGAGAAATTTTGCTCGTTTTGGGGGAATATAAAAATTAATAAGGCATGATTCCCATCTTCAGGGAGCTTATTACATAGTATAAAAATTATTATTAATAAATCTCAATTACAATAGAATAAAAGAAAAAATAAAACCACTGAAGAAGTACTAGAAAAAGAAGCATCAAATCTGACTGAAAAGATCAGGGAGGACTTCGCAAAAGATTTCAGCTGGATTTTGAAGGCTGGTCAGATTTTAGCAGCTACAGACAGGGATGAAAGCTCTAAAGAGAAAAGGAAGTGCATGAGTAAGTATACAAAGTGAGAAACAAAGGATGCCTTAAGAAAACATGTGATAGCAAATTTGGTCATATGTGCAGGGCTCTCTCATTGCTAGACTAAAGAGTCTGCTCTACTTGGTAAGCCTGGAGGATCTATTACAGACTTTGAATGGAGAAATGAGATGATCAGGGATTTTTATAGGTGGACTTCACAGGACTGAAGGTGAATAGACTATTAGAAAAGCTATTATGGAGCTTTCAACAAGAGCCAGTGCTGGTCTCATGAGCGGCTTGGCAGTGGGAGTAGAAAGAACACTGAAGGACATGGTGGAAGTAGTCTTTGGACTTGGTAGTGGGATGTGGGAAGGACTTACAAGTTAATTCTAGGTGATTTCTGTGGTTTGAAGCCTCTGTAACTGGGAGAATGGTAGCATTATTATAGAAATGGGGAAGAGGGAGAGGAACTGGTTTGGAATAGAAGATGGGATAATTTCAAATTATTGAGATAGATGAGCTATCTAGCTATCAAGGGAGATATATGTACATTTGGGTCTGGGGTTCTGGTGTGAGTATAGTTTACAGATTTAGGCTTGGGAGTCATTTACATGGAAAATAAGAGACAGGCTTAGCTGTTTATTATATTATGCCTGTTATTTTCTTTCTTTTTTCTTCATTTTTTTATTGAAGTATACTTGATTTGCAATATTCTGTTAGTTTCATGTACAGCAAAATGATCAGTATATATTTTTTCAGATTATTTTCCATTGTAGGTTATTATAAGATATTGAATGTTGTTCCCTGTGTTATACAATAAATGCTTCTTGCTCTGCTATTTTGTGTATGGTAGTTAATATCTGTTAATCTCGTGCTTCTTACTTATCCCTCCCCATGCCCCTTTCCACTTGGTAATCAAGAATTTGTTTTCTATGTCTGTAAATCTGTTTCTGTTTTGTGTATAGAATTATTTGTATTACTTTTTAGATTCCACAGATAAGTGATATATATATAAATATGAATTTTTCTCTATATGATTTATTTCACTTAGCTCATATTTTCTGCGTCCATCCATCTTTCTGCAAATGGCAATATTTCAGCCTTTTTATGGATGAATAATATTCCATTACATATATATACCACATCTTCTCAAGCCAAACATCTGTAGATGGGCATTCGGGTTATGTCCATGTCTTGGCTATTGTAAATAGTGTTGCTGTGAACATTCAGGTGCGTGTATTTTTTCAAATTAGAGTTTTTGTGTTTTCCATATATATGCCCAGAAGTGGGATTATTGGATCATATGGTAGCTCTATTTTCAGTTTTTTAAGGAATTTCTATACTGTTTTCCATAGTGGCTGTACCAGTTTACATTCCCACCAACCATGTAGGAGAGTTCCCTTTTCTCCACACTCTCCAACATTTATTATTTGTAGACTTTTTGATGATGGGTATTCTGACCAATGTTAGGTTATACTGCATTTTTGTTGGCCGTCTTGGAAACATGTCTGTTTAGGTCTTCTGCCTGTTTTTTGATTGAGCTGTCTGTTTTGTGGTATTGAATTGTATGAGCTATTGTATATTTTGGAAATTAAGCCCTTGTCAGTCTGCCTCATTTGCAAATATTTTCTCCCATTCTGTAGGTTGTCTTTTTATTTTGTTGATGGTTTCCTTTTCTGTGCAAGAGTTTTTAAGTTTGATTAAGTCCCTTTCGTTTATTTTTGCTTTTATTTCTTTTGCCTTGGGAGACTGATCTAAGAAAATATTGCTACAATTTATATCTGAAAATATTTTGTCTGTATTCTCTCTAGGAGTTTTATGACGTCATGTCCTATGTTTAGGTCTTTAAACCATTTTGAGTTTATTTTGTATATGTTATGAGGGAGTGTTCTAATTTCATTGATTTGCATGAGGTTATCCAGCTTTCTCACCACCACCTGCTGAAGAGGCTGTCTTTTCTCCATTGTATATTCTTGTCTTCTTTGTTGTGGGTTAATTGACTGTAGGCATGTGAGTTTATTTTTGGGTTCTCTATTTTGTTCCATTGAAATGGAGCTGTTTTTTGTGCCAATACCATGTTGTCTTGCTTATGTAGCTTTGTAGTGTTATCTGAAGTCTGGTTGGGATATGCTTCCAGCTTTGTTATTTTTCCTCAGGATTGCTTTGGCAATTCTGGGTCTTTCATGGTTCCATATAAAGTTTGGGATAATTTATTCTAGTTCTGTGAAAAATGTTTTGGATATTTTCATAGGGATCACATTAAGTCTGTAGATTGCTTTGGGTAGTGTGGCCATTTTAACAATATTAATTCTTCTAAGCCAAGAACATGGGATATCTTTCCATTTTTTGAAATCATCTTCAATTTCATTCATCAATATTTTATAGTTTTCAGTGTATAGGTTTTTCATCTCCTTGGTTAGGTTTATTCCTAGGTATTTATGTGATTTTAAAGCAGTGATTTTTTTTTTTTTTTAACTTTCTGGTATTTCATTGTTACGGTAAAGAAGTACAACAGATTTCTATATATTAATCTTGTATCCTTACACCTGTTATTTTCTAATCTGTGGATAAGTTTTTAAAAAATATATTGTAGTATTCAGTTCTCATCAAAACACCATGAAACTGGGACCCAGAGGGGTTGATTAGTTTGCTCATATTCTCAGAGTTTGTTCATCTGTTCATTCCAAAGACCAACTTTTTGCCAGATCTTGTTCTGGTGAGAGGCAAAATTTGAAGCATACTGAGTTGAGTTCCCTGTAAGAAAGCTAAGGTTTGACTGTATTAAAAGGAGGCGGAGATGGAATGAAGACAGAATTTGCTGGGATTGCAGAGAAGGGAGGCCAGTGTCCTAACAGGGTTTATTGGTAGTTATGGGTCTTCCCATAGTGCAGAGGAAGAGCCAAGGATGTTGATGGAAGAGTGGACATAGGAGAAGACGTGGATCCTGGTTCTAAAGCAGCTAGGGAAGGATCTTTTAGGTCTATAGACAGCCATGAAGAAGGATGGCAAATAGTGGGGAAGTCAGATGACCTATACCTGAGATTAGGAGAGATTATTAACTAAAGTTTTAGAAAATAAGATGGTGTGAGAGGAGTGAAGAAAGCATAAAGAATGCTTATTCACATTGAAAGGGAGATCTAGAAGATGTATGTAAGTGAAATAAGATGGTTGATAACTAGAGTACATTTGGATAGGGATGAAGATGCTGGTAGCTGGTAGCTGGTAGAAAGGAGAGGAAGAGGCATGACAGAGACATTTGAGAGGAGGCTGGAGGGGATGGAAGGTTCTGAAGAAGTCTAGTTGGAATGCTGGCTAGATTACAGTTCTGTGTATAACCTAAAGTGGCTTTAAACCTAACTGCTATAAGTAAACATAGCTCAAGTGTGTCATACTATATAAATATTTTGGAATACAGAATGGAGCTGTTGTACAACAATGCCTGGAATGCTTTCTTTGTATTGACTAATCAAGTAACAATCAACCTGAAAAGGTCAGGAGAGTTCTCTCTTCCTCTCTTTTTAATGGAACAAATGTCATCATACATCAACATTGTTTTAAAATTTGTGGTAGCTACATAAATAATTCTGTGCTTGGGAGGAATAACTCTCACACCTTTGGGGGTTAATTTTACTTCCTTTGAAATGCTGTAGAATTTTAAACAAGTTCTCATTCTTGGATAACTGCCATGCCAGCTTTTAAAAGTGCTAAATGGCTTTTTGTGTGTTCATGTGTGGATGTGGTATTTAATTAAAAAGAAACCTGAAGTCCACCCAACTTTTAAAACAACACCTTTTTTTCTGAATTTCAAGCCCTACTCTATGGTTATAACGGACAAGGTGGTATTCATGGAATTACTACAACACAAGATCTGGCATCAGATATCCTGCACATAAGACCAACCTTCCCATATTTTAATGGAGTGACTTGGTGACACTGCTTAACTTTCTTCAGCTTCGGTTTCTTCATTTGTAAAATAGGAATGGAAGCATCTTGCCCAGAGATTGCACATGAAGATGAAGTGAGATAAGGGTGAAATGATCGGCTTCAAGGGTTGGGTGCTTGGAGCTTACCGTTATAACTCTCTGTATTGGGGAATTCAGACGTGCAACAGTGTGAGAACTTTGGTCCAGGATATGTCTACTTTCTCATCTGAGTCTCTGAAATTTCCCATAGGTTCTATAACCAAAAATAAAACTGCAGTACTTATTTAAAGGGAAGATATAGGAAGTCATATGGGCCACTGAGGGAATTGAATCAGCTTACTACAAGAATTTTAAGTAGCCTTAGGCACGGCCCTTGAAACTCTGCTTCTGATTCCCTTCTTGAGCTGCTGCAATCCACTGGCTAATTCTTCTTGAGAGACAATGCAGGTTCCTCATCATAATAGTGAGATTAACTCTGATTTAAGAAACTTGTTTTCCTGGCAAGAGCAGAGTTCATGTTCTATTTATAGCAGATCTCTGGACTAATGCTCTCTAACTTTGCCTCTGAACTGATTCATATACACCAGGGATTTTAAGATCGGTTCTGATTCTAAGGTTAGGAAGACTGTTCCAAAGTAGCCTAACTCTTTGACCTTTCCTACTTATCTACATTAGTCTGGAAGTTGTACTACTATTTTTGGATGTAGAAGTTGAGGGATTAGGAAATTAGCTTTCATTTTGCTAATTAGATTTTAAATAAGACTATCCTTTTCATGAGGCTGTAGGAATGGATTAGTCCAAAGAATACCTAGACATTTTTTTAGCCCTTAAAGGGTTACCCAGATCCTAACTTATCTCTTCACTTCCCTAACTCTCTTTTCCTCTCCCCTCCTCTCCCTTACTCTTCTCTTTTCTGTTTTCTTCCTTTCCTTTCTCTTTCTTTCCCTGTTCTCACTCATCTATTATCTGTCATCCATCTATTTATCCATCTATCAGTCTGCCTATCCTCTTTCTCTCTCTCTCTCTCTCTCTATTGCTGGGGTCCAGCCCCGGTGGATCCAGGGAATTCGAAGCGGGGACAGAGTCGGCGAGGAAAAACTTATTTATTTAGAAATATAAAGAGAGATTAGGAAAGAATAGTGTAGTAGGAAAATTAGTGGAGAAAAGGGGCTGAATAACTTGGTTTATGCAGAGAACCAATAAAACTCTGAGACAAGGGGTTTTCACCGTCTACATAGGCCACAGGAGCCTGCTTGAATAACAGAGGGTGCCCTGCCTTGGGCTCCCTCTGGCGGGGGTCTTAGAAGCCAGGGCAAATAAGTAGACACAGTGAGCATCCATGCTCCAGATGGGAATTCAGCCAGAAAAGGGAGAAAAGAATGACATGGGGGAGCCAAGCATTGGTGCCAGACCCAAGACTTTATTTTCAAAAGCAGCTTATATACCCCAAGTTATAAAGAAATAATGGAATATGCAGAGTTATGCAGGGACAGCAGTCCTGACCATTATTGAGACCAGGCTTTCCTCTTGAATACCTTCCCCTATACAAAAGGTCCCAGGTGGTTTTACATCATCTTATGGCCAGGGGGGTCTGTTAACATTTTTATGGCTCTTTTCCTAGATAAATGTCTATCAACCAGAAAACCCATTTTCCCTTGAAGTGTTTTTTCTTAATCTGCATCACCCTCAAAGTACTAAATAAAGCTACATTCCTGTAGAACAAAGGTGCAGTGGGTTATAACAAAGAAAGTACTTAACTCAAAGATCTAATGTTGCTAATACCAGGGCTACTACCTGTTTTTTCTACATGCCAACTATATCAACAAATAAAAGATATGAAAATTTGGCAACAAGTATTGGCTCAACAAATGAAACCCTTAATCAGTCCTATTCTAATGATTTTGACTCCTCGGAAGCCCCTACATTCCTAGGATGTTTTAAGCTTCCTGTGCCTCTCCAGGTCGGGAGGCCACAAACAATCACATGCGCAGCTGTAAGAGTTTGGCAGGCAGGCTAGAAAGCCATCAGAGGGGTTTTTGGATTGAAACACTCTTATTATGCCCAGGAGACTTATTAGCTAAAAGCTCTAAATTTTTTCCAGAAAAAGGTGGTGGGGGGACAGCCCCCTCTTAATGTCAGAAGAGTAGGTGGAAAGCATAACACAGTAAAGCAGGCAGACTCTGGTTTCGGGGCAGATGCACGAGCAGATCCAGCGAGGCTCCCTTAAGGCCCGATTCATCTTTGCCTGTCGGGCCCCTTAATCTCATGACCTTTGCCACGGGCGGGACTCCTCGTGCTGGCTCCCGGCACTATCATGTACCTTTGTCTACCTATATTTTGTTTTAATGGGAATGGGAACAAAGGTGATAAGGGAGCAGTAGTTATCTGAAGTTTCAAATATCACTGGAGTTTGTTTGAAATGTTGCATGAAAGCAGTTCAATTTTACCTGTCTTGTATCATCATTTCTTAAAATCATGGTCAAGGAAGGACTTTTCTAGAGTCCAAAGAGATGCAATTCAGTGTAATGAGACAAAACAGAGCAAAGGAAACTTGTTGGTTGAAAGCTAGAATTCCTAGTGATAAGAAAACAATTACAATCTCCTTTACCTCTTCAAAAGAAGAGGTACTAGTGGCTCCAGCTCCTCACCTGGCCTCATTTTCCAGTTGCCATAACACTTTCTGCCCTGAGATAGACTACAGCCCTTCTGTCTGCACCTCACATCTGTGTAAGCAACCATCAGCCCACCAGTGCTGTGTAGGTGATCCACTCAAAACCCAGGTCTCTTAATTGCTTGAACTTCTCAATTCCTGTAATCCTCCCACTCCATTGCAACCAGTCATTGCCACTCCTGTGGTTACACTACATGTTTTTGGTAGTGTTACTAATAGCTTCTCCTCCTTCAAAATTCCGGACAGTAAATTTTGTCCTGCTATCTGATTACCACCTTCTGAATCTCAGTCTCACTCCTACCAGTTCCCTTTGAACTCTTCTTGGATGCCATAGGGACATTCAATCCATTGACCCTAGGCTTTCTAAAAATTTTCTCCTCTTTCATATTGTTGTTTACCTTCTTGCCCAGCTAGTTTCTGTGATCTGGCATTTTAGTCACATCTTTGCAGAAAAGCTGAATTCAGTTGTTCTTCTCTCTCTCCATAGTACTCATTTGAAAAAAACCCAACCTTGTGAAGCCTGGTTATCCTATGCTGTGACCATACCTGAGCAACTGCTGTTTGTAGAGAAAGTTTATACAACTGTGCTGACTGGGCTTGTCTAAATTTATCCACCCTAAATCTGAAATGGTATCCAATGCGGCCAGACAATGCTATTATAGTTTCCTGGCACATTAACTCTACTACACTCTAAGATGCCCTATATTCTCAAACCTCCATACTTACATCCCATTTATAATCTTAACCAATTAAATGCAGCTGACTAATTGCTACCATATCTCCCTATCACTGAAACTATTAACCTACCTGCATCTGTACCTCCACATATTCTATTTTTCTTCTGTTACACTGGGAGTAGTGTTTCTACTCCTCACATCTGATGTATTACTATGGATAGTTGTTTAAAATTAAACTGCCTTTGGTCCCACATCCCACTTGTATGTTGTTTCTCTATTTTTCTTTACATAATCTACAAATTATTTGTTTATAACTGTCTTCATTTCCCATTTTTCTTTTCACAGGTCCATTCCAGGGACACTTTTTGTACCTACCATTCTGCTGAAATTGGTCTGTTTACTACCATCTAATCGGTCAATTATCTATTTAATGGTCAATTTCTATCCTCACCTCATTCAACCTTTTACTAGCATCTGACACAGGTGACCTCTCTTTCTTTCTCCTCTTTCTTCATCTTCTTTTCATATTTAATGATTTTATTGTTTGTTTCACAAATGAAACACGTTAGTAAATAATTCTGAAGTGATGACTGTAAATAGGTAATGAAATCCTGTTGACGACTGACTTTGACTCCTTCATAGGTGCAGCTTTCCCTTTTTGAAAAAAAGTTTTTAAAAAATATCTATTTATTTGGCTGCATTGGATGTTAGCTGCAACACCTGGGATCTTTGATCTTTGCTGAGGCATGCGAGATCTTTTAGTTGTGGCATATGAGATCTAGTTCCCTAACCAGGGATCAGACCCGGGCCCCCTGCATTGGAGCTTGGAGTCTTAGTCACTGGACCACCAGGGAAGACCCCATCTTTCCCTTTTGAAATTCCTCAGTGATCTCCTGGTAAAGCACACTTGATAATTGAATATGTGACATATTTTGAAGAGTAACTGCTAATTCCTGATTGAGTAAATGTCTCCTTTTTTCTTGAAACTTTTTTCTCTAAACTGCCACATGTTTCTCTGACTTTTTTCCTATTTTTGCTGGTTGTTGTTTGTTATTCAGCCTCTACACTGGAATGCTCCAGCATTGGGAACGTTCTGATTCTGTCACTTCCTATCTATATGACCTTGAGAAATTTACTGTATTATTTCCCTCATTGAGAAATGAGGGAAAATCATAATTTCTGCTTCCTAGAGATATTGTAAGGATTGAACGAGTTAATATAGAGAGAGCATATATGAAAGCTGTCTGTTAATTAGTGCTATATATTAATGTGATATATTAATAGCAGCTGTTATTATTGCCCTCACTTTTTAATTTGGTGCTAAGGTAAAAGGGGCTTGCTTTTGGGTCATGGAACTGTAAAATGCCAATTAATAGCTTCTGATGGCCCTTTTTTCCTATGTGGAGAAAGTCAACATGAAAAGAGTGAGGCTAACATATAAAAGTAGCCAAGCAGAAGTAAGTGAGTAGTGTAATAGTCAGCATTCTTGGTTGTGAACAGCAGAATCAATTCCAGATAGTCCAGCTAAATTAAACAAAAAATGGATTTATTAAAAAAACATTAGGTAGCTGGAGGAATTTCCAGGATTACTGGAAAACGCAATTCATATTTCATTGCCATGAAATATTGCAGCCATGAACAGTATAGCTAAGAAAAACGGCTAACCTCTTTAAACAATTAGTCTAGGAGAAGCACATCCCTACTACTGGCTGCCACTTAACATGCCCCAACCCTGAACCTGATGTCAAAATCTGTGCCACTGATGCCCCAGAAGACTAAGACAACTTGACTACTGACTGATATTGTTGGATAAATCAACAAATTTCCCAGTGCAAGGCCAACACTGCAAGTCTTGTGTGGCTAAATCTGTTTGGCAAAGCACAGATCATATGTTTTTGCTCTAGCTGCAAAGGAGTCTGGTGAATGTAATTTTTTATATCTTACTTTTGGAAGGCAGAATTGACAGTGTGGAAAACTATAAAGATATAAGAATGATTTTGGGCAGCCACAATGGTATATTTCCAACCTAGATTTGTGTTGTAGAAAAGGGGACCTGTTGATTTCATGTAAATTCCTTGATTTAGTTGTACCTAAGCCTGGAAAAGGTCAGTTTTTATTCCAATCCCCAAGAAAGGCAATGCCAAAGAATGCTGAAACTACCATACAATTGCATTCATCTCACACGCTAGTAAAGTAACGCTCAAAATTCTCCAAGCCAGGATTCAGCAATACGCTAACTGTGAACTTTGTTCAAGCTGCTTTTAGAAAAGGCAGAGGAACCAGAGAGCAAATTGCCAGCATCTGCTGGATCATTGAAAAAGCAAGATAGTTCCAGNCTATGAGGTATAATCATGACTAGCTCAATCTGCCTTCGCCAAACAAACCTAAAATCACTTACCTGCCCCCATTGCAGGGTCTATAGTCCTACTAAAATTAGGAGGATATGGCATACTATGAATTACATTACTCCTAAACCCAGTAACTGACTTCATAGCATATCCGTTCATCATATTATCCCTATAATCATGACTAGCTCAATCTGCCTTCGCCAAACAGACCTAAAATCACTTACCGCATATTCTTCCGTTAGCCACATAGCACTTGTTATTGTAGCTATTCTCATCCAAACACCAGCTCTCTTGCAGCTGGGAATGTGTCCCAGGCTCTGCCAAAAATCTAAATGCCAGGGAGTGAGACTTGGAGGGATGCAGCCTGAGGGTATCCAGAGAAACAGGATCTTCTTGCAGACTAGTGGCTGAGCATTTTGTTCTTTTGAGGTAGTCCCAATATAGGTTCTCAAGTCTGGTTCCTAGTATCATAGGTATTGAGTGATGGTGGTGAGATTTCCACTGAAGCATAACTATGGCATTCTGAGAATTTTTCTTGGTTGGTGGTGTTCCTGCCTGAGTAGCATTCAAACCTGGCTTTTCTAGGCCTTGTGAAATTTTGTAAATAATCTAACAGCCCAGAACAAATTGCTTTCTCTTTAAGTTAGCTAGGGTAGATTTTGTTATTTGCATCTATGATTCCTGTCAGATACATATGCCAAGACCAGATTTACCTCTTAGGCTCATTCTCACATTATGAAGCTAAAATATAAAATCAGAATGAAAATAAAGTTATTATGTAGAACAAAGTACACTCATACAACCATATATTTTCTCATTGTAAACAGACCAATATTGGGAACATAAATCATAACCAGAAGATTGCTTAGTGAGTACAGAAATAGAAAAAATGAAGTGGGATAAATGGAATGGCTAATGGTATAAAGTTAAAAATCATCAGGTTAATCTATAATTTCTATAGAGATAATCTTACCAATAGAGTTATAGTATTTAAAGTTTATTACATAAACCTCTTATTCTGGTGGAAGGTATTTGGGTGGATATAACCAACTCCTGTGGTTTTCTTTTCCCAAGGTTGACATAATCCCTTTTTTGATTAGCGTGAAAAGACATACTAATAATTAAAAAAAAAAACCTTCTTATATTATATTGGAGTATAGTTGATTAACAATGTTGTGTTAGTTTTAGTGGTACAAGAAAGCAATTCAGTTATACATACGCATATATTTATTCTTTTCCAAATTCGTCTGCCAATTAGTTTGTTATATAACATTGAGTAGAGTTCTCTTTGGTACACACTAGGTCTTTGTTGGTTATCCATTTAAAATATAGTGGTGTGTACATGTCAACCCCAAACTCCCTAACTATCCCTCCCCGCCATTCTTCCCCCTAGTAACCATAAATTTGTTCTCTAAGTTTGTGAGTCTGTTTCTGTTTTGTAAATAAGTTAATTTGTAACATTAAAAAAAATTCCCTGTATAAGTAGTATCATGATATTTCCCTTTCTCTGTCTGACTTGTTTCACTCAGAATGACAGTCTCTAGGTCCATCCATGTTGCTGCAGGTGACATTATTTCATTCTTTTTAATGATTGAATAATAGTCCATTGTATATATGTATTGCATCTTCTTTATCCATTCCTCTACTGATGGACATTTAGGTTGCTTCCATGTTTGGCTGTTGTAAACAGTGCTGCAGTGAACACTGGGGTACATGTATTCTCCAAAGAAGACATACAGATGGCCAAAAGGCATATGAAAAGAGGTCCAACATTGCTAATTATTAGAGAAATACAGATCAAAACTACAATGAGATATTACCTCATACCAGTCACAATGTCTATCATCAAAAAAAATCCACAACAATAAGTGCTGAAGAGAAGAAAAGGAAACCCTCCTATATTGTTGGTGGGAATGTAGATTGATGTAACCACTATGGAAAACAATATGGAGGTTCCTTAAGAAACTAAAAGTAGAGCTACCATATGACCCTACAATCTCACTGCTGACTATATATCTAGAGAAAAATGTGGTCCAAAAGGATACATGCATCCCAATGTTCATTATAGTGCTGTTTATAATAGTCATGCTAATACTTGTAATCAATTAGTAGTCAAGATTAGACACTATCTGCTTCCTGGGATCCATTATGTTTCTTAAGATGACTGCTCATTTGACTCTAGCAATGTTGGTTCATTGCTATAATGTTCTTGGATGTGAGGAGAAAATTTCTTTCTCTTTTGGGTATATCTTTCTTCCAATCCATATGTATGTGATGACTACAGAGTTTAATTTCCAAAAGGCAATTTTCTTTTCTGTATTTTCAAATGCCATTCCTTGAATACTGCTGATGAGTAGAAAGTAGGTCTCTTAACATTCAGACTGTATTATTTCTCCTACACCAATGTGAGATACTTTGTGTTAATTAATAGTAATATTTTAAGATTGTTAAATGTCTAGGTTTAGCTGCTTACCCAAGGTGTTCCTCCAGGATCAGAGCTTATTATTAATAATTTCTAATAAAAGAAGTATTAAGAGAGGCTAGATTGACTTCAAATTATCAGTGATATTATACCAGTGAATATGACTCATTCATTCATTCAGTTGCTCAGTCGTGTCCGACTCTTTGTGACCCCAAGAATCGCAGCACGCCAGGCCTCCCTTTCCATCACCAACTTCCAGAGTTCACTCAGACTCACGTCCATCGAG
>SJYX01017196.1:92123-137826 GCA_006410675.1 Oreotragus oreotragus
GACCCCATAGATAGCAGCCCACCAGGCTCCCCCATCCCTGGGATTCTCCAGGCAAGAACACTGGAGTGGGTTGCCATTTCCTTCTCCAATGCATGAAAGTGAAAAGTGAAAGTGAAGTCACTCAGTCGTGTCCGACTCTTTGAGACCCCATGGACGGCAGCCTACCAGGCTCCTCTGTCCATGAGATTTTCCAGGCAAGAGTACTGGAGTGGGTTGCCGTTGCCTTCTCCAAATAACATATGCACTTATTACTGAAGTTTTGTAATAGTAAAACAGGAGGTTCAAAATACTTCCAACTTTGTTCTTTTTCTTTGAAATCAGGAGGTTTAAAATACCTCCAACTTTATTCTTCTTGCTGAAAATTGCTCTGGTTATATGTGGCCTAAAAGTTTTAATTTTTAATTGCCTAATGTATTATTTTACCCACTCCAGTGTTCTTGCCTGGAGAATCCCAGGGATGGGGGAGCCTGGTGGGCTGCTGTCTATGGGGTCACACCAAGTCGGACACGACTGAAGTGACTTAGCAGAAGCAGCAGCAGCAATGTATTATTTTAAAAATTGCTTTGATTGCATATATAAGACATTATTCCCAACCTAAGATCATGAAGTTTTACTCCCATGGATATTTCCTGAGTTTTATAGTTTTAATTGGGGCAGAGTTCTGAGATTCATTTTGAGTGAACTTTTGTGTATGGTATGGGTTAGATGTTCAGGTTCACTTTTTTTCTTTTTTCTTAATGTGGATGTCCAGTTGTCTCATCATCATATATTGAAAATAGCTATTAATTTCCCACTGAATTTCTTTGGCATCTTTGTTAAGAATTGTAAGGGTGAATGTATAAATGTAAGGGTTTATTTCTGGGATATCAGTTATATTTATATTAGCTTTCTTTTAAGTTTTGAAATCACACTTATGAGGTGTGATTAGGACGTGTGAAACCTCCAACTTACCTCTTTTTTCCCCAAGGTTCTTTTGACAATCCTGGGTCCTTTGTATTTCCACATGAATTTTAGGATCAGCTTGTCAGTTACTTCAAAGGAGCCAGCAAAGTTTTGTTAGGGATTGTACTGAATCTGTAGCCCAGTTTTGGGAGTATTTCCATCTTAACAATATTAAATCTTTTCATTCATGAATATGGACTATCATTCCTTTTGTTGTCTTTAATTTCCTTCAGAAATGTTTTGTAGCTTTCATTGTATAAATCATACACTATTTTTGTTAAATTTATTCCAAAGTATTTTTTTCTCTTGATACTATTATGAATGAAATGTATTTAGTGTAATAATTTTTCAGAATTTTAAGTGTTATCTCTTTATATTTTTGGTATGTACAGTTAAGTGCTTTGACTTCTTTGTGAGTTTTTTGTTAGCAAAAGAGGTGGCAAGAACACAGAAGAACTATACAAAAAAGATCCTCATGACCCAGATAATCATGATGGTGTGATCACTCACCTAGAGCCAGGCATGCTGGAATGTGAACTCAAGTGGGCCTTAGTAAGCATCACTACAAACAAAGCTAGTGGAGGTGATGGAATTTCAGTTGAACTATTTCAAATCTTAAAAGATCATGCTGTGAAAGTGCTGCACTCAATATGCCAGCAAGTTTGGAAACTCAGCAGTGGCTTCAGGACTGGAAAAGGTCAGTTTTCATCCCAATCCCAAAGAAACGCAATGCCGGAGAATGCTCAAACTACTGCACAATGGCAATTATCTCACACTCTTGCAAAGTAATGCTCAAAATTCTCCAAACCAGGCTTCAGTAATATATGAACTGTGAACTTCCAGATGTTCAAGCTGGATTTGGGAAAGACAGAGGAACCAGAGATCAAATTGTCAACATCTCTTGGGTCATTGAAAAAGCAAGAGAGTTTCAGAAAAACATCTACTTCTGCTTTATTGACTATGCCAAAGCCTTTGACCATGTGGATCACAGCTAACTATGGAAAATTCTTCAAGAGATAGGAAAAGCAGAACACCTGACTTGCCTCCTGAGAAATCTGTATACAGCTCAGGAAACAACAGTTAGAACTGGACATGGAACAACAGATGGCTCCAGATCAGGAAAGGAGTATGTCACGGCTGTATATTGTCACCCTGCTAATTTAACTTAAATGTAGAGTATATCATGCAAACTGTTGGACTGGATGAAGCACAAGCTGGAATCAAGATTGCTGGGAGAAATATCAATAACCTCAGATATGCAAATGACACCACCCTTATGGCAGAAAGCTAAGAACTAAAGAGCTTTTTGATGAAAGTGAAATAGAGTGAAAAAGTTGGTTGAAAACTCAACATTCAGAAAACTAAGATCATGGCATCTGATCCCATCACTTCATGGCAAATAGATGAGGAAACAATGGAAACAGTGACAGACTTTACATTTTGGGGCTCCAAAATCACTGCAGATGGTGACTGCAGCCATGAAATTGAAAGACGCTTACTCCTTGGAAGAAAAATTATGACCAACCTAGATAGCATATTAAAAAGCAGAGACATTACTTTGTCAACAAAGGTCCATCTAATGAAAGCTATGATTTTTCTAGTAGTCATGTATGGATGTGAGAGTTGGACTATAAAGAAAGCTGAGCACTGAAGAATTGATGCTTTTGAACTGTAGTGTTGGAAAAGACTCTTGAGAATCCGTTGGACTGCAAGGAGGTGAAGCCAGTCCATCCTAAAGGAAATCAGTCCTGAATATTCATTGGAAGGACTGATGCTGAAGCTGAAGCTCCGATAGTTTGGCCACAGGATGTGAAGAACTAACTCATTGGAAAAGACCCTGATGCTGGGAAAGATTGAAGATGGGAGGAGAAGGGAGAGGATGAGAGGTTTGGATGGCATCACCGACTCAATGAACATGTGTTTGAATAAACTCTGGGAGTTTGTGATGGACAGGGAAGCCTGGTGTGCTGCAGTCCATGGGGTCACAAAGAGTTGGACATGAGTGAGTGACTGAACTGAACTGAACTGAAGACTATACAGTTGAGCCCTAAAATCATTTCTGTCATCTCTACCTAATGAACACTTTATTTGCAGTTGGGGAAAATCCTACTTGTTAATTTTTAGCACTAATGCTCTGAATAAGGTGGTATTGAAAGGATATATTTGCTAGATATTTATTGCTTTGATTATAGGTGTGGAGCTTGAATTTTGAGCACAGAAAAAGATGACTTCTGTTTGTTACCTACTTAAACATAATGGAGATTTGTTATGATTGGTTATAAGTGAGAATTGGTGATCTTATTTTTTTCACACTTTATTTTGGATTGGAGTATAGCCAGTAACAATGTGATAGTTTCAGGTGGACAGCAAAGGAACCATGCCATATATATTTAGGTATCCTTTCTCTCTCAAACTCCCCTCCCATCCAGGCTACCACATATCATTGAGCAGAGTTCCCTGTGCTATACGATAGGTCCCTGTTGGTTATCCAGTTTAAATAAGCAGTGTGTTGCCTGTCCATCCAAACTCCCTAACCATCCACCCCCCATCCTTCCCCTCATCAACTATAATCTCACTCCCTAAGTCTGACTGGTGATCTTATTTTAAAACGACCAAGCAGTACCTAAACGTAGTCACTCTTATTTTTCATTTCTTCCACGTATCACTTTCTTTTTGAATTTAAAGGTTTTTTCTTCATTGCAATTTCAAGAAAAGGATATACACTGATATATAATTAATATATAAAATTATATTATTTTTATATTTATGTGACAATTTTTGTTTTTTTTTAATTTCTCCTTTAATTAATTAATTTTTTAAATTTAAATTTTATTTTTTTTCTATATAATACTGTATTGGTTTTGCCATACACTGACATGAATCCACCACAGGTGTACATGAGTTCCCAACCCTGAACCCCCCTTTATGTGACTTTGATGTATGTATTTGTTATGAAATGATTACCACAGTAAGTTTGGTTAGCATCTATAACCTCACACAATTACAATTTTTTCTTGCAAGATTTTCTTTCATGCAACTTTCAAATATATAATGAAGTATTATTAACTTTAGTCACTGTACTGAACATTATTTCCCCAGATATTATTTATCTTATAGGTGGACGTTTGAACTATTTGATCATCTTTACCCATTTCACCTATTCCCACCCTCTATCTACCGCTGGTAACTGCCAGTCTGTTCAATTTATGAGTTCAATTTGTTTTTTAGATTCCACATATGGGGATATCAGAACATTATTTGTTTTTTCTCTCTGACTTATTTTACTTAGCAAACATACCTTCAAGATCCATTCATCTTGTTGCAAATGGCAGAATTTCTTTTTTGTGGCTGAATAATATCCCATTTAATGTATATACACACATTTTCTTTATTCATTTATCCATCAGTGGGAACTTAGGTTGTTTTCATGTGTTGGCTTTGTGAATAATGCTTCAGTGGACATTGTTGTTGTTTAGTCACTAAGTTGTGTCCAACTCTTTTGTGAATTCATGGGCTGTAGCCTGACAGTCTCCTCTGTTTATGGGATTTCCCAGGCAAGAATCTTGGAGTGAGTTGCCATTTCCTTCTGCAGGGGATCTTCCTGACACAGGCATTGAAGCTGCATCTCCTGCACTGGCAGGTGATGGATTCTTTATCACTGAGCCACTAAGGAAGCCTCCCAGTGAACATGGGGGTGTAGGTATCTTTTTGAGTTAGTGTTTTAAATTTCCTTTGAATATATACCTAGAAGTGGAATTCTACTCAGCCATAAAAAAGAATAAAAATTTTACCAATTGTAACAACATGGAAGGACCTGTAAAGAATTTCCTCTCTGATTTTTACAATCTTCTGGGTCACAGAGTCAGGTCATCAAGAGGCGTTTCTTGATACCAGTTACAAAACCTGGGACAACATATGCATGTAAAAGCTCCCTTCTGTGAAGTACTAGTGCTCTGGAGCACAGCTGGGGGACAGTGCAAAGACAGCACTGGCCCTCAGAGGTCTCTTGAAAGGAATAGTCAGTACTTAAATATATGTTTGGCTTCCCTGGTGGCTCAAAGGTTAAAGCGTCTACCTGCAATGTGGAAGACTTGGGTTCGATCCCTGGGTTGGGAAGATCCCCTGGAAAAGGAAATGGCAACCCACTCCAGTATTCTTGCCTGGAGAATCCCATGGACAGAGGAGCCTGGCAGGCTGCAGTCCATGGGGTCGCAAAGAGTCGGACACGATTGAGCAACTTCACTTTCATTCAAATATATGTTTATATATCATATATATATGATATATAAACATATATATACACACACATATATATATACCCATTTGAATGCAGAGTTCCAAAGAATAGCAAGGAGAGATAAGAAAGTCTTTCTCAGCGATCAATGCAAAGAAATAGATGTGTATAAGAGACAGCCTGCATACAGGNCAAGGTAGAAAAAGAATTAAGAAGGAAACGAAGGTGGGCTGGGGAGTCTTGGACCCCAATACTTTCCTTGCAGCTCACGCCGTGGTCACGCCACTTCTAGACGAGATCCTTTGCATTCCTGGGCAACCGAATTTCCTTAGTAGGGCCAGTGACAGAATTCTCCTTTGTGACAATTGTAGCCTTTTGCTGTTTTTGAATCTGTGTGATGAGGGTGACACAGAATGTTGGAGCAGTGAAATCCTTGAAGTGGAGACATTGGCGTTCTAAGGAAAGGCTGGAATGGAACTAAGTATATGAGTGAGTATACGTAAGACATCCCTTGAGCCGCCTATCAAGTTTGCATTTTCTGACAGCAAGATGGAAGCTTTTGGAGTCTGTTCTGAGGCCATTCTGGCCCAAGCATCACTGGAAAGTATGATTACTCAGAAATTGTAGCACAACTGTGAATGGTGCCAGATTCTTACTGCACACACCTGCACTCTTAAGGTGGTGGAGGGGTGTTTGGTGGCATCCTTACTCAGTTCCATGTTAATTCTGTACAAAACAAAAACCGTAACTGAGATAAAAATCAGAAACATAAACAAATCTCGTCTTCCAGCATTTGTGACATCTCATATAATTAATGGACAAAAGTGAAAACTTAAATTGCACTCATAAAATGAAAATAGTTATTGGAATAAACTTTATTCCCCCCATTTAATAGGAATCATTAGACTTTTATTTTACATGGACAAGGGGGATCAAAGGCATTAAAGACCCATTATTTAAAGTCAAAACAATGTTTTATTGGGTTTTCATGAATTAAAATAGATAAAGTTCCTTTCAAAGTTCAGAAACAAAAGTGAATAAATTTAGGAAGAGGATGTAGCACAGGAGAGAAGAAAGTTAGTGTATTAGAAGTTCTGTAGTTAAAATAATAGTTCTTTGCCACTCCTCCAACTCTTGTATTTGATAGAAAAACAGAGATGAATCATTTTCATTAGCTAAGCATATTCTAATGTTCTATTAGCTAAATGGAAATCTTATTATAGTCCCTGGTGGAATAATTGAAGCTAGTATTCTTTATGTGGCTCTGCATATAAATATCTAACTTCAGAATTTTAACCAAGATCCAAATCAAACAAAATTAGTTAATTTCATCTTTCAGTAAGACATTGTTCAACTAACACACAGGTGTACTCTTTGGAAAGAAGCCAGCTAAAAAATACTTGAAACTGACTACAGAGAAATTACCAGAATTTACTAAAGACCATAGGATACAGTTTTAATTACTTAAAGAGCAGTTTATTCAAATAGCCGGGAGGAGTTTAATCTCAGCTGAAAATATTTGGGTGGGTTCCATTTTAGTTTCCCTTTATTCTAGAATCTAAATCTTGTGGGGGTTTTTCCTTCCCAAAGTACCATATTGCTTTTTGGGTCATGCCAATAAATACAAAGTTCTTATTAGTTGAAATATGGGCAAACAAGAAATGCTCACTCACTGTCTAAATATTCTTGATTCACATGTCTAACGTACTTAGGATGAATGATACCCAGGCCTCTTTGTTCTGCAAATAGAGCTGAAAATCTCCAAAGGTTAGATTTTCTTGCAGAGCTTCCAATAATAATACTTGATTACACAGAGAATTGATGTAATAATAGTTTCAGATAATAATGCTTAGCACTTGAGCATTTGTCATCTTCAAAGTGTTTTAACTATTTATTCCTCATAAAACCCCTGTGAAGTGAAGAAGTCAGCAAGCAGTATATTATTTTCACTTCATAGTCTTGAACTCAAACCACTGAAGCATGTTTGTCTCCTCCTATATCACTTGGATCCAGCTGAGTTGGATGAACTGTGAGAAATGTTTCCTTCATCCCTTCATTTTGTCTCACATAAGCCATGAAGCTGGTAGAGAGCTGCTCTGTTTTTATTTCTGTTTCTTTTTACATTATAAATACTAGCTCAATTATCTTAATGTCACAAAAATATCTGGCGAATACCTTCTATAATACAAGTGAAACAGCTCCAAGGTCCCTGCTTTCTAGTTCAAGAACACAAGATTTGAAACTGTCCATATCAGTTATTATGGAAAGTCCCTTTGCTTGAAAGTTAGTCTAGCTAGAAGACGAACTTTGAAGATTTAAAAGCATTTAAACCTCATCCAGATTAAAGTGTTTTGTAGTTTGAACAAATCGGTCCAGACTTAAGGGGGAAATATGTCAATACTTTTAGCAAAATTGGGCTATAATCTGTATTTTTATCATCAATTTTAGAAAAGGATAATAGAAGGCAATCATTGCATAAAGCTTGCTGCCCTTGACTCTGAGTTTAAAGCTATAGTTGAGGCTTGGTTTAGAGAATTATGAGAAATAGTCTTGGACTTAGCCAGGGCTTCCCTGGTGGCTCAGCAAGAAAAGAATCCACCTGCAACGTAGGAGACACAGGAGATGCAAGTTCCATCCCTGGGTTGGGGTAATCTCCTGGAAAAGGAAACGGCAACCCACTCCAGTAGTGTTGCTTGAAAAATCCCATGGACAGAGGAGCCCAGTGGGCTACAGTCCAAAGGATTGCAAAAAATTGAACATGACTGAGTGACTAAGCAAGCAAATCAGACAGGATAGGGTAGGTTTTAACATGATAACACATTAATTGCAGCATTGCAATGTCTTAACGTGGCAAAGGTTTACCCCTTGTGTTACCTGTCCTTTGTGAGTCAGTAAAGGGAGGAGGTGGGAGAGGACTCTGCTTCTGGGATCCAGGTGATGGATACTCCATCACCATCTTGTTGCTACATCATTTGGAACCTCCCTCATTCATCAGTGCAAAAAAAGAGAGAAGCATAGAGAATCACATCTGGTCTTCTACGATTGGGTCTGAAAGTGACAAGATCAATTTTGACCATAGTCCATTGGGCAGAAGTAGGCTAGGAGAGCACATGGACCTCGTCCTGTCTCTTATACACATCTAGATGTGTATAAGAGACAGCAATAAACTGTGGAAAATTCTGAAAGAGATGGGAATACCAGACCACCTGACCTGCCTCTTGAGAAACCTGTATGCAGGTCAGGAAGCAACAGTTAGAACTGGACATGGAACAACAGACTGGTTCCAAATAGGAAAAGGAGTACGTCAAGGCTGTATATTGTCACCCTGCTTATTAACTTATATGCAGAGTACATCATGAAATGCTGGGCTGGAGGAAGCACAAGCTGGAATCAAGATTGCCAGGAGAAATATCAATAACCTCAGATGTGCAGATGATGCCACCCTTGTGGCAGAATGTGAAGAAGAACTAAAGAGCTTCTTGATGAGAGTGAAAAAGTTGGCTTAAAGCTCAACATTCAGAAAACTAAGATCATGGCATCTAGATGGGGAAACAGTGGAAACAGTGTCAGACTTCATTTTTCTGGGCCCCAAGATTGCTGCAGATGGTGATTGCAGCCATGAAATTAAAAGACACTTACTCCTTGGAAGGAAAGTTATGACCAGCCTGCTGCTGCTGCTGCTGCTAAGTTGCTTTAGTTGTGTCTGACTCTGTGTGACCCCAGAGATGGCAGCCCACCAGGCTCCCCCGTCCCTGGGATTCTCCAGGCAAAAACACTGGAGTGGGTTGCCATTTACTTCTCCAATGCATGAAAGTATAAAGTGAAAGTGAAGTTGCTCAGTCATGTCTGACTTAGTGACCCCATGGACTGCAGCCTACCAGGCTCCTCCATACATGGAATTTTCCAGGCAAGAGTACTGGAGTGGGGTGCCATTGCCTTCTCTGATGACCAGCCTAGACAGCATATTAAAAAGCAGAGACATTACTTTGCCAACAAAGGTCCATCTAGTCAAGGCTGTGGTTTTTCCAGTAGTCATGTATGGATGTGAGAGTTGGACTATAAAGAAAGCTGAGCACTGAAGAATTGATGCTTTTGAACTGTGATGTTGGAGAAGACTCTTGAGAATCCGTTTAAAGGAGATCAGTCCTGGGTGTTCATTGGAAGGACTGATGTTGAAGCTGAAACTCGTAATACTTTGGCCACCTGATGTGAAGAGCTGACTCATTTGGAAAGACCCTGATGCTGGGAAAGACTGAGGGCAGGAGAAGCAGGTGACGAGGATAGATGGTTGGATGGCATCACTGACTCGATGGACATGGGTTTGGGTCGACTCTGGGAGTTGGTGATGGATAGGGAGGCCTGGCGTGCTGCGGTTCATGCGGTCGCAAAGAGATGGACACAACTGAGTGACTGAACTGGACTGAAATTTATGTTTAATTAGTATCCTGCCCCTCAGACTACAGCTATGATGATAAGTTAATGGCCCACTTTCACATAAATACTGAGTTCCTGGGGTCTGTTACCTCTTGCTATATATCCTGGTGATGGTAGCCATTTAATAAATTTTTCTTCATTGGTACAGTTCTGTGGTACCTGTGAGCATAATTCCCAATGGCCACTAGAATCAGGCAATGTAGAGGTATCCCTTGGTGTAGCCAAGAAAATCCATGTGCCAGACAAGGGATAAATTCCTTCCTAGGAGATACGTGTGAGCTGGAGCAATGCAGAAGGAGAACACAAAGATAGCATCTGCTGTCCTCCTTTCCTTGAAAGCATCTGTGTAGGCCCCTAGTTGGTGCCAAACAGAAGCCTTCCCTCCCTTTGAAACTCCTGGACAAGCTAATAGGCCTTTCACAGAAAAGGTGGAAAGTGTATTTCAGTCTGCTTTCTGTGTTGTGCCCTGGGAGAGGTAGTATGCTAAGACTGTCTCTCTGATTGTTATAGTCTTGTGGGACACCAGGATTGGAAGCCCCACTGGCCTTCAGAGCCGGGTCATCAAAGGACATACCCTAGGCAATGGCTACAAAAACCAGAGCACCAAATTTAAAAACCAGGGCATCACATTGTATTAAACTCCCTCTGGAAGATATTGGCACTCTGGAGCACAACAGATGGAGAGTGTGAATATTGTGCCTTCTGGCTGGAATAATAGAGGAAGAGCATATAGATGGGAACTGCAGGAAAAAAAGAAAAAAAAAGATGGTGGGGATAGTAAAAACGTGAAAAAGAAAAAGAAGGTGCCTGCTGACTAGAATAAGGCAGAAGGAGAGAGTGAAGATGGCGCCTGCCAGCCAGAAGACTCCTAGATTTGTGCTAAATTAGAAAAATTAGTTGCCTGCTCCTCAGGTTGATGCTTTCAGAATAACAAACAAGTCTCATATACCTGAAGTCTAGGTGCCTCTGCATGGGGCTCTGAGGCTGGTGAGTCCACATATGAACCTTTAAAGATCCATTTCTCAGTTTGTTATAAGTTTGTGGGTTTTCTGAATGTGATCCCCATTGTTTTTCAAAGCTAATTGAAATAGCTTTTGAGGGGAAAAAACTAAAGCTTGTTCCTCTGGTACAGATCTTAAAAGTTTGGTTGCTTGATATGTCATTCAAACTCTACTTTTTAAGGAGAAGCTCTGGGTGTTCAGTTCCCTCCTGACTGTGGATTGTTGTGCTCAGGATGGGGTTCATGGTGAGACTGTATCCTATCCTCTCCTACCCAGTTTGATGTGAGCTTTCCCTTATTCACCTGATGAGTAGGAATCACTCAGACAGTTTTTAGGTTTTTTCCCCAAAGGAAGTTATTCCATATATAGTTACAGATGTGATGTGTTCATGGGAGAGGTGAGTTCAAGATCCTCCTTTATTGTCATTTGAAGTGGAGTCTGGACTTTAGAACTATTTTATTTTATTTATTTATTTATTTATTTATTTAATTCTTGCCTCCTTTGCGAGTTTATTTCTGTGCATGGTGTTAGGGAGTGTTTTATTTTATTTTTTTTTGTATTTATTTATTTTTTTACACGAACTCCCAAACATGAACCCCCCTCCCACCTCCCACCCCACACAGAGAAAGACTTTAGGATCTTTGCTCATGAAGGATTATGATGATAATGTGCATGTTTTTCTGTGCTATGGAGTTCTGTTTTATTATACTTCAATGGAATACGTCTGAATAGCTGGACATTCAAATCCAAACAGAAGAATCTTCCTATTGAAGTGCTTTGTTTTCCTATTTGGGGATCCCTTGCAGAGTCCACATTTTGGCCAACATCATACACTCCATGGTGCTTTGCATACTCCATTGCTCAACAGATGCTTATTATATGAGTGAATGAACTCTTTGTAAGGGTTAGGTATGTCTTAGAAAAAACTGATAGCATTGCCACTTCAACTTCAAAGCACTAATGTGAGATTCTTTTAAGAGATATAAAAAAATCAAGGGTACAAGGTGTTGCTAATTCAGCACAATATAATAGAAGCTATTTTTGCTCAGATTTATCAAGTAAAGGGAAAAATAATGGATTATTAACTTTAGGCTAGCATCTTAGTTATAAGGTTTAGTTTTTTCCCCTCAAAGAATTAAGTTGACATCAAGAATAATATTGAAAATGTTTACTGGTGGCATATTAGTCAATAGATTATTTGGAGAAAGATTCAATAGACAGCAATTGTTGGCAGCTATTTCAGCTCTTTAAATTTAAACATTTAATTGAGTTGTAATACTATTTCTTTCTATTGTTTATTTTACTGTATCGATTGCTATGCTCACTTGTCACTTTTTTCTTTTACTATAAGTAGCTTTAAATATATGATACTCCAATTATTAGGATATAATGTTGTAGGAAGTACAATATTAAATATAATGCTCAAATATATTTAATGTGTTTTATTACCCTAAAATTACTGTCAGCTTAAAACATGACATGAAATTACTTTGCCAGTTCTTTGGCAATTAAAAAAAATAGTTTATCATCTTTGAAATTCTGAAGTGTCATCATATAGCTCTATTTTAAAAGTTCTATATTACAGTTTGTTTAGAAGAATAGTTTGCATATTGTATAAAATATTTTACACATAAAAGACATTAATAAAGGTTTTTTAAAGCATGGAGCTATGTATTTTTACATATAAATATATAACTAAAATTTGCCTAGATATGATTGAAATGTAAAGATTATTTCTAATGTTTAAAGATACAACAGATAATTTAAAAAAATAATTTATTTTTGGTTGTGCTGGGTCTTCGTTGTTGCCTGTGGGCTTTCTCTAGTGGTGAGTGGGATCTATTCTTCCTTGTGGTGCATTGACTTCTTATTGAGATGGCTCCTCTTGTGGAGCATGGCCTTTAGGCACATAGAGTTCAGTACTTGAGGCACATGGCCTCAGTATTGTGGCTCCTGGGCTGTAGAGCACAGGGTCAATAGTTGTGGCAGACAGGCTTCGTTGCTTTGTGGCACTTGGAATCTTACTGGATCAGGGATTGAACCCATGTTTCCTGCTTTGGCTGACAGATTCCTATCCGTTGTACCAACAGAGAAGTGAGCCACAGAAATTTTTGCTTTGAATATATTGTTCTTTTTATTGGAAGTGAAAAGTTTGTTTTTTACGCACACACACACACCCCTATACCTTAAGTATTTTATCTTAATGAATATAACATAAACATTAGCCAATGTTTTGACTTTTGGCCCAGGCTCATTTTTATTATAGGTCTGTTGATTGAGTCTCACACAGTTGCTTTTGCCTAAATCACACCAATACTACATTGACAATGGCTTCCTATTTTGATATCTTTATGGAAGAGAACTTAGTGACATTTGAGAAGCTATCTAACTCCAAAAACTTGATGTTTTATAATATTCTCCCTTCCTTTGCCCCAACTTTTACCATTTTCCCCCACATTCAATTTGATAACAGTTTTAGGAACCCACCTTTATTCTCTCCAAGGATTCAAATTAATTTTCAAAGAAATGACAAACCTTTTGTATTATTACTGGATAAGTTTACATACTTAATAAAATTACAGTTATAATCACAACTCACATGAAAATATTGGGGAAGAATCTAATAGACTCTTCAGTCAGTTCTGTTCAGTCTCTCAGTCGTGTCCGACTCTTTGCGACCCCATGAATCGCAGCACGCCAGGCCTCCCTGTCTATCACCAACTCCCGAGTTCACTCAGACTTGCGTCCATCGAGTCCGTGATGCCATCCAGCCATCTCATCCTCGGTCGTCCCCTTCTCCTCCTGCCCNACTGAACTGGACTGAACTTTCACTTTTATCTGTGCCTTTAGGCTGTTTCTGTCTTCCTTATCGAGGACTTAAGCCTGGGATACAACCTCTCATTCCTGAGAGACTGTTCCAAAGCGGTAAGGTAAGGAAGAGTCAGAATATATAGAGGTTTTTTGCAAAAACAATCAAACCAAAATAAAAACCAGACAGTTGAATATCAAAGGATTACTGCTAATTAAAGAAAAACCGCACACCTCTAGTTAATGAATTTTCTCCTTTTCTGTGTATGGAAAGATACTGTACAAGAGTCTGGGCTTTTTGAAGCTATTCTTTTAATATGCACATTAGCTATCTTAAACCAGTATCCTGTTATCTCAGTCCTGTGTTCCCCTCAGTGTGCTAGTGAGGGTGGCTGCAGTTGCTGAAGGCTTTTGTCTGCAACATTCTTTGTTTACTGTAATGACAGCAAAAGTCTTTGTTCAAGTCCTTGACCTGCTTCTCACTGGGGTTCTTGAGAGAATCAAATGATGTGTTCTGTAGAGGGTCTTCTGGTACAGTGGTCCCCAGCCTTTTTGGCATCATGGACTGGTTGTGTGGAGGACAGTTTTTCCATGACCAGAGTCGGGGTATGGTTTGGGGATAATTCAAGTGCATTACATTTATTATGCACTTTATGTCTATTAGGGCTTCCCTGGTGGCTCAGAGGTTAAAGCGTCTGCCTCCAATGCGAGAGACCCGGATTCAATCCCTGGGTCGGGAATATCCCCTGGAGAAGGAAATGGTAGCCCACTCCAGTATTCTTGCCTGGAGAATCCCATGGACAGAGAAGCCTGGTAGGGTATTATGTCTATTATTATTACTTTGTGATATGTAATGAAATTATTATACAAGTCACCATAATGCAGAATCAGTGGGAGCCCTGAACTTGTTTTTCTGTAACTAGATGGCTCCATCCTGGCTGTGAAGGGAGACAGTGGTAACTGCTCTCCAGTGCTGACATCACTGCCTCAGCTCCACCTTGGATCATCATGCATTAGATTCTCATAAGGAGTGGGCAACCAAGATCCCTCACATGCACAGTTCACAGTAGGATTTGCACTCCTGTGAGAATCTAATGCTGCTGCTGATCTGACAGGAGGTAGAGCTCCAGCAGTAATACAAGCAATGGATGCGTGCATGCTAAATTGCTCAGTCATGTCCAGTCTTTGCAACCCCATGGACTGTAGCCTGCTTGGCTCCTCTGTCCATGGGATTCTCCAAGCAAGAATACTGGAATGGGTTGCCATTTCCTCCTCCAGGGGATNCAGGAGGTAGAGCTCCAGCAGTAATACAAGCAATGGATGCGTGCATGCTAAATTGCTCAGTCATGTCCAGTCTTTGCAACCCCATGGACTGTAGCCTGCTTGGCTCCTCTGTCCATGGGATTCTCCAAGCAAGAATACTGGAATGGGTTGCCATTTCCTCCTCCAGGGGATCTTCCTGATCCAGGGATTGAACCTGTGTCACCTGAATCTCTTGCACTGGCAGGCAGATTCTTTACAGTTGAGCTACTTGATCTGACAGAAGGTGGAGCTCAGGCAGTAATGCTAGCAGTGGAGAGAAGCTGTAAATACAGATGAAGCTTAGCTTGCTCACAGGCTGGTCACCTTCTGCTGTGCAGTCTGGTTTCTAACAGGCCACAGACTGGTAGTGGACTGTGGCCCGGAGGTTGGGGAACCTCTGTTCTAATATAAAGGTGTACTCAGTTACCTTTTGCATGAGTCACAGTGCCGGGTTCTTCCCTGAGGTGATGTCTTTGCTGCCCAAGGCAGAAGTGACTTAAACTCCTATTTCATTAGATCTGTCCCACCTGATATGTCTCAGATGCTGGCTTTCCCCTTCCCTGGAGCCACTAGAGCTGCATTGTGTCTTAAAAGGATGGACCATAAAAGCCTTTGTTAAGTTGTCCGTATACCCTTTATGTCTGTACTTATATCAGATTGTAAGCCCCTAGAGGAGTAGAGCCAAGTTGTTAACTCACAGTCATGGTTCTAAATTCAGTGCAGTGAGCAGATCGGGTTTATCATCATCATGATGATGAAGAGGAGCTGGAAGATTTTTCTTCCATTATATCAAGTACAACTACTGAATTTTATAGGCTCCCTTGTAGAATTTTCTGGATGGTCTCTTCTTTTTCACTTGAATACCTTATTCCCCTGAAGTGAAATGCAGGATAGAGAGGTAAATGGTCTGAAAACAAATGTACTGTAATACATTCACTTTGGCTACAAAAATAAAACAACCCAAACCTAGTTTTTCTTGCAGTCTTTAAATCCAGATGGTAGTAAAATTTGACATTTCAATTCTGTTTGTGAAATTCATTTTGTTTTTAAATTGGGAAGAACCATAGAGCTAAAAATTGTCTGAAGTACTAGGAAGGCCTGGTGAGACCTCTTTAAGAGTGTTATTAATAAGGGCTTCATATTTTAAAGTAAATTTAGAGGCACTGTAAATAGAGACTGCAAATAACTGTAATGATTGTGACTAAGGACCCTGATGTCAGGCGGTAGTGTGCTGCCCCATACCTAAGATGAAAAAGGCAGAGGACTGGCTTGGACAATGAAGGAAAAAGAGAAATCTAGACAAAATTAGAGACAGTTTAGTAGCTAAATGTAGTTAATATTTTTTAGAGTTCTCATTTTTGTTTATAAATCTCATTCCAAAAGATACGTTATCACTCTCAACAAGTCTGTCTATAAAGTTCTAAAATTTAGATCATGTAAGGTCTCTTTATAAGTAAGTATTTATACTGTAAGGATCCAGTTTAATCAGTTAAGCTCAAGATTTAAGGGTCCAATGTCCAGAGTGTTCAAAACCTGAACAAAAAAAATGACCCCCTTATACCTCTGCCCCTCCATTGACAAGGCTTGTTTCTGACCGGGTCTGATCTATATATATATCCCTGGAAGAAATCATAGAAACGAATCAGCAGCTATATGTTATCGTCTGTGGGGTCGCACAGAGTCGGACACGACTGAAGCAACTTAGCAGCAGCAGCAGCAGCAGTGTATCAATTAAGTTTGTTTTGGTTGAAAGTGAAGAAAGTTTAACCTAAATGATTTTAATTAAAAAAGGAGTTTATTGGCTTTTTAAACAGTCACAGAGGGGTCACTGGCTTAATTGTTGCTTGACACAGATGCTCCAGAAATAGTCTCAAGGGCTGTGTCTTACCTCAACTTTTCTCTCTTCCATGTATACATCTTGTTCTTAGACAGGATTATCTATTTAGGCAGAGAATACTTCTCATTTTCAGCAGATGATCAAAAGCCCTGTTTCTGGTTCTCAGTGCCTGCAGTAGGTCATATACTCATCCTTGAATCAGTCACTTTGTATAAGAGAATTGAATCTGCTGATTAACTTAGTTCTGCCATGCCTTGCTCTCAAGTTAAGAGTGGGGACACGTCATTCAAATCACATAGTCTTTAAGTTGGTGGGAAGGTAGTTCCTTTAGGGAGTTTCATGATGAATATAGGGGCCAATATGATAGATATCAGCTATAAATAATATTTAATTAGACTAGAAATTTTGATGGAATATTTACTTGATATTGACTGTTTACTATGTGGTGGAACATGTGAAGATGAGTATGAAAGGTCTTCTCCTTAAAGTTTCTTATGGGGAAACCTGGGAAACCATCTAATTCTTAAAGTAAGGCTGCTATGAGAGCTTTATGTTTTCTAGCTCTGATATATTTACTTATAAGAGTCCAAGTACCTGACTGCTCTGATATATTGTAGGAAGTTACTTTCTCCTCACCTTTTCTCCAGGGAAGCACACATTCTCTGGAGATGGAGAGAATAAGTTTTTTTGTATTCTCTCTTCCTTTTACGAACCACATTCTGCGTATAGGCTAAAAGGAGAAAGAGTTATTTCTGGCATTGGACTGAAGGAAATTCCTCTGTGTGTTTATTGCTGCTGTATACATAAACTGAACATTTTGTGTGCGGTAACAGTTATAGTTTCCTCCACTGGCTCTGGTTCATGTTCTTTTCTCTCTGATGGTTTCTCCTCTGTTTTCTTCCATGTCTTTTCTCCTCCTCCATAAATGCATAACACATAAATTTGTGTGTGCATGTCTGTATAAACAGTTGATACGAGAATATTTAACAAATGGTATGTCATATTCATTTACTAATTAGAGTGGATGCCACCTATAAACAACCAGCACAATTGTAGTGGGACACAAAGCTTGTAAAAAAGCAGAAACCATATCTCAGACGAGAAAGAGGAGATTCAGAGATATGAAGAAAAGTGTTAGGAAGCCAGTCAAGGATGAGAGAAGAGAAGAATTAGGTTGTGAGTGAGAGAAAGTAAAGTGGAGAGACTGCTCAGTCTCAGAGCTACCTCCAAATTGAGAGGCTTTCCTTTTCCCCCAAGGGCTGTCTGTGCAAGTTCCTTTGAAATTCTGTTTCCCTTATTGCTCAATTGATTCTTCCACTAAACCACCCTCTTCCCTTTAAAATCTACCTGAGGGACTTTGTTAGTAGAAACTAAAGCTAGCTGTCTAAAATGAGTGGAATCATACTATCTATAGTGTTTTTTAAATTGCTGTAACAACTTTGTCTTTCTCTTATCAATAGCAGACACCTCTCAGGTCAATAGATAACAGAACAATATCATAGCTTTTGTGGCATCTGGTCTTTGTGTTAGATACCTCTATCTCTCATACCTCACATTCTCTCAGCCCCAGTTTTACTTCAGCCATTGCACAGGTGTTACCTTACATGTACCTGCTTTACCTGTACCAGGTATTTCTGTTTCTGCCCTGGGTTTCTCATATCCTATATAGGAAATCCATGGGGACCCATTTAGCATTTGAGCATGGGCATACTTGAAGTATGAAGGTGTTAAACTTCATGGGAAAAGCTTCACCAATGGGGTACGAGAGTTGGTGGGTAAATGTTCCCTGATTCTATCTCCTGGAAAGGGACACTGTACATAATTCCTTAGAGGCCTCCAGTCAGATCAAGCATCAATTTCCCATAGTTTCTGGTTTGGAAATACACCTTTTTATTGGATTTTCCTTCTTCCTTGTCCTATTCCTCCTGGTCCCTTACTACCATTCCCTGGGTTCATCTCTCAAAATAAACTACCTGAACTCAAGCCCTTTAGACTTCTACTTTATGTCCAGACCTACTCTGAAACAGTTTTGCTTTGCCCTGGATGCATTTTATTTATTATTTTCTTTTTAATGGACATGTTGATCATTTCCTTTTTTCATTGTTATAATGAATGTTGTGAGGAATGCCCTTATAAATACATCTTTGCATTCTTGATGCTTCTTTTCATAGAAAAATATGACTATAAGTTAACTTGCTGAGTCTGTTACTGATCAACAGGCACATACATTTTAAAGGCTTTTGATACATACTGGAGCAAAAACATTTGTATTTAACAGTTTCATATGTTTGTCAAAAAAAATTAGCCACTAACCTGAGTGCATAATCTAAATGACTGATTAGATGTTCCATAACTATAAGCTAGCAGCTCAGTTGTGACTGAGGTGGAGAGACTCGCTTCACTTGATCCAAATAAAACTTACTGCCAGGTTCTTTGGGCTTAACTTTGTCCATCACACTTTGGGTCTTTTTAATACTATGGAGTAATAAGTGGCAAGAGATGAAAAATATTAAAATTTAATCAAGAGGCTCACATTTAGATATTATAAGATGATTAGGCTAGTGATATTGCCGCTCAAGAAAGTTTTCAAAGACACAAAAACTTTTAATCTCTAATGCTGAAATTTTTAAGTTTACTACAAGAAAGTTTTTCTTGAAAGAAAATAAAGGGACACCAACAATTTAGATATCTCTGTGTCAGTATCATTGGAAAAGTCACAAGTGGCCCTATGTCTCTCTTCCCTGAAGATGCTGTCAGAGTTGACTGAAAGTAAGCCTCCAAATTCTGAGTCCTTGGAAAAGGTGCCTCTCACCTTTTGCTTTACTGAAGTGACAATAAAGGGAAAGTTATCAAGTAAGCAAAGAAAATGGTGTAAGTGTTGATAGCATATCATATTAAATGCATTCTTATGATTGGACTACTTTGATTGCTTACATATAGTTTAGAATAATACACATGGTGGTGACTTATAGTTGACAATAGACAGTGACTGTAGGTTCCACAAAGGGGTGCTAAGTAGATGCTTGGTTAGAAGTATAGCTATTTTCACAGAAAAGAAAATCCTACTGACACTATTTTGACTTATAGCACTTCTTCCACTATCTTGACCTGCAATAAGTGTGTTGGGCATTAGCTCCTTAGACAAGAGTGAAAATATTTGTAATGACATTAGTTCTCTGGGAAAACTAAAGTCTATTTACTTTATGTTGATTTAAAATGGCTTTTCCATGAATTTAACTCACATAAATGAAGAATTACTTGCCCCACAATTTTTTCTTTTTGTATAAATTTATAGGATATATGGTTTAAAATATTAACAGTTTAAAATTGCTTCTGTGTACTATTCCTGTTGATTAAATTTGGACAGAAGAGGTGGAGCCAGAACTTAGAAGCTGAGATATGACAGGAGCTTGAGATAGGCTATGTGGAGCCATTTGAAGCTTTTGAGACTTGAACTAATCAGAACAAATCAGGATTTTCAAAACTATAATCTATAGTTTATAAAACTATAATGCCAGGATGTACATTTTAGGTTGAAAGAAAGTTGGGGGATCAGTTAAAAAACTGGCTTAGGTGATAAAGGCCTGAGCTCATTGTGCTGGCTCTAGAGGCAAACATAAATGAGATAAAGGAATAAAAGAGTCATTTGAAAGGATACAGTGTGCTGAATAATAGAGGGACTGGGGAAAAATGGTCAGAAGAACTATAACTTTGTGTTTGAGTGACTAAGGGCAAGAAATTTGGCTTTTCCACCACTATATCTTTAGTGTCTAAATCAGTGCTTGGCACGGAGTAGATAAATATTTTCTAAAAGAGTGAAGGGCATTTATATCACCAAAAATGAGATGAAATTACCCATATGACCTTCTCAAATTAATTCCTCACTTGATATTTGTGAATCACCCACGTGGGGCCCAGTGCAAATATTTACCAACCATATAATGTACACTTTTTCTTCCACCAGCAGATGTGATTTGGCAGATTTGTTTTGTAACATGTACATCATGTTAGCTTTTCAACTTCCTCTAGGAGTGAATTTTAGTCTCTCTAAGGGGTAATGCTTATATGACTCTTTCGTCTTTGAAACAAGAAAGTGATTTTCTGGTAGACCTGGCTGTTTATTTACTTCCTCATGAAGTCATGAAGAACAACACGTTGCATTAGTATTTGCTTGTTTTGCATGGTATACGGAAACTGGAAGGAAAGGATTGACTGGCAGGGAAGAAGCCTATGGAGCCAGAGTTTATGCCTACAAAATCACTCATTAAACAAGGGTTATGGAATGGAAGGATGATCTAGAAAGCTAAAGTCCTATCCTCAAGAAACTCAGGTAGAGGAGGCCAAAATAGTATGGTAGAGACAACCTATGCAGAAAATAAAGAAATCTCAAATGACAAATCTCAAAGACCCTTTCCTGCCTCTCGTTTTATTCATATGTTAGAAAAGAGTCTTGGGTTAGATACTGTTAGATTTCTTCCAGCCCCAAAGTCTATTATTCTTTTTCTAACCTTCAGTGCATTGATAAATATATCTATTCTTCACTGTGGCTTCTTTCAGTTTCCTTCTGAATACTTATCCCGTGTTCCATGTTCCTTTTAGCACTTGCTTTAAGCCCTTACCAAACATTTTCACTTATGGAACATTTTCACTATGTTCTGTAGCTTGTTATCACGGCAGCAACTCCTGCTCATTTTGTTAAGATTTGATTACTTAGTCTAAGTCAGACAACACAGCAGTTGTGTTTGGAACAGCTAGTTTGATAGGGTTGTAAAAGGTATCCCGAAATTTATTAAGAGCTGCCTCAGAACAAATCAGTTTGTCTGCCTTTAGCTACTGTTTATAACCTGCATATTTACACTCTCACCATATTTCTCCTTGAGCCACATTATTCCACTGAGGATTTGGGGACTGTGGTTGGCCCTTTCAACTCTAGTCCATCTCTTGAACCAACTTTCTTACCCAATGCCACATGGCACATAGTCCTATCATAAGCGTTATTAAAAGTAAGCAGGTTTCTTGTTAGGTGGCATCTCCTACTTGCAGTAAGAGAAGGTCTGAGTTCTTTCTCATATTCTTGATTCAACAGATTTATTATCAGATCACTGTCTATTCTGTTTTTTGAAAGACCACTACATTTCTGAAAAAAATTCCTAAATAAATATACATAGTATTGCTGACCTCAGATTTCTTCATATTTATTAGATTTGAATGGTAGAGCTTAACAAGGATGGCGTAGATTTCCATTGACAATGTAGTACAGTGTCTGTGGGGGATTAATTCCAGGACCCCACAGATATCAAAATCTGTGGTTATTCAAGTCACTTATGTAAAATGGTTTAGTATTTACATGTGACTTACACATATCCTCCTATATATTTTATTATTTATTTGTTTACTTTTTTTTTTACTGTGTTGTGTGATTTGTGAGATCTTACTTCCCTGACCTGGGATTGAACCTGGGTCCACCTGCAGTACAAGTGTGGAGTTCTAACCAATGGACTGCTAGGGAATTCCCTCATCTTATATATTTTAAATCATCTCTAAATTACTTATAACACCTAATACAATGTAAATACTGTGTAAGTAGTTGCTGGCACATGGAAAATTAAATTTTGTGTTTTAGAACTTTCTGGAATTTGGGGAAAATATTTTAATATGCAGTTGGTTGAAACCACAGATGCCGAACCAGTGGATATGGAGTGCCTACTGTACTGGTTATAAATTATTTGTAAAGATTGAATAGAGATGCAGGGTTTCAGTAGAACTTTCAACCTTTGCCAACAAATGCAATGGTGTTGACTTCCTTTAAAAAGGTGTTTTTTGTTTTTTTTTTAAAGACATGAAAATAGCATACAAGTGCTTAAAGGTACCAAGGACCCAAGGGAAAGTGTTACTCCTTTCTCTTTGGATGTTGTTTGAATGCTCGAGTCACTGTGTGGGGTTAGTAGCTGTCTCATTTGTTGTTGTTCAGTTGCTCAGTTGTGTCTGACTCTTTGTGACCCCATGGACTGCAGCATGCCAGGCTTCCCTGTCATTTACCATCTCCTGGAGCTTGCTCAAACCCATGTCCATCAAATCGGTGATGCCATCCGACCATCTCATCCTCTGTTGTTCCCTTCTCCTGCCTTCAATCTTTCCCAGCCTCAGTTTCTTTTCTGATGAGTTGGCTTTTCGTATCAGGTGGCCAAAGTATTGGAGGTTCAGCTTCAGCATCAGTCCTTCCAGTGAATATTCAGGATTGACTTTCTTCAGGATTGACTAGCTTGATCTTGCAGTCCAAGGGACTCATGTGAGCTGTCTCATTTATGAAGTTCCAGTGGACACTCTTGTTAATGAATCCCTCATTCAAATAAGAGACCAACTAAGGCTTTCATTTTAGGAGCTTGTTTCTTAGGGGAACTAATTTACCCCTTGATAAATTTCTCATAGGGAAGTGAAGGCTTGGAGAATGCTTATATTCACATACATGGCATGGGCTTTTTAAATATCTAGACAAAAATAAGTCTTATTAAGACTGGATTCCTTAAAGAGTGCCTGCTTTGGTAACTCTGTAGTCTAATAGAGCCCACACAGCCCAGTTGTCTGTGATTGGAGATTTCTTTACTGTCTAGTCTCATTCAAGTTCACATGCTGCTGAGGGCTACCCTTTCATGAACCACTGCTCCTCTGGGTGTCATGCACTTAGGAGTTTCCTAGGATATTCCTTAAGATGCATTTCATATGGAATTCAGCATGCTTTGGGGCATGAGTGGGTATCTATCTGTTAGATGTTTCAAGGATCATGTGTCAGCCTTTGTCAATAGTCTATTTTCACTCTGAAGTTTCTTAGCATGGCTGACACATGGTTTTCATTAGTATGATATTGATTAGTTAATGAGTATTGGCTTAGCTTCCGTGTGTTTCTCTGGTATTAATTACCATGTGGTTCTTCCAGGTCCATTTTAGTTGTTTACAAAAAAAAAAAAAAAAAATCACCTACACCTTTATTTTCCTCTGAACCCCAGCCCAAGGGATCCTGGGAGAGAGAGATTAACCTGGGAGAGGCCAAGAGGATCATTTGCCTTTCTCTAGTCTCTTCCAAGTTTATTACTATGACACAAACTCAGTGCTCTGCTCCTGAAATTATTGCAGTAACTGCCCTAATTCTCTGTATGGCAATGTGGATTCCTGAGATGCATGAAGATAGGATCCAAGGAAATTCAGAAAAATAGAGCCATAAAGGTTAATGTTTTAAGATATTATTAATATGTCACTACATATTTCAAGATAGCAACGTCTAGAAGATTTCCTTACTTTGAAGTTTTATATAGATGTTGAAAGTAACTGGTGGCCCAACTGATCCTAGATTGCCAAAAGACAATTGCGTAAGCTCTCCAGGGGTTCTGAAATCCCTGAGAAGCTGGTAAGAATGCAAGTTGAGTAGCCTAGAGAAGCGTTTAGGTTAGTTTCCTGTTCTTGCTCCATGTGGCCTGGGGAATAAAAGACTGTGAGTTTTTTTTATTACTGATTCCAGTCTGTGCATTTGCTCATAGTCCAGTCTTTAGCACTGAGGCTTAATCAACTGATATCTGTGGGATGTTTGCCTCTCTGTGAAGATTTCAGTCAAAATTGGAAGTGGATGTGTAACACTATGGTTCTCTTTCTACTGGACTTTATATATATATATATGTCTGTATCTTTCTTAGCAGATAAATTCTTTCTGAGGGATCAGATCTTTTTGTCCTATTGTGTTGATGAGAGAGAAGTTACAGAGTCTGTCTTTTCCTTAAATAATTAAAAAAATTTTTATTTATGTTTTTGGCTGTTCTGGGTCTTTGTTGTGTGTGGGTTTTTTCTAGTTGCAGTGAGCAGGGGCTATTCTAGTTGCAGTGAGCAGGGGCTATTCTAGTTGCAGTGAGCAGGGGCTGTTCTAGTTGCAGTGCGTAGGCTTCTCATCTCATTGACTTCTCTTGTGGAGTGCAGGCTCTAGGTGCTTGGGCTTCAGTAGTGGCAGCCTGCAGGCTCAGTAGTTTCAGTGTGTAGGCTCTAGAGTGTGGGCTCAGTGGTTCTGGTATACAGGCTTAGTTGCCCTGAGGCATGTGGGATCCTCCCGGACCAGGGATTGAACTTATGTCCAACGGACATAAGTGGACGCTCCACCACTGGACCACCAGGGAAGTCCCTAGAGCCTGATTTTGGTAGCAGTCCCTCTTTTCTCGTAGTCCCCGTGTGGGTAGTCCCATAAAATATTTTGAGTAACAAATTAAAAATTCTCCTGGACAGCAGTGGCTTGACGTGTCCAAGCAGACGTTATGGACTGTAGCTTGCCAGGCTCCTCTGTCCATGGAATTCTCTAGGCAAAATACTGGAGGGGGTTGCCATTTCTTTCTCTAGGGGATCTTCCTGACCCAAGGATCAAACCTGCATCTCCTGTGTTTGAAAGGTGGATTCTTTACCACTAGCGCCACCTGGGAAGCCCTGTAATTATGATTATGTAAATATTATTCACATTTATGAGTCATGAAAACATTTACTTCTCTATACAACTTTTTGTGGGTTTTTTGGGGAATTAGTAATTTCCATGTTTACAAATTCATTGAGTTTTTTCTGTGCTTACATTGTTGTTGTTGTTCAGTTGCTAAGTTGTGTCTGACTCTTTGCAGCCCTATGGACTGCAGCATGCCAGGCTTCCCTGTCCTTCACAGTCTACTGGAGTTTGCTCAGATTTATGTCCACTGAGTCCGTGATGCTAACATCTCATCCTGTGCCGCCCTCTTCTCCTTTTGCCTTCAATTTTTCCCAGCTTCAGGGTATTTTCTAATGAGTCAGCTCTTCGCATCAGGTGGCCAAAGTATTGGAGGTTCACCCTCATCAAGAGGCTCTTTAGTTCCTCTTCATTTTCTGCCATTAGAGTGTATCATCTGCCTATCTGAGATTGTTGATATTTCTCCTGGCAGTCTTGATTATAGCTTGTGATTCATCCAATCCTTCCAGTGAATATTCAGGATTGATTTCCTTTAGGATTGACTGGTTTGATCTCCTTGCTGTCCAAGGGACTCTCAAGAGTCTTCTCCAGCACAACAATTCGAGGTCATCAATTCTTCAGCACTCAGCTTTCTTTATGGTACATCTCTCACATTTGTACATGACTGCTGGAAAAACCACAGCTTTGACTTAATGGACCTTTGTTGGCAAAGTGACGTCTCTGCTTTTAAGACTCTGTCTAGGTTTGTCATAGCTTTTCTTCCAGGGAATAAGCATCTTTTAATTCATGGCTACAGTCACCATCCACAGTGATTTTGGAGCCCAAGAAAATAAAATCGGTCACTGCTTGCACTTTTTCTCCATCTATTTGCCATGAAGTGATGGGACTGGATGCCATGATCTTCGTTTTTTGAATGTTGAGTTTTAAGCCAGCTTTTTCAGTCTCCTTTTTCACCCTCATCAAGAGTCTCTTTAGTTTCTCTTCATTTTCTGCCATTAGAGTGTATCATCTGCCTATCTGAGGTTGTTGATATTTCTCCTGGCAATCTTGATTACAGCTTGTGATTCATCCAAGCATTTTGCATGACGTACTCTGCATCAGTTCAGTTCAGTCACTCAGTCGTGTCTGACTCTTTGCGACCCCATGAATTGCAGCATGCCAGGCCTCCCTGTCCATCACCAACTCCCGGAGTTCACTCAAACTCACGTTCGAGTCAGTGATGCCATCCAGCATATAAGTTAAATAAGTAGGGTGACAACATACAGCCTTGTCATACTCCTTTCCCCATTTTTAAGCAATCAGTTGTTCCATGTAAGGTTCTAACTGTTGCTTCTTGACCCACATAGAGGTTTCTCAGGAGACAGGTAAGATGGTCTGACATTCCCACCTCTTTAAGAATTTTCCAGTTTGTTGATCCACACAGTCAAAGGCTTTAGCATAGTCAGTAAAGCAGAAGTAGATATTTTTCTGGAATTCCCTTGCTTTCTCTAATATCCAACAGATGTTGGCCATTTCATCTCTGGTTTCTCTGCCTTTTCTAAGCCCAACTTGTACATCTGGAAGTTTTCATTTCACTTACTGTTGAAACCTAGCTTGAAGGAAAAAAAGCATAACCTTGTTGTTTCTGTTCAGTTTTTCAGTCTTGTCTGACTCTTTGCAACCCCATGGACTGCAGCATGCCAGGCTTCCCTGTTCTTCACTGTCTCCTAGAGTTTGCTCAAACTCATGTCCATTGAGTCAATGATGCCATCCAACCATCTCATCCTCTATTGCTCCCTTCTTCTCCAGCCCTCAATCTTTCCCAGCATCAGGGTCTTTAACAGTGAGTTGGCTGTTTGCACCAGGTGGCCAAGGTACTAGGGCTTCAGTTTCAGCATCAGTCCTTCCAATGAGTATAACCTTGCTAGCATGAAAATTCGGGGAAGGCAATGGCACCCCACCCCAATACTCTTGCCTGGAAAATCCAATGGACGGAGTAGCCTGGTGGGCTGCAGTCCATGGGGTCGCTAACAGTCGGACAGACTGAGTGACTTCACTTTCACTTTTCTCTTCATGCATTGGAGAAGGAAATGGCAACCCACTCCAGTGTTCTTGCCTGGAGAATCCCAGGGACGGGGGAGCCTGGTGGGCTGCCGTCTATGGGGTCACACAGAGTCGGACACGACTGAAGTAACTTAGCAGCAGCAGCAGCAGCATGAAAATTGAGGGCAATTGCATGGTAGTTTGTACGTTCTTTGGCACTGCCCTTCCTTGGGATTGGAATGAAAGACCTTTTTCAGTCCTGTGACCACTGCCGAGTTTTCCAAATTTGTTGACATTTTGAGTGTTGCACTTTAACAGGATCATCATATAGGATTTTAGATAGCTCAGCTGGAATTCCATCACCTAAACTAGCCTTGTTTGTAATAATGCTTCCTAAGGCCCGCTTGACTTCAAGCTCTAAGATGTCAGACTCTAGGTGAGTGATGACACCGTTGTGGTTGTCTGGGTCATTAAGACCTTTTTTGTTCAGTTCTTCTGTGTATTCTTGCTGCCTCTTTTTAATCTCTTCTGCTCCTGTTAGGTCCTTACCATTTCTGTCCTTTATCATGCCCATCCTTGCATGAAATGTTCCCTTGATATCTCTAATTTTCTTGAAGAGACCTCTAGTCTTTCCTATGCTATTGTTTTTCTCTACTTCTTTGCATTGTTCCTTTAAGAAAGTCTTCTTTCCTTGTTATTCTCTGGAACTCTGCATTCAGTTTGGTGTTTCTTTCCCTTTCTCCCTTGCTTTTCTTCTCTTCTTTCCTCAGCTGTGTAAAGCCTCCTCGGATGACATCACTTTGCATTTCTGTGCTTATTTTAGGGGGCAGCAAACTATACCTCATGTGCCAAATTCAACTCACTACCTATTTTTGTAAAAATGTCACTAAAATCATACTTATATGTTTACATACTGTTTATGTCTGCTTTCACCCTGCAATAGCAGAATTAAATAGTATACCAGCCTCCATCCCCTGAAAAACCTGAAACATTTACTCTTTGGCCCTTATAGGAAAAGTTTGCCTGTATTCAGTTTATATAACTTAGCCTCAAACTCTGCAGATTTGCAGAGTACCTCCTCTAAATATATCCAGAAACAACAGATATTCTATTAACTTCTTGGAGCAGTCTCTTCTGGAACTTTCTAATTTGGTTTCTGATCTTTCAACCTAGATTAGTTTCCCCTGGCCTGGTACACAGCTGTCTGTCTGGTGTTACCCATTATCACCTATTTGGGGATTCCCTTTCTTGTCTTCTGCGTCAGTTCCCTTGTTAAGAAAGAGTCTTAGACTTCCCCGGTGGTCCAATGTTTTAGAATCTGCCTGCCAATGAAGGAGACTTGGGTTCAGTCCCTGTTCTGGAAAGATTCCACATGCCGTGGGGCAGCTATGCCTGTGTGCTGCAACTACTGGGCCTGTGAGCCACAACTGCTGAGCTCACATACCACAACTCTTGAACCCACATGCTGCAACTACTTAAGCCCGTGCACCCTATAGCCCATACTCCACAACAAGAGAAGCCATCACAATGAGAAGCATGCACTTTGCAGCTAGACAGTAGTCCCCGCTCGCTGCAACTAGAGAACACCCATGTGTAGCAATGAAGACCCAGTGCAGACAAAATAAAAATAAATTTATTAATTTTTTAAAAAGAAAGAGTCTTAAAAGATGTGAAATGTGACATGAAAAGCAAAATATATGTGTGGGGGCAAGTAAAACTCCAGAGCTTTAGAATGTATTCAAACTTAAATTCTAAGCATGCCACTAAAGAAAGTTGTCAAAATACAAAGGAAGAGAGAAAGAGAAGAAAAAAAGAACAGAGGAGCTACAAACAGCCAGAAAGCAGTGAACAACATGGTATTAAGTACATATCTTGCAACAATTACTTTAAATGTNCCATCACCTAAACTAGCCTTGTTTGTAATAATGCTTCCTAAGGCCCGCTTGACTTCAAGCTCTAAGATGTCAGACTCTAGGTGAGTGATGACACCATTGTGGTTGTCTGGGTCATTAAGACCTTTTTTGTTCAGTTCTTCTGTGTATTCTTGCTGCCTCTTTTTAATCTCTTCTGCTCCTGTTAGGTCCTTACCATTTCTGTCCTTTATCATGCCCATCCTTGCATGAAATGTTCCCTTGATATCTCTAATTTTCTTGAAGAGACCTCTAGTCTTTCCTATGCTATTGTTTTTCTCTACTTCTTTGCATTGTTCCTTTAAGAAAGTCTTCTTTCCTTGTTATTCTCTGGAACTCTGCATTCAGTTTGGTGTTTCTTTCCCTTTCTCCCTTGCTTTTCTTCTCTTCTTTCCTCAGCTGTGTAAAGCCTCCTCGGATGACATCACTTTGCATTTCTGTGCTTATTTTAGGGGGCAGCAAACTATACCTCATGTGCCAAATTCAACTCACTACCTATTTTTGTAAAAATGTCACTAAAATCATACTTATATGTTTACATACTGTTTATGTCTGCTTTCACCCTGCAATAGCAGAATTAAATAGTATACCAGCCTCCATCCCCTGAAAAACCTGAAACATTTACTCTTTGGCCCTTATAGGAAAAGTTTGCCTGTATTCAGTTTATATAACTTAGCCTCAAACTCTGCAGATTTGCAGAGTACCTCCTCTAAATATATCCAGAAACAACAGATATTCTATTAACTTCTTGGAGCAGTCTCTTCTGGAACTTTCTAATTTGGTTTCTGATCTTTCAACCTAGATTAGTTTCCCCTGGCCTGGTACACAGCTGTCTGTCTGGTGTTACCCATTATCACCTATTTGGGGATTCCCTTTCTTGTCTTCTGCGTCAGTTCCCTTGTTAAGAAAGAGTCTTAGACTTCCCCGGTGGTCCAATGTTTTAGAATCTGCCTGCCAATGAAGGAGACTTGGGTTCAGTCCCTGTTCTGGAAAGATTCCACATGCCGTGGGGCAGCTATGCCTGTGTGCTGCAACTACTGGGCCTGTGAGCCACAACTGCTGAGCTCACCTACCACAACTCTTGAACCCACATGCTGCAACTACTTAAGCCCGTGCACCCTATAGCCCATACTCCACAACAAGAGAAGCCATCACAATGAGAAGCATGCACTTTGCAGCTAGACAGTAGTCCCCGCTCGCTGCAACTAGAGAACACCCATGTGTAGCAATGAAGACCCAGTGCAGACAAAATAAAAATAAATTTATTAATTTTTTAAAAAGAAAGAGTCTTAAAAGATGTGAAATGTGACATGAAAAGCAAAATATATGTGTGGGGGCAAGTAAAACTCCAGAGCTTTAGAATGTATTCAAACTTAAATTCTAAGCATGCCACTAAAGAAAGTTGTCAAAATACAAAGGAAGAGAGAAAGAGAAGAAAAAAAGAACAGAGGAGCTACAAACAGCCAGAAAGCAGTGAACAACATGGTATTAAGTACATATCTTGCAACAATTACTTTAAATGTAAATAGACTGAATTCTCCAGTCAAAAGACATAGAATGGCTGAGTGGATTAAAAATAAGACCCATCTATATGCTGCTATGAGAAGCTCACTTCAGATGTAAAGATATCACAGATTTAAAAGTAAAGAGATATTTCATGCAAAATAGTTCATGCAAATGGAAACCCAAAAAAAACTGGGATAGCTATACTTATATCAAACAAAATAGGCTTTAACACAAAGATTGTAGTAAGAGAAACAGAAGGGCATTACATATTGATAAAGGGATCAATGCAACAGGAAGATATAACATTTGTAAATATTTATGCATCCAGTGTGGAGAAGGCGATAGCATCCCACTCCAGTACTCTTGCCTGGAAAATCCCATGGATGGAGGAGCTTGGTAGGCTGCAGTCCATGGGGTCGAGAAGAGTCGGACACAACTGAGTGACTTCACTTTCACTTTTCACTTTCATGCATTGGAGAAGGAAATGGTAACCCACTCCAGTGTTCTTGCCTGGAGAATCCCAGGGACAGGGGAGCCTGGTGGGCTGCTGTCTATGGGGTTGCACAGAGTCGGACATGACTGAAGTGACTTAGCAGCAGCAGCAGCATGCACCCAATGTAGAAGAACCGGAATATATAAAGAAAAATATTAACAGACTTGAAGGGAAAATTAGCAATATAGTAATAGTAGGGGACTGTAAAGCCCCACTTATATCAATGGATAGGTCATCCTGTCAGAAAATCAGTAAGGAACTATCAGCTGGAAATTACACATTAAACCAGGTAGACTGAACAGATATATACAGGACATTCCACCCAATAACTCTGGAATATACAATCTTCTCAACTTCACATGGAATGTTCTTTAGGCTAAATCATATATTAGGTAACAAGTCAATACTTAATAAAGTGAAGAAGATTTCAATCATATCAAGTCTTTCCCAACCACAATGGTATGAAGCTAGAAATCAGTTATAAGAAGAGATCTACAAAATTAAAAAATATATTTGGGGATTAAACAGCATGCTTCTGAACAACCAATGAATCAACAAAGAAATAAAAATCAAAATTAAAAAATATATGTCTTGATACAAACAAAAATGTAAATACAACATGGGAAAAATTAGGGGATGCAGCAAAAACAGTTCTAACGGGGAAGTTTATAATGATAAGTCCCTAACTTAAGAAACAAGAAAAGTCTTAAATAGACATCATAACTATACTTCAAGAAACTAGGAAAATAAGAACAAATGAAGCCCAAAATTAGTAGAAGGAAGGAAGTAACAAAGATGAGAGCATAAATAAATGAAACAGAGCCTAAAAAGGCAATCGGAAAGATGAGTGACACTAAGATTCTGTAAAAAGATAAACAAAATTAAAAAACATTTAGCTTGACTCATCAGGAAATCACTCCAGTACTCTTACCTGGCAAATCCCTTGGACAGAGGAATCTGGTGGGCCGTAGTCCATGGGGTCTCTAGGAGTCAGACACGACTGAGCGACTTCACTTTCACTTTTCACTTTTATGCATCGGAGAAGGAAATGACAACCCAATCCAGTGTTCTTGCCTGGAGAATCCCAGGGACAGGGGAGCCTGGTGGGCTGCCATCTCTGGGGTCGCACAGAGTCGGACACTACTGAAGCGACTTAGCAACAGCAGCAGCATCAAGAAAGAGAGCAGATTCAAATATAAAATCAAAAATGAAAGAAGTTACAGCTGATACTGCAGAAATAAAAGGATCATAAAAGATTACTCCTTCCTGAGAAAAAGGTGGATGGAATAATTTTTTGAAAGATTATGTAGTCAGGATTTTGCCCTGGCAGCTAATTTAAAGGCAGACCATCTTAATTAGATGGGTGTATAAAATTACTTTGTAGAATTTTAGAGAGATATATGCCCAGGCTTGTCTTGGAAAAGAACAGAGATCATTCTGTCATTTTTGAGACTGCACCCAAGTACTGCATTTCAGACTCTCTTGTTGACTATGAAGGCTACTCCATTTCTTCTAAAGGATTCTTGCCCACAGTAGTAGATATAGTGGTTATCTGAATTAAATTCGCCCTTTCTGGTCCATTTTAGTTCACTGATTCCTAAAATGTTGATATTCATTCTTGCCATCTCCTGTTTGACCACTTCCAATTTACCTTGATGCATAGACCTAACACTCCAGGTTCCTACGCAATATTGTTCTTTACAGCATTGGACTTTACTTCCAACATTAGTCACATCCACAACTGGGCATTGTTTTCACTTTGGCTCCATTTCTTCATTCTTTTTGGAGTTATTTCTCCACTCTTCTCCAGTAGCATATTGGGCACCTATCGACCTGGGAAGTTCATCTTTCAATATCATATCTTTTTGCCTTAATGACCCAGATAACCATGATGGTATAATCACTTCCCTAGAGCCAGATATCCTGGAATGTGAAGTCAAGTGGGCCTTAGGAAGCATCACTACGAACAAAGCTAGTGGAGGTGATGAAATTCCAGTTGAGCTATTCCAAATCCTAAAAGATGATGCTGTGAAAGTGCTGCACTCAATATGCCAGCAAATTTGGACAACTCAGCGGTGGCCACAGGACTGGAAAAGGTCAGTTTTCATTCCAATCCCAAAGAAAGGCAATGCCAAAGAATGCTCAAACTACCGCACAGTTGCACTCATCTCACACACTAGCAAAGTAATGTTCAAAATTCTCCAAGTGAGGCTTCAATAGTACATGAACCAAGAACTTCCAGATGTTAAGCTGAATTTAGAAAAGGCAGAGGAACCAGAGATCAAATTGCCAATATCTGGTGAATCATAGAAAAAGCAAAAGAGTCCCAGAAAAACATCTACTTCTGCTTTATTGACTATGCCAAAGCCTTTGTGTGGATCACAATAAACTGGAAAATTCTGAAAGAGATGGGAATACCGCCAGATCACCTTACCTGCCTCCTGAGAAATCTGTATGTAGGTCAAGAAGCAAAAGTTAGAACCAAACATGGAACAACAGACTGGTTCCAAACTGGGAAAAGAGTACGTCAAGGCTGTATATTGTCACCTTGCTTACTTAACTTATGTGCACCTTGCTTACTTAACTCTGCACATAAGTATTTCATGTGAAATACTGGGTTGGATGAAGCACAAGCTGGAATCAAGACTTCTGGGAGAAATATCGATAACCTCAGATATGTAGATGACACCACCCTTATGGCAGAAAGTGAGGAGGAACTAAAGAGCCTCTTTAGTTGCTGAAAGTGAGAGAGGAGAGTGAAAAAGCTGGCTTAAAACTTGATATTCAAAAAACTAAGATCATGTCATCTGGTCCCATCAATTCATGGGAAATAGATGGGGAAACAATGGAAACTGTGACAGAGTTTCTTTTTTGGGGCTCCAAAATCACTGCAGATGGTGACTGCAGTCATGAAATTAAAAGATGTTTGCTCCTTGCAAGAAAAGCTATGACCAACCTAGACAGCGTATTTAAAAAAATAGAGACATTGCTTTGCCATCAAAGGTCCATCTAGTCATAGTCTGCTGCTACTGCTAAATCGCTTCAGTAGTGTCCAACTCTGTGTGACCCCATAGATGGCAGCCCACCAGGCTCCCCCGTCCCTGGGATTCTCCAGGCAAGAACACTGGATTGGGTTGCCATTTCCTTCTCCAATGCATGAAAGTAAAAAGTGAAAGTAAAGTTGCTCAGTCGTACACAACTTCGCGACCCCATGGACTGCAGCCCACTAGGCTCCTCCATCCATGGGGTTTTCCAGGCAAGAGTACTGGAGTGGGTTGCCATTCCCTTCTCCAGTCATAGTCTAGTCATAGTCAAAGCTATGGTTTTTCCAGTAGTCATGTATGGATGTGAGAGTTGGACCATAAAGGAAGCTGAGTGCTGAAGAAATGATGCTTTTGAACTGTGGTGTTGGAGAAGACTCTTGAGGGTCCTTTGGACTGCAAGGAGATCAAACCAGTCAATCCTAAAGGAAATCAATCCTGGGATGGTCACTGGAAGGACTGATGCTGAAGCTGAAACTCCAAAACTTTGGCCACCTGATGCGAAGAACTGACTCATTTGAAAAGACCCTGATGCTGGGAAAGGTTGAAGGCAGGAGGAGGAGGGGACAACAGAGGATGAGATGGTTGGATGGCATCACCTACTCAATAGACATGAGTTTGAGCAAACTCTGGGTGTTGGTGATGGACATGGAAGCCTGGGATGCTGCAGTCCATGGGGTCACAAAGAGTCGGGCATGACAGAGGGACTGAACTGAACTAACACCCAAGGCTTCAGCCCTAGAGTTTTTGACTGATAAATAACAGCATTTGGCTCTGTATCTGGGGTATGATACTCAGTATGTATATTTTGAAAAAGCCCTCGGGGGTAATTCTGAGAAACATCTCTGAAAAAGAGCCGTTACTTTAGGGAGCAACTCTAGAGTATAGTCTGAGGAGTGTGGAATCATGGAGTAAAATAGTGTGGAAAAAATAGTTTTGAAATCAAACTTGAGTTCAGTCACTCCTCTTCAACTATCATAGTTGGTTGCTGTGTTATCATGGGCACATGTTAAATGGGAATTCAATATCACAGTTATCCAAGTCTATGCCTCAACCAGTAATGCTGAAGAAGCTGAAGTTGAATGGTTTTATGAAGACCTACAAGACCTTTTAGAACTAACACCCAAAAAAGATGTCCTTTTCATTATAGGGGACTGGAATGCTAAAGTAGGAAGTCAAGAAACACCTGGAGTAACAGGCAAATTTGGCCTTGGAATGTGGAATGAAGCAGGGCAAAGACTAATAGAGTTTTGCCAAGAAAATGCACTGGTCATAGCAAACACCCTCTTCCAGCAACACAAGAGAAGACTCTACACATGGACATCACCAGACGGTCAACACCGAAATCAGATTGATTATATTCTTTGCAGCCAAAGATGGAGAAGCTCTATACAGTCAACAAGAACAAGACCAGGAGCTGACTGTGGCTCAGATCATGAACTCCTTATTTCCAAATTCAGACTTAAATTGAAGAAAGTAGGGAAAACCGCTAGACCATTCAGGTATGACCTAAATCAAATCCCTTATTACTGGAATGCTAAAGTAGGAAGTCAAGAAACACCTGGAGTAACAGGTAAATTTGGCCTTGGAATGTAGCATGAAGCAGGGCAAAGACTAATAGAGTTTTGCCAAAACAATGCACTGGAATGCTAAAGTAGGAAGTCAAGAAACACCTAACAGGTAAATTTGGCCTTGGAATGCGGAATGAAGCAGGGCAAAGACTAAGAGAGTTTTGCCAAAAAAAATGCACTGGTCATAGGAAACACCTTCCTCCAACAACACAAGAGAAGACTCCACACATGGACATCACCAGATGGTCAACACCGATATCAGATTGATTATATTCTTTGCAGCCAAAGATGGAGAAGCTCTATACAGTCAACAAAAACAAGACCAGGAGCTGACTGTGGCTCAGATCATGAACTCCTTATTTCCAAATTCAGACTTAAATTGAAGAAAGTAGGGAAAACCGCTAGACCATTCAGGTATGACCTAAATCAAATCCCTTATGATTATACAGTGGAAGTGAGAAATAGATTTAAGGGCCTAGATCTGATAGACAGAGTTCCTGATGAACTATGGAATGAGGTTCGTGACATTGTACAGGAGACAGGGATCAAGACCATCCCCATGGAAAAGAAATGCAAAAAAGCAAAATGGCTGTCTGGAGAAGCCTTACAAATAGCACTGAAAAGAAGAGAGGCGAAAAGCAAAGGAGAAAAGAAAAGATATAAGCATCTGAATGCAGAGTTCCAAAGAATAGCAAGAAGAGATAAGAAAGCCTTCTTCAGCAATCAATGCAAAGAGATAGAGGAAAACAACAGAATGGGAAAGACTAGAGATCTCTTCAAGAGAATTGGAGATACCAAGGGAACATTTCATGCAAAGATGGGCTCGATAAAGGATAGAAATGGTATGGACCTAACAGAAGCAGAAGATATTAAGAAGAGGTGGCAAGAATACACAGAAGAACTGTACAGAAAAGATCTTCACGACCCAGATAATCATGAGGATGTGATCACTAATCTAGAGCCAGACATCTTGGAATGTGAAGTCAAGTGGGCCTTAGAAAGCATCACTAAGAACAAAGCTAGTGGAGGTGATGGAATTCCCGTTGAGCTGTTTCAAATCCTGGAAGATGATGCTGTGAAAGTGCTGCACTCAATATGCCAGCAAATTTGGAAAACTCAGCAGTGGCCACAGGACTGGAAAAGGTCAGTTTTCATTCCAATTCCAAAGAAAGGCAATGCCAAAGAATGCTCAAACTACCGCACAATTGCACTCATCTCACACGCTAGTAAAGTAATGCTCAAAATTCTCCAAGCCAGGCTTCAGCAATATGTGAACCGTGAACTCCCTGATGTTCAAGCTGGTTTTAGAACAGGCAGAGGAACCAGAGATCAAATTGCCAACATCCGCTGGATCATGGAAAAAGCAAGAGAGTTCCAGAAAAACATCTATTTCTGCTTTATTGACTATGCCAAAGCCTTTGACTGTGTGGATCACAATAAACTGTGGAAAATTCTGAAAGAGATGGGAATACCAGACCACCTAACCTGCCTCTTGAGAAATCTGTATGCAGGTCAGGAAGCAACAGTTAGAACTGGACATGGAACAACAGACTGGTTCCAAATAGGAAAAGGAGTACGTCAAGGCTGTATATTGTCTCCCTGCTTATTTAACTTATATGCAGAGTACATCATGAGAAACGCTGGACTGGAAGAAACACAAGCTGGAATCAAGATTGCCGGGAGAAATATCAATAACCTCAGATATGCTGATGACACCACCCTTATGGCAGAAAGTGAGGAGGAGCTAAAAAGCCTCTTGATGAAAGTGAAGGAGGAGAGCGAAAAAGTTGGCTTAAAGCTCAACATTCAGAAAACGAAGATCATGGCATCCGGTCCCATCACTTCATGGGAAATAGATGGGGAAACAGTGGAAACAGTGTCAGACTTTATTTTTTTGGGCTCCAAAATCACTGCAGATGGTGACTGCAGCCATGAAATTAAAAGACGCTTACTCCTTGGAAGAAAAGTTATGACCAACCTGGATAGTATATTCAAAAGCAGAGACATTACTTTGCCGACTAAGGTCCGCCTAGTCAAGGCTATGGTTTTTCCTGTGGTCATGTATGGATGTGAAAGTTGGACTGTGAAGAAAGCTGAGCGCCGAAGAATCGATGCTTTTGAACTGTGGTGTTGGAGAAGACTCTTGAGAGTCCCTTGGACTGCAAGGAGATCCAACCAGTCCATTCTGAAGGAGATCAACCCTGGGATTTCTTTGGAAGGAATGATGCTAAAGCTGAAACTCCAGTACTTTGGCCACCTCATGCGAAGAGTTGACTCATTGGAAAAGACTCTGATGCTGGGAGGGATTGGGGGCAGGAGGAGAAGGGGACGACCGAGGATGAGATGGCTGGATGGCATTACGGACTCGATGGACGTGAGTCTGAGTGAACTCCGGGAGATGGTGATATACAGGGAGGCCTGGCGTGCTGCGATTCATGGGGTCGCAAAGAGTCGGACACGACAAAGTGACTGAACTGAACTGAACTATGATGATGAACTTGCTTGGGGTTTTGTGAGGTTAAATATGAAAATGCCCACCAAAGTGCCTAGCAGCACAGTAAGTCCTAAATTTCCTCCTCCCAACCCTTGAATGTGATATTGAGAAAATAGGTCATGGTTAGTGTTGTTTTTTTGATTTTAAGGGAACGGGTAAACCATAGCCTGTGTTGTATCAGAAGGGCATAAGTATCAAGTAAATGCTCTGGTGTGAGTCTTTCATTCTTCACATTCTCACAGCACTTGGAAGCTTGATTTATATTATATTGACCTATGTTTAGATATTTTGTCACTCAATAATTGCTGTTTAAATAGTTCTGATGGACATTTTGCCTATCCAGTCAGATGACAGATTACACAAAGGTAAGTGTACTCTGAGTAATCCATAGTGTCTAGAACAGAGTTCTGTGCATTAAAAATTTAGTTCCTCAAATGATAACAACCTAACATTCACCCACTTTTCTGATTGATTGAAGAGACAGAGCATGAATAAAACAGAGCTTAGGAATTTAGGAGAATGTGATTACCAACTCAAATATCCAGTATGATGTTTCTCAGCAGTTATATAGATGACAACATAATACCGATTTACTGGTGTGTGCACGCATATTGGTTGCTTCAAAAACCACTTAGGAAGATAATTGCAGTTAATTCTTTATTCCTACTTTTAACTATTCATCCTTTTACTGTTCTGGATGACGATATTGGCATATGTAAAATTGCAGTAAATGAAGCATGCATGGTTTTCATTTTATTCATAAGATCCTTCAGGGAAGAACCTTTCCTTAGTAAATTTCATATTTCCAATAGTGTGTGACACTATTGGAATAGTGTGTGACACACAATAAGTATTCAACATAAATTCTGTTGATAAAACCATTTATATATACATAATACTGAGTAATGACTAAGGCCAGTAATTCTTTGTGATGCTAAGCATATTTCATCGTTTTCAAAACAGAACATTAGTTCTCATACTTTTGGGAATCTGCAGTCTTTGGGGCATTTAATCATAGATATCTGTAATCATTTTACATTACCAAAAGTGTTATAAATTTGGGATTTATGTTATTTGACTTTATAGCATTGCTACTTTTTAATTCAATACACTAAATATTCACCAAATATCATCTGTTTTCAGGATTCCTTGAAATTCTATTCTAATGGCAACTTTATTTAAATTTAAGTTAAGGCTGATATTTGATAATTCAAGCAGTTTACAAATAATTGTATTGATAAGTGTACTTTTAAAGTATTATTACTGTGGACTATGTTAGAACTGTACTACATTTTAAAAATTATTTAGTTGCCAAATGATTTTTTCATTGTAAAATTCAGTTCAGTTCAGTTCAGTCGTTCAGTCATGTCCGACTCTTTGCGACTCCATGAATCGCAGCATGCCAGGCCTCCCTGTCCATCACTAACTCCCAGAGTTCACCCAGACTCATGTCCATCAAGTCAGTGATGCCATCCAGCCATCTCATCCTCTGTCATCCCCTTCTCCTCTTGCCCCCAATCCCTCCCAGCATCAGAGTCTTTTCCAATGAGTCAACTCTTTGCATGAGGTGGCCAAAGTACTGGAGTTTCAGCTTTAGCATCATTCCTTCCAAAGAAATCCCAGGGTTGATNCTCTGCTTTTGAATATACTATCTAGGTTGGTCATAACTTTTCTTCCAAGGAGTAAGCGTCTTCTAATTTCATGGCTGCAGTCACCATCTGCAGTGATTTTGGAGCCCCCAAAAATAAAGTCTGGCACCTGTCTCTTATACACATCTCCAAAGAAATCCCAGGGTTGATCTCCTTCAGAATGGACTGGTTGGATCTCCTTGCAGTCCAAGGGACTCTCAAGAGTCTTCTCCAACACCACAGTTCAAAAGCATCAATTCTTCGGCACTCAACCTTCTTCACAGTCCAACTTTCACATCCATACATGACCACAGGAAAAACCATAGCCTTGACTAGGCGGACCTTAGTCGGCAAAGTAATGTCTCTGCTTTTGAATATACTATCCAGGTTGGTCATAACTTTTCTTCCAAGAAGTAAGCGTCTTTTAATTTCATGGCTGCAATCACCATCTGCAGCGATTTTGGAGCCCCCCAAAATAAATCCTGACACTGTTTCCACTGTTTCCCCATCAATTAATGTAATATAAAAGTCTCATGTGAACTATTTTTAAATGTATAATTCAGTGACATTTAGGACACTCAGTGTCATGCAACTATCACCACTATCTAACTTTAGATGTTTTCATCACTCCTAAAGCAAATGGGAGACATTAAGCAGTCACTCCCATTCTACTCTCCCCACAGCCCCTTGCAACTAATCTGTTTCTGCCTACTCTAGATATTTAATATAAATGGAATCATACAATGTGTTGCCTTTTATGATTGGCTTCTTTTATTTTTTTTATTTTTATTTTTTGTCAAACCTCTTTGTTTTATTTTTTTTCCTTCTTTTTTTTTTTTTTAATTTTTATTTGAACTCCCAAACATGAACCGCCCCCCCCGCAACCTCCCACCCCACATCATCCCTCCAGATCATCCCCATGNGCTGTCTCTTATACACATCTAGATGTGTATAAGAGACAGCTGTTTCCACTGTTTCCCCATCTATTTCCCATGAAGTGATGGGACCAGATGCCATGATCTTCGTTTTCTGAATGTTGAGCTTTAAGCCAACTTTTTCGCTCTCCTCCTTCACTTTCATCAAGAAGCTTTTTAGCTTCTCTTCACTTTCTGCCATAAGGGTGGTGTCATCAGCATATCTGAGGTTATTGATATTTCTCCCAGCAATCTTGATTCCAGCTTGTGCTTCTTCCAGCCCAGTGTTTCTCATGATGTACTCTAGTTGCACCTGATTATTACTTTCATGTTAGCTCCATAAAAATGTCAGGAAAATGTTGAAATGTATCAGTTGTGTGAGCTGTTGGTACCTTTCTTATGATAAATTTTTGTAGCCATTTTGAAAGGAACTTGAATATCAGAAGAAATTTTGAGGTATAATAGCAATTTAAAGGGTAATTAACTATGAAGTCTAGGCAAATTAAATGAAGTGTACGGTTCATTCATGTTTATATAACTTTTGGAAACATTGAGGATTTTTCTTTGTATGTTTATTACTCATTGATTCTATTGGTAATAGTGTTAACACTTTCATTCCATTGAATCAGTTAACTCTAACCACTCAGCCAGTTTAGTAAGTAGTATTCCATAAACATGGTAATTGTTATAAGGTCTCATAGCTACTTGTTTAACAGTGAACCCTCAATGAAATAAAGTGTCAATTTTTATTAAGAAATGGTTTATTATCATCTCAGTTATAACTGACAACTGCAGTTCCAGCTTCAGCAAAAAGACTTGGGAACATATCTATATCATCTTTGCTACAAATGAAATACCTGTCTTATCAATTAGTTTAAACACATCTCCACAAAGGTGATCCCAAAAGCCGCAAAGGAAGGTAGTTAACATTGACAGAAAAAAACAGGAAGAAGAAGAGTTGAGAAACAGGATCTACTTCACTCGGTATCACTCACTTTAGTCACTCAGTCCTGTCCGACCCTTTGCGACCCCATGGACTGCAGCACGCCAGGCCTCCCTGTCCATGACCAACTCCCAGAGTCCACCCAAACTCACGTCCATTTAGTCAGTGATGCCATCCAACCATCTCATCCACTCAGTATTCAGNATTGGAGAAGGAAATGGCAACCCACTCCAGTATTCTTGCCTGGAGAATCCCAGGGACGGGGGAGCCTGGTGGGCTGCCGTCTATGGGGTCACACAGAGTCGGACACGACTGAAGTGACTTAGCAGCAGCAGCAGCGGGCTTTTCTCAGCTTCTTTTATTAACATAATATCTTCCAGGTTCATCAATTTTGTAGCATTTATCAGTACTCCATTCTTTTTAAGGCTGAATAATATTTCATTGTGTATATACTACATTTTAAAAATCCATTTATTTGTTGATGGACATCTGTGTTTTTCCCACCCTTTGGTGTGAATAGTGCTGCCATAAACATTTGTGTATAAGGCTCTGTTTGAGTCTTTATTTTTGATACTTTTGGGTATATACTTAGGAGTAAAATTGCTGAATCGTATCATATGATAATTCTATGTCTGACTTACATCTGGTAAACTGCCAAAAAATGTCACCATTTTATATTCCCACCAGCAATGTATGAGAGTTCCAATTTCTCCATATCCTCATCAGCACTTGTTATTTTTTAAAAATATAGCCACCTTACAAATGATTTGAAACTTTGTTATAAATTCTTATCCTTCCATGGGGCATATTTGCAACCCTCCATTGTATATTTTCTGGGACACCTTTGAGTTTTGGTCCATTGCAGAGTTAAGGACACTTACTTGTCCCTTGGGGAGAATGAGTGGGGTGCTTTATATGATTTTGTGGTTAATCCTATTGATAACAGGGCTCTTTGTCCAGTCAGCACTGTGTTGTTTAGATGCCCCAGAGTGTCAGACTTGGAGTGTTGCTATTGATTGCTCTGAACAGTTTTCATCTTTGTAGGGAAAATTTGCAGGTTTATGACTAGAGCAAGGACTCTTCTTGGTGCTGTTTTTGCCACATCCAGATAAATCTATTGCAACAAATAGAGGATAAGTCATCATTCTTACTTTTTTTTTTTTTTTAAGATTTATTTATTTACTGGCTGTGCTGGGTCTTCCTTGCTGCGCTCGGGCTTTCTTTAGTTGAGGTGATCAGGGGCTGCTCTTCGTTGTCATGTGTGGGCTTCTCACTGCAGTGGCTTCTCTTGTTGTGGAGCACGGGCTCCAGGGCATGAGGGCTCAGTAGTTGTGGCTCCAGGGCTCAGTGGCTCTGAGGCTTGTGGGATCTTCCCAGACCAAGGATTGAACTGGTGTCCCTTGCAATGCAAGGCAGATTCTTAACCACTGGACCATCAGGGAAGCCCCATTCTTACTATTTTGATGTCAGAAAGAGTACATTAGTAATAATTTATCTCTTCTGCTGAAAAGAAGCAGTGTTTTCCTCTGTTATAAAATTATTTTAAAATGTTGACAAGTTTAAGAGTTTTACTTTCTATTTTTTAACATTTTCTCTTTTGAGAGACAAGTTTACACAATAAAATATACAAGGAATTGTATCAGTTCAGTTCAGTTCAGTCACTCAGTCATGTCCGACTCTTTGCAACCCCATGAATTGCAGCACATCAGGCCTCCTTGTCCATCACCAGCTCTCGGAGTTCACTCAGATTCATGTCCATCGAGTTGGTGATGCCATCCAGCCATCTCATCCTCTGTTATCCCCTTCTCCTCCTGCCCCCAGTCCCTCCCAGCATCAGGGTCTTTTCCAGTGAGTCAGTTCTTCCCATCAGGTGGCCAAAGCATTGGAGTTTCAGCTTCAGTATCAATCCTTCCAGTGAATACCCAAGGCTGATTTCCTTTAGGATGGACTGATTGGACCTCCTTGCAGTCCAAGGGACTCTCAAAAGTCTTCTCCAACACCACAGTTCAAAAGCATCAATTCTGCGCTCGGCTTTCTTTATAGTCCAACTCTCACATCCATACATGACTACTGGAAAAACCATAGCCTTGACTAGACGGACCTTTGTTGACAAAGTAATTAGGTTGCTATTAACTTTCTCATGTACTTTTCCAAAGAACCTATTAGGTTAGAAACACAAACGTGAACATTTTTAACACTACCTGTTACATTATTTGGAAAGAAATTTTAGCTTTGTTTAGAGAAAAACAGTTAATACTAACTTAAGCTTCTCAAAAGATATGTCTTCAAGATGCTAACAGCTCACCTAAGTGGTACAGAAACCATTAGTAAAAAAAAGAAAATTAATGAAAGACCAATAGAGAATAAAAGACAAAGAAAGGCACAGTATATCTCATAGTTTCTAGTGTATAAACATAGAATTTTAGAAAGCTCTATTGTACAAAGACATGCATAGTAGGCTTTCAAAAAGTGTAGAATTTATTTGAATAATGTAGGATAGAGAAAATGCTATAAACTGAATTAAAATATTTAACTTAATGAGCCAGACAGTCCAAGAGGAAGCTTCATTTGTTTCTGTCTCCAAAGGAGCTCAACTTTTCTGTTTACTGATCATCCAGCAATGTTTATTTAGTACCTTCTACATGTCAGGTACAGAGATGAAGCAGGGAGAAGAGATGATGATAAGGCAGGGAATGAGAGGAATGTAAATAAAGATGTGCAGTCATAGAAGTCGTACAGGGGTCAGGAGCAGATAGGAGAAGGAACTGACAAAGTAACTGACATTAACACTGACAAAGTAATGATGGCCTGTTAGAGAAGATTAACAAAGGAGATGACAGTAGCTCAGTTTTGAAGGTAAATTCTGGTTTAACAGAAAAGCAATGCGCAAGGAAATTCTGAGTAGCTAGAACATGGGCTGATGTGGAGGCATGAAACAATACAGTATGACCAGGAATTACAAATAATTTGGCATTAATGGTTCTGAAAGTACAAAGTTTGAGGAGAAATTGTGAAATATAAGCCCAGAAAGATATTCAAGGCCTAGGTCTTGGAGGTTTTATATTCCATGATAAAGGGCATGAAATTTATCCACCTTGTAGTGATGCGCCATTCAGTTGCTTTGAACAGAGAACTGGCAATTGAGATTTGGGATTCTTACTGAGATTTTGTATGGAGCAGCATTTCTCCTAGGACTGCAATGTTACCATCTTCTGCAATGCTTTTTAAAAATTCAGAGGCCTGAATTGCACTGAATTGAATCAGAATTTCTGGGGGGAAACCTTTGGAATTAGCATGTACCTTCCACCTTGTAGTTTCAAGCTCACTCTTTCTCAAAGTACGATTGAGGGAGTGGGCAAGACTAAATGCAGGAAGATCATCTAGCAGGTAATGTGATTATCCAGGTGAGAAGGTTTGAGACAGCCACAATGGGGACGGAAGGATTAAGAGAAGATTATGAACTTGACAGATATTTTGCAGATAAAATCAAATGCAGTTGGTGATTAGACTGAGTGAAAAGGAGGGTTTCAATTCAGGTTTCTAGAATAATTGGGTCATGCACAAATACCTATTATTAATATTTTAATAATTCATAATTTTCCTTTAAATATATAATTTAAAATTTTTATGCAGTCTTAAATTTGACTTGTTTTTTTTTGAGGGGGGTAAGGTGCCAACTGTCTTGTTGCCATTGAGTTTTATGGTAGAAATAAATGAAAAAAATGTCAATTTATTGATATCTGTTACAGTCAACTTATCAGGAAAATATTTATTTAGTTTTAATTCCCCAAATACCTACATGCCTTTTTGAATAAAGCAAACAGATTTAGTTCTAATATTTTTGAGAGGACTTATACTTAAAAGAACCTCTAGATGTTCAAGCTGGTTTTAGAAAAGGCAGAAGAACCAGAGATCAAATTGCCAACATCCGCTGGATCATTGGAAAAGCAAGAGAGTTCCAGAAAAACATCTATTTCTGCTTTATTGACTATGCCAAAGCCTTTGACTGTGTGGATCACAATAAACTGTGGAAAATTCTGAAAGAGATGGGAATACCAGATCACCTGACCTGCCTCTTGAGAAACCTATATACAGGTCAGGAAGCAACAGTTAGAACTGGACATGGAACAACAGACTGGTTCCAAATAGGAAAAGGAGT